>VZRE01016168.1:66694-237225 GCA_013396775.1 Cephalopterus ornatus | reverse complement strand
TTTTTTTTTCCAGTAGCCAGTTGGGAAAGAAGGGAAATTAGGTGGATTGAAATGGTTTTCACTTTAAAATCTTGTTCCAAAAAATCCATTCTATTGGGTATGAACTAAGAAGCTGAGACATAGACTGTCTCCATATTTTTAATGATCCTAGCGTGACATGCCCTACAAAGCAATAATGGAAATAAAAGTTCATTTTACAACCCAATAAAAGAGGAAAGATGACAACAGCTCAGAACTACTCTGTTCTGTCCCTGGACGGCCCTGAACACACCAAACATAATGAGTTCAAGCACTGCTATTTCCATTTGGGACTTGTGTGCACATACTGTGTACTGTGCTGAGAATATCTGCTTCACCTGGGACATGACGGATTTACTGCACTTGTCTGGAGCTGGGATTTCATGTGCTGGATGGAATTGTACATTGTTTTTTTTTTTTTTTTTGTGGATGCGTGTGAGCTTCATGCATGGAGTTCATACTGACCAGAACTTCTGAGGTTTTGGATGTCCCAAAATCTTGCAGTTTGCCAGCTCTCTCTTCTTGCACTGAGACATAATTTCCAGATAGAAAGGAAGATCTCTGTGGGGAATCTTGGGAGGGAAAAAACGTGAAACTGCAACACTGAT
The DNA here is from genome assembly GCA_013396775.1 of Cephalopterus ornatus. Lineage (NCBI taxonomy): Eukaryota > Metazoa > Chordata > Aves > Passeriformes > Cotingidae > Cephalopterus > Cephalopterus ornatus. The sequence goes on along the minus strand of VZRE01016168.1, from coordinate 236,599 downwards.
CAATGAATTTGGGCAGGGTGGATATTTTTGTTCAGTTTTGGTATGGATAAAAAATGATTTTTGAAGTGAAGTATTTTACCACGTTTGTTAATTTTTTTTAGGAACCTTTTTGAATGCTGCAAATGAGAATGTTGTTTTGAAAAGAGAGAATTTGGGGTGTTTTTTGAAAAATTTTGAGAAAAATTTGGGTCTTTTTTGCCAAGCTGAAACTAGTTCTGATGGCTTCTGAACTGTATGGGTTAATGAATATAATATTCATTACTGGGTTTTTTACCCTGCAACTACTTTGAATTTAATTTTTTTTTCCAATGTGATAGCTGATGATAACAGAATATTCCTCTTTTCAGAACTGCTTTGAAATTCCCTTTAAAGAATTCCGGGCAAGTGTTGTCTGCTGTTGTTCACAGCAAGGAGGGATTCTGCAGGAGAACTGCTTACAATTTGTGTTAGGTTTCCATTTCCAGGTAACTCGCACAGGGTTGATGGATGATTAGCAGATCTTTTGAATAATAAATAGAATAGCCAGGCAGAAATTATGTCAGCACTGTGCTTGCAGCTGTGACCACCTGTAATCCCTCCGATAGATACATGTGTTATCATTAATAAATATGTCTTGGCCATACCTACTGGCCAACTCTCCTGGTTCCTCTTGGCCATGTAACTGCAGGAATCAGTCTGGCCTTTGCCCACATCTTCATCTAATCCACTGCCCTGCTCTTTCAGCCTGGGTGTTCAGAGAGATGCTTTTGCATATCGTACGCCCTCCCCCTCCCCAACACCTTAAGGTTTTTATGTGGTTTTGAGTCTGAAAGATGTTCATCCATGTGCTGGCTGAGAGGCGTCCCCCTCCTCTGTCCTCTCACTCCGTGGGTAAGACTGCAGAAGTTATCTGCAGCAGTGGGAATACAGATGTGTTGCAGGGATGATCTGCAATCCTGAGAAGTTGTCAAATACCAGCTTTTCCTGCATGGTTGCTTGATCTCTTGTTGCATGTGTGAGACATGCAGTGGGTCTCTGTTCTCTGTGGTTCATGCCAGCCTTAGCTAACACAGAATCAAAGAATGGACTGGGTTGGAAGGGACCTTAAAGATCATCCAGCCCAACCCCTCTGCCTTGGGTAGGGACACCTTCCACTAAACCAGGTTCTCCAAGCCCCATCCAACCTACAAAGAGGAGTGAAGGACTTCAGGGTGCTGCGAAGAGCTTGAGAGCTTTTATTCCGTGTTTGGCGATGTTTCCTTCACCCAGCACACCCAGACTTTGCATGAGCATCCCCCAAACTCACACAATGTGAGGGTTAATCCTTCCCTGCCAGAGGTCATCAGTGCAGCTGGCTGCACTGGGACATCCCAGGGCTACCCCCAAACCTCCCTGGGGAGGAGAACATGCCCAGGATTCAGCCTGAGGCTTGTGAGAGCTAAAGATAAAAGCGTGAAAGTTCACAGTGGAAAAAGGACTTCTTGCATGACTAAGGGCTGTCTGCTGCCCATAGTTTCCTACCAGGATAATTGGAGGGTGGGCTAATCCAGGGCAGAGATGGAGGAGGAGACGAGGGGGAATGTAGGAACCAGAGCTGGGACCATGACATCACTGTGTTTTCTTTCCTGGTGTTGCTTAGAGCATGCGGCTATGTTTATCTGAAAACCTCATCCTCGCCTATGTAATTTGAGCTCAGTTTTAGGGATTTAGCATGTTTTGGAAACCACATATTAAGAATACAATTTGTCTGTGTAATCTTTCCCTGTTTTTGTGGGACGCAGATAAAAATATCAGCACAGGAGCTTTACGTTGAGGGAGTAATTCAAATTAATGTAACTATCTGTAAATCCTGGTGGAAAGTCCTTTTTTTTATCAGCAATGCAGAAATACCAACCTAGACGGCTTGCCTTTACATTTTTAAAGTTCCAGACCTGCATGGCTCCCAAGGAATTTTAATCTCCTGTTTGATTTGGAAGGGATTTTGTGAGCCTAAAAGTCTCTGCTCAGTCTTCGAGGCACACGTTGGGGTCTCAGCTGCTCCGTGTGCTGAAGGGTGGCTGCGTTTCAGCTTGGATTGAAATGACCAAGGAGATAATAATGGGATGTTGAATTTAGAGTTGGCTGGGAAGCACTCCTGAGGAGTGCTGGGAGCTGTGCACCACCACCATCTTGCTGCTGCACGAGGGACAAATTCTTTTCTGGGTTGCACAGGCATAACTTTGGCTGGCTTCTGAAACACAGGCATCTAATCTCACTGCGGCTTACTGACTTTAATGGAGTTTATTCTTTTAGTTTTTACAGTGGTGTAAGTCAGAGCAGAATTTGGCCAGGAGCCATGGTAGTGCTGCATTGGCAAAGTGAGTGAGTGAAATGTGCAGAAGCAAACCCATCACGGGGCAGGTTCAAGATTTGCGGTACCCAAACCCTCGTTTGCGAGTCCAGGATTCCCGTTTTCCGGAATGGCTAGAAGGGAGCCAGCCCTCCCCCAGCTCAAGTTCAGTGTGCAGGGCCACGTGTGGAAATGAAGAGTCTGGGGCCTTATTCCCAATCCCCATTCTTGTTTTCATACCAGCCGTGCCTCCATCCCATGTTGTGCCTGTGGAGTCGATAAGATACGCTCATTGTCAAGCGCTCCTTGACAAGACCCATGCTTGTTCTACCCAGGATGATAAAACCCAAACGAGGGAATGGGCAAAGCTGTCGTTCCCATGCTGAAGGCCAGCGTGTGACCGCTGGCTTGTGGTGACTTGTTCCTCCTCCAGCAGTGGAGGCAGCAGTTTGGGCTCTCAGAAAAGAAGTAGCTGTGGTCCATGGCAAGAGAAGATTTTCTCCTTGGTGCCGTCCTCCTAAATTTCTCCCTTCAAATACAGACCAAAGAGGATTAAAGAGGTGATAAGCTATGAAGTTTTGCTTGTAGCTGTAGTAGGAAGAAAGTTATATATGTATGCAAGAGCAAGTGAGAGGAAGGTGAAGACCTGACCATGCACATAATTTCCTAATGATTTCTGTTGCTATTTATGTATTAATTCCATTGCCACTGCAACCTCAGTAGCATTGTCTCTCCTATTTCCTTGTTGCTGGCAGTGGCCTCTGCCAGATGCTGTTGAGTGAGGCAAGAAAGCGGATGTGTGGGGTATGATCCCTCCACACCATACCTTATTGCAGGCCCTTTTTGATTTCTTACACTTCAAAGCCTGGCATAAACCTTGAATGTGACCTTTAAAATGCATTCAAAAGATGTTTAATCATTCGCTGTAACTCCGCTTAGTCTTGTTATCTGTATAAATGCATAGTCGTATCATATACTGCTATCATTTTGTGCATATATTTAATTATCTCTTGCTTTATATTTGCTCTGATAAATTTTAATCCAGCAGATGCTGTTAGCTGATCAGTGTTTTTGGCTTGGACGTGGTCACCCTCTCTTCTTGCAAATACAATATGTTTATACTCACTGAACATGTTGTAATCCACAGATCCATCTACAACATGGATGTGCTTTTTGTGGTTTTTGGGTGCACAGCACAGGGAGAACAAGGGGAGGCACCTGTAAGAGTGGGCTTTGGCTGCTCTCTAGGCTGTGTTTAACTGGTAGCCTTGCTCTTGGAAGAGATTTCCTTTATTTGGCAGTCTTTGCTCTTTCGTCCTGTTCCAATTTGTTTTCAACACAGCCTGAATGTAATTGAATGGCTTCTTTTATTTTGATGTAAAAAAATGTCTGGTTTACATGCCTCCTGAGGATTAGGCAGCGAATTAAAAGCAAGTGGTTTTAGAGAATCACAAATAATGCTTTAACTTCCCTCCCCACTGAAACCAATGAATGATTCTCTAAATAAACAGATTTTCTTTTGTATATGTTGGGCTGGATAAGACAAGAGTCTTTCCCCCAGCTGGCCCCCTCCAGCCCATGGCTGGACCCCAGTGGCATGTGAAAGTTATGGTGTGTTTACCCATAGTAGAGTTCATCCTCTCTGGTCAGGGGGAGCTGCTGAATTACTTCACACATGGGTCTCCTAGTCATCTGGGGCAGTTTTATCTTAAGTTTCATAAAGAGTTTAGACCAGGAGTGTTCCTCCCTGGCTCTTTGACTATTTTTAGTTAATCTCTGCAACTTCCCTACAGCTCTGTTCCCCTTAATGCAGCTTATACTAATAGGCAGAGACAGTCACTGGGGACGTTAATGACTTGTCTGTTGAGGTCTGTCACTTGCTGGCGACTTACACAGTCAGGTTGTTGTTTTTCTCCCTGGAGCATTTCAAGATTCTTTATCTGAGCTTCTCTCTCTTGTCTCATTGGGATTGCAGTGGAGATTTTAGTTGCAGGTGCACTTCAGGAAACACGGAGGTTTCTGCATAGCTTGATAGAGTCTTTCTTTACCTCCCCATGCGTGCTTTGTAGAGCCACTTGTTGGAGCAGAATTAAAAAAAACTTCCTCCTCTGATATCCAAGGACTCTGTTAGGAGAGAACCAAGCATGTCTTATATCATGAGGGTTTAAGTTGAAATGGATTATATGATGTGTGACAAAAATACTGTGAGGAGGAGAGGTGCTGACAGTTTGAATGATACGAGTCTTGTAGCTCCTGTGTTATTGCAGTTCTCTCAAAGGGTCTGTCAACAATGCTCAGACTTTTGGATGATTTCCCTTCAGTCAAGTTTTCCTTTTACATTAGCCATCACGTTGTGCTGTTTGGGAGAGCATCTTAGGAAGAGTTGGGATGCTGTAACTCACTCACCCTTAAACCTGCCAGATTTTCTGAATGGATAATGCTGATTTTGTTTTTGTTTGTTGTTTGTTTGTTTGTTTTCTAACAAAGAAGTCAAGGGTGCCTGCCAGAGAAGTTTCATCCATGTTAGGAGGAACTCAGGCACCAGGAAGATGCTGCACAAAATTGTCATGGATGAGCAGGTTACTACTTACATTCTCTGTTTCTGGTCTCTGTTGCCACAGTAACTTACAGTCCTGCTGCCCACTTAACACTGCTTAATTTGATTGCAAAGACCGAGCCTTCAAGGAGAGACTTTGAGCTATGCTTACGTGTTGAAATTGGGAGACTGTTGGTGAGTTTCCCCTACTATCCCAGTCAGCAAGGAGATGCTCAGCCTGTGGTCTATAACGGTGCTGTATTTCACTACTCCATAAACTTATAGCAAAGCCAGGGCTCTGCTCTCTGGCTCTGATACCCAGGTGAAGTGGCTCCAGTTATGGTTCAGGTGTTCTGTGTATCCTGTGTAGTCTGTTCAAGTTGTATCTGGAGGTATCGGTAACCGTGTAGCTAATTTCTGTCATATCAGGCCCATTTTACCTCTCCTCCTGGAAAGACAGTAGAAAAAAATCCAATGAATTCTGCTGCAGAATTGATAAAAAAATGAAGTACAGAGCTTCCAGATGCCTTATACTGCATTTGGCAGGTAGAAATCCAAAAAATGTAGAATAATAAGCCCACTCTAGATGGTCTTTCTTCTTGAGTAAGTGGATTAAGTAGCAATAATGGTTTCAAATCTGCCTGACCTTCAGGGAAGTCTGAATATGAATCCAGAACTGGCTTTAAATTAGACAGTGTAGTTCTTCTGTTGGTTCTAAATGTGAATCCAGACCTAAGCCTTGGGACTTTAGTTACGTGTCTGACCATAGTGGTCACTAAAGAGGTGAAATAATGTAATAACAGAAGAAATAACTGTGTAAGAAACCCAGAGTGTTGTATGTACAGGGACAGAGAGGTGAAAAGGGATTGTTGGTATGACGTTTGCTGCAGGAGCCTTGAGGAGAGCAAGATGCTCTGCTGGTGTGGAGGGACCTCACCTCTCAGGTGTCACCTCTTCTCCACGTGAGTGTGTGCTTGCAATAACAATGCTGATAGCAGGAGGGATCTGGAGTTGGGAGAACCAGCTGCTGGTGTAGCTATCAGGTGCAGAGGGAGCTGGTTTAATACCGGAGAAGAATGAGGGGCACAGGGCCAGATATCGTGGGTGTCCAGGTGAGTTCCTGCTGGATGCAGGGCAGGAGCAAATAGTCTGTGCTGGTCATGGGGACGTGGGAGCATGGGAGAGATGTTCTGCAGGATAAATACAGGTTGCTATGTATTCAGGGAAATATAAGGAGACTGAAGTCCAGGATCTCCATGGTAGCACTTACTTCCAGTGACATGGAATATTCTGGAAAGGGGGGGCAAGGATCTGCTCACAGCTCAGTGCACATTCAGAAAGTCCAGGAGGGCTGCAAAACTGGAGTAAGTGGGAAAAACAAATCAGGCTGCTTGCAAGAGCAGTTGAGTGGTGTGCAGACTCTTAGGTGCTGGAGTGAAGACAAAACATACAAATGCTCTTATCCCAATAATGGAAGCCTGAAAAAATAGGGGAGGCAGATGGCTTGGTGACAACTGACAAGCGTGGCATGGCAGTATTATGATTTAATCCCAGCCAGCAGCCAAGCCCCACTCAGCTGCTTGCTCACTCCCCCATCAGTGGGACCAGTAAGAGAATTGGAAGGGTAAAAGCTGGAAAAATCATGGCTTGCGTTAAAGACAATTTAATAGGAAAGCAAAAACAGTGCATACAAGCAAAGCAAAACAATGAATTAATTCACTCTTTCCCATGGGCAGGCAGGTGTTCAGCCATCTCCAGGAGAGCAGGGCCCCATCATGTGTAGTGGTTACTTGGGAAGACAAATGCCATCACTCCAAATGTCCCCCCCTTCCGTCTTCTTCCCCCCAGCTTTATATACTGAGCGTGTTTTCCTGGGGTCTGGAATATCCCTTTGGTCAGTTGGGGTCACCTGTCCTGGCTGTGTCTCCTCCCTAGCTCCCATACACACCTCGCCCCCTTGCCAGAGTGGCAGTACGAAAAGCAGAAAAGGCATTGGCTCTGTGCAAGCTCTGCTCAGCAATACCAGAAACTTCTCTCTATTATCAGCCCTGTGTTCAGCACAAATCCGAAATGTAGCCCCATACCAACCACTGTGGAAAATATTAACTCTACCCCAGCCAAAACCAGCACAGGGTACCCTGGGGACCTGGGGTTTAAGCAGGTAATTAGAGGAATGCAGTGTTGCCAAGCTACCAGATTTATAGGAGCACTGGAGTAGGATGTATAGGAGGAGGAGTGACAGTGCAAGTGAAGCGTAATACAAAATGCAGCAGCGTGGAAGTGTTACGGGAAAAGAGAAGTGCTATAGTATCCTTGTGGGTGGAAATTCGAACTCTAATAATAAGTGTAGTACTAGGCTTATACTACTGGCACACCCCTTTCCCTCCCCCCCCCCCCCCCCCCCCCAACCCCACCCAGANCCGGAAATACTAAGTGAGATTAAAGAAGCCGAAAATTTAGGACAGGTATTAATAGCAGGAGATTTCAACTACCCATACATAGATTGGGTCAGTGCCTCATCAGGATGAGATGTAGCGAGAAAGTTTTCAATGGAGGAAGTACATACTTGCTTCCTAGAACAATTAATCCTAAATCCTGCAGGAAAAGATGCTATTTTGGATTTAGCCTGAAGTGGTGCCAGGACCTTGTCCAAGAGGCTTTAATGGGAGAGCTCAGTGGTAGCAAGTATAATACAATTAGTTTTAACATTGTGGCAGGAAAAAACAGGGCATGTATTTGTATGTGGACAGTTGGTTCCAAGAGACTGATAAAGTAAATATGAGGGAGACTTTAAAAGGCACAGCTCAAAAATGCAAGAAACCTGCATGCAGCCTGGAGGCTGTTAATAACAGTGTATTAGAAGCTAAGATAAAATGTGTGCTGCAATTTAGAAAGAAAACAGTTGTCCCCTGAATTGCCTGCAGACTCAGTAGGAAAATTAAACAGCATATCACGGGAGGTGGCTGGCGTCTGAGAAATGGAAATCTTGTTCAGATGAAGAGAATGAGAAAGGCTGTAAAATCTGGCAGGCCAAGTGTAAGCAGAAAATTGGGTTTGCTGATGAGGCCAAGCTCCTTTGGGTAGTCAGATACCACAGGGATGGTGAGGAACTCCAGACAGACCTCATAAAAATGACTGAGTGCCAAAAAGTGGGTATATGAGCTTCAGTGTAGATAAATGTAACGTAATCCATCAAGGGGAGATGAAACCATGCTTTCACGATGCTGAACTCCAGAAGTGGGAGTTACATCCTGGGGTAGGGATCTTGGAGTTATGGCTGGCAGTCATTTGGCATCACCCGCTCCCTGTGCAGTGACATTCAGAGAAGCAAACCCCCTGCATGAGGTCAGGGAGGGTGCTGAGAACAAGTTGCAGGGTGTTGTACGGCCGCTATAGGAAGGCTTGGTGTAGTACTTGTGCCAGGGCAATGCTGTGTGCAATTCAAGACAGAGGTAGGGAAGGTCCAGAGCAGCTGAAATGACTGAAAGGAAGGAGCAGCTTCTTATGAGAAGAGACTTCCTGAGCACGGTCTTCAGCCATAAAGCCAAAGGAGAGGGCAGGTGAGGGGTATGTTGAAACCAGCAGGTGGCTGAATTAATATACAATGATTTTAATCCAACTGAAAGAAAGTATCCAGCTGAAAGCAAGAAAGAAGATAAAGTAATCCAGGTAAAAGAAAATATTTTTTGTACTTGGCAGGTAGTGAGATTCTGGCTATCAGCAGCTTCAAAGGGGATTAGACTAATTCATTGGCAAAGGGTCTATGGTACTAGGAATACAGGGATATTCCTAATAATGTCCCTTAAATAAAAAAAGTGAGGGTATGGAAGAGTGGAAGAGATAGGTGGTAGAGACGAGACTCACCTGCTATCCCTGAAGAGCATGCAATGATCTCATGAAAATTAAAAGGAAAGAAAGGAAATGAGGATGGAGTTGGTTGAAGAAAGTCTGTGAAAAGAGCCCTATTTATCAAAGACCACCTAGCATAGTGTGGAGGTAAATGCCCCAGGTTATGTGGAGATAGTGTGTGGAAAGGGTAGAGTGAGAAAGAAGTTCACAGTGTGGAAGTCTCAGAGTCCTGGTGTGGCCCTGACTGAGGCAAAGAAAGAGGTGGGTATTATGGGGGTAACTTTACTGCATTTGCAGAAGGCAGTATGGTGTGAATTTAGAACCATTCACTTCCACACTAGACTATGGTGCAGATGTACAATGTACATGGGGCATTCGCTGATTCCTTAATAGATCAGGATTTTGGTACTGGGTGTTCTAGAGGCTCTTAAAACAAACTATTTTAATGCTTAGTAAAATCTGAAAAGCAAACATATGAATCCTGCCCAATGCTGAAGCCATTAGAGGTTTGCCCACCCCCAAAACTAATTTTAATACAGATAGGAAAGCAATTTCCTGATGGAGAAGGCTCTTAATAGAGGGTGTTAATAGCAAACGGCAAGGAGAGGATCGTGGGCACTGGTGCAGCTTAACAACCATGCTGGGAAGCAAGAGGAGACTAGTGTTATGAAGGGTTGTCCTCAGTAGCTGGGATGGGGATGGCATTTCAAGATGACCAAGACCAAGCAATGAAAGAGACCTCTTTGGTTTGCTGTTTAGCTGGTGGATGGCCTCAGTGATTTCCTGTCATGTAGAACAGGAGAAGATCAACACTCCTGGCCACCACTCACATTGCTGGTGTGATTCTGGGATCAGCTTGGAGGTCCTTGGCCAACCACTGCAAGAGAGAAAGCAGAATTGTGGGTATGGTGCATTGTGATGTGTGTTACAGTGCTCTGAAATGTGTTTCCAGGCAAGAGGCACCTCATTTCCCGCTTGTCTGTCCCTGGGTTTGATCAGAAGACGTGGAGTCCGCAAGCCCAAATAGCAGAGGTGGAAAGCCTCCAGGAAACTCAGCGTTTTCCCTTGGCTTCTCCTGTTGTTTTTACTTTCCTTCTCTTGGTTTGCAGTCATTTTTACTGGCAACCCTCACTCCCTGCGAGGGCTGAAGTGCTGAGTTTGGGAATAACCTCAGAATCCGTAGGAGTCCAAATTTGTTGTTCCCATCTCCACTGAGGGGGTGGGAGGCCTCCTAACTCCCTGTAACCTGCATGGTCTGGCTGACCTCGAACTCCAGGTCTGTGGTATCTGGCTGCCTTTAGACCTTTGTCTGTCTGTTTTTCCGTGGAAGCCCTCCTGTAAGAGTCAGCTTGCTTAAAATAAACTAATGAGTCACGCAAGCATGGAATTTCTTTCTTCTTTACCTTACAATCAGGTTGTTGCATAAGCAGACTCCACAGCTTTCCTGGGTGAGGGTCTGGTTTGCTCTGGCATATCTTCTTCTCTCATAGGTTCCTTCCTTTTTTTTTTTTTTTTGGCTTTTCTGAGCTGCCCTGAGAAGTGCAGACAAAAATACAGCTCCCATGGGGGCAGAGGGGATTCCCTGTCTGCTGCTGGTGGCTCCTATATGGACCCATCCTCTCCACACACCACAGAGCAGCGATGCTCTGTTGTGGTTTGCCCCGTGGAGCCTCTGTGAGTCAATCTGGGAGCTGTACATGGATGAACCCTGTGCTGGGTGCCTCTCATCCCACCATGGAAATCACACGAGGGTCCTGCTCCTCAGGATGTGTCACGGTGTCTCTATTTTGGGAAACAGTCATACGGATGAGAGTCTGAAGACTGCAGCACGCGTTGAATCTAGGACTTGTGTTTGGCTGTGGTAGGGAGATGGAGGCTGGTTTGCTTTTCACCGTGGGGATGATGTCCTCTGCTCATCCCTGGAGCTGTTCCCACACAAAGCCCCCACCCTGTCTGCAGAGGCTGTCCCACCCTGGCTCGGCAGAGAGCTGTAGACTCTGCCTCAAAAGCAGGGGTGCAGCAAACAGTGTAACCCCTCTTCCTCTAACCATGTCCCAACCATGAAGAAGGATTGTCACCCTCCAGAAGGCAATGTGTCATAGTATCTATTTATATAGAATCTTCTATTTTGGATGCTTCTTACTCATCTAACATCACTTCTGGAGTCACTTCTGTCATTGCATTTCAGGTCCAGGTTTGGGTTGACTTGGAAGCTGGTAATGGCTCCACCATGAATTAATTTGGACACACTGAGAAAAGGTCTCACAGGACTGAACATTTTACTCGAGCTGGAAGGACCAACATGAATCCATAGGATTACACTCTGAAATCCTGTGGGGAATACAGCCCATCTCAGTTTCTTTATGCCTCAGTGCCCATCTTGTAACACGAAATGGTACCTTTGCCCAGGTGCAATGGGCAGGGATGGAGGATGTGGGAGGCAATGGACTGTTTAAATAAGTTGTAGCCTCTTAAGACTGCAGAGGAACTGCATGAAGTGACGCAGAATTGTAAATGTGATCATAGTATCTAGAATTATATCTGATGTCTACACTTGTCCCAGACGATATACAAGACTCACTTTGTCTGGCACAGGAATTGTCCTGCTTATCTCTAGGTTGGCAAAAGATGTAAAACGTCATTGGGAGAACAAGGGCAGTTTAATTAGTCAAATAATAATGACCCAAACTTGATTTCCCCAAGACAGAAGAGGCTGGTGCCAGCCAGTGTAGCACTCCCTGTCCCTGTGGAGTTCAGCCAGAAGCTTAAAATGTGCTTTCAGTAAAGAAAGTGTTAGGAATCTTGGAAGAAAATGATTTTCTGCCCTCTTTGGAAGAAGAAATTCAGCTGTGCTGTACCGAGCCTGAGCTTTGCTCAGCAGAGCTGGGGCTGGTGCCTCCCAAGTCCTGGAGTTTGTGGTGGGAGATGGACACACAGAAAAGTCCCGGAGCCTCCATCACTCAGTATTAGGTGTTGCTGACTGTTGCCCTTGCTGAATCACAAAGACACATCTGCAGACATTTGCCTGAATGGTGGTTGATAAGCTTGGGTCTCTGAGGATGGATGTATTTCATTAGTGAAAAGATAGTAGTATTTCCAGCGGTGGGAGGATCTCCAGGGACCCCTCTGCCAGTTCATATGAGGTTGGTTTTAACTCCCTCTCCAACTTGGCCTTGGCTCCCACAGATGAGATTTCTTTGCTGAACCTATTAAAAGCCAGATTAAGATCTCTTGCAGAGGTCATTTAGCAGTGAGAGAACTCTAAGGAATACTTGTTTTCATCTCAATCCTCAAAACAATCTGGGGAATGTATTTGGAGTCAGTTTCTGAACTTAACCCTCTCATCCCCTAGAAAAATAGCGTGTGTTCTGCCCTTGTGCCTGGGATGGGGCGAGCTGGACCCCAGTGCTGACTTTCCAAGCTGTGTTGATTTTTTTGGAGCACACGGAAGGGTTTGTGTTGTGTGGGTGGGGTTATGCCATGATGAGAGGGTGACTAAATGGGTGTGCAGTTACATAAATTGGCATCAGCCTGTGTGTTGCATGTACAGCACAGGGATGACTCAGAGGCAGAAGCTGCGCTGTCAGGGATTGACAGCCCAGGGCAAAACTTACAGACTGGTGTGGTGGGTCTCTTTGGGTGCCCCCCTCATCTGCTGGGGGAGCTGGGGGTGCTGGTTTCTCCTGCATCGAGGCATTGACGAGCAGTGAGGTTCAGTACTGAGCCTCTGGGGATGCAAACAAGTCAACCCGTGAGTCAGCATTAGGTGGAAATCCAATATTGTGTATGCAGGCTGTTGAAATACAAAAGAGCTGGTAGGAAAATGAGCCCTGTCTCTCTGAAGGTGAGATCATGTTCAGATGTAATGATAAAGGATGGACTAGAAGTGGAACTCAGCTGAGAGCTTAAGGAAACAGCCCAAAAGCCTGGAGTAAAATACTTTTTGGACCACTGAGAAAGATTTTGCTGGTAAAACTTCTCCCTATCAAGAAAAAAAAAAGGAAAAAAAATAAAACAGAAGAGAATGTTTTTACTGGGACTCAGCTCGTTCTTTATGGCAATCCTCAACATACAGATTCATGCCTCCAAAATGGCAAGATCTAAAAAAAAAGTAAAAATTTATTAATTTTTCATATTCAAATTAACCTTTTAGGTTGTGGAATTTAGATTTCCATACTTTAATTTTGTTTTATTTTTTCAGTGGAGGTCAGAAGCTTATTTGGAAATAAAAAGACAGCAGCATTCCATCTCACTTTCCCCCACTCCGTTCAGAAAGGTTTGCTGGATGGCTCGCTCCAGGAGCCAGGGCATTTGGAAAAGGACCAGGAATCACAGGAGTGGGCAGCGCTGGCTCTGCCTCAAATCCCCTGCTAATAAACACTCCGACTGAAGCCAGATGGTAAAAGTGCATTTTTATAACATTTTATGTGGATTAATGATTTCAGTAAACATTTTTCTCATTTGTATACATTCAGGGCAGCATTTGCACGAAGTCTAAGAAAACTCAGTGAGCTTTCTCTGGCTTTCTTGGTGCTGCACTCAAAGACTGACTTTGATTTGTCTCAATTTCCTCCCATGTTTGCCATTTGTATGAGCTACAAGACTGCAGTGAGGCAGCGGTTGCTGATCCCTGAGGGGTCTGGTTTTCCCTTGATGTGTCTGTAATTCCTTTCATCATAATAAGAGTCATTTGTACATACAGAGGGGATTAGTTAATGACCTGCGCTGCACAGTCTGTGGGGCCACGGCTCTCTAGTGATGACCACTCTGTGATGTGCTGTAGTGATTTCTGGAGTGATTTAGAGACAAGTCTTCATTAAGGTTCAGCATGTGGTAAAAACAAGTATCGCTGCCCTCTTTCCAGGTGGGAAAACTGATTGTTGCGTGTTTGGTGGGTAAATAACGTGAGCTGCTGCAAAGTGATTTATTGTACCTACAGTCAGGGTACTGTGGTTCAACAAGTCACCTCTCCTCAGCCGTGCTCTTGGCGGGGCCATGGGTGCCCTCTTGACCAGGGAAATGAGCTTAGCCTGGGAGGAGAGGTGATTAAGGTGGCACAGGTGAGGTTATGTGCGTACACGTTTCCCACGACGTTGCTCGTGAGGGTGTTTGTAACAAGTGTTTCTAAGCCTCTGATGCTGGATTTGGGGCGGTGGTGTGCTCAGGTCCGTGAGGTTGGGGCTCCGGCCCGTGCACACGCCCAAGCTTTCCCAAGGCTGCCAGAAATGGCAGGAGCAGTTATAGAGGGAGAGCATGGCAGCACGAAGGCTTTGCTAAGCCCTCAGTTTGTCAAGGAGTTTTCCTGGTTGTTGTGCAGTGTTTGTGCTGGTGTTTATACCTGTGATCACTGTGCTGTGTGCTCTGGTTACCCATCAGCCCAACGTGAAGCCCTCATCCCAGGGCTCACTCCGACAGTGGTAGGTAGTGTCTGGGAATGACTCATACAGCTGCTGTACAGCACATCTACTCCTGGCCAGATGTAAAATTAAACACATGCTTTTAGTGTTATCTTGACCCAGACTAATGTTGCTATTTTGGGGTTTTATGTCAGAGGCACAAAAAACCTGGAAATCACTGATGGAAAAGACCTATGAGATCATCCCTTCCACCCACAGGATTGTTCCCTGCAAAATGTTCTCCATCATTTTGTCCAAAGCAGTCAAAATCCACTCAAGTGAGAGGGATCCTAATGCTTCCCCAGGGGGAACTCCTACATCTTCCAGTGTGCCAGGGAGGACTCATTCATCCCCAATCTACAGTCCAAAGTTAATTTTACTTGCTTTAAACCTGCCTGTCCAAGTTCAGATCCCCAAGACTTTTCCTTCTCTTCCTGCTGTTCATACCCAGGACAGCACAAGAATAAGGTGAACACAGGATGCTCAGCCATCATGGGATGAGTTTGCAGTCAACCCTCAAATAATTGCCCAGGGACCCTCCAGCTGGACCTCTGCCACAAGAATGGTGTAGGATAGCAAGCCTCATATCCCAGGGCTGCATCTTCTCCATCCCTCTGAAGCAGAAACCTTCCACAGGGCATTTTCTGTTTCATTGAAATGTCTTGCTTGCTGCTTCGTGGGATGTACTGACCCAGGCTGATAGCCCAGTTGTTTTTCCTATCAGAGAAAAAGGCAAAATTCCCACTGAATGGGAGCAGGCTGCAGCAAGTGGGTGGTGGCTACCTGGTGGACAAGAGCTGGGTTAGACCACCTCAGTGTGCCCATGTGCTTGGGCTCCTGGGCAGGGATGCAGGGAACACCAGCCCTTCCATCAAACCTTAGGTCTGAGATGTTGCAGGCTATTAAGAACCTTCGCTAATGGATACTGTAACGTCATCAAAACGACTATTTTTAATACAAAATGCAGTTGCAAAAAGAAAAAAAAAGAAGGTCCCCAAATAGCAGATTTTAGAGATAAGTTGGAAAAGAAAATAATCCTGTCTGCAGGGCAGAGACCAAAAAGACCAGCTCCCCACTTCGGCCCCATCTCGGCCCATCTCACCCTCACATCCCCTGGGAGTGGAAATGGAAACCTCTGAACTGAGCTCTGGCAGTACAAGTGGATACCAGGGAAAGTTTTTGCCAGTACGTAGCAGGAGCCAGCTCTTGCTCCACTGCAGCAGTTAAACACATCAGTGCTCTGAGCCTGTACAGCCCTCCTGGCACTGACTGAATAGGTATTTGTGGGGTGGGGGTTTTTTTGCACAGGGGTCATTTTCTTCCTGGTCTTCTGAGCGCTCATCTGTGAAACATGAAATTGCCTGACCCCGGAGCTCATCCCTGGGTTGGTGAGATCCATAAGCTGGCAGAGAGCAATATTTTCCTTCTTTTATACACAGAGGAGTCTTCAGACTGCAATCACTCAGCAGACAGCAATTTTCAGCTGTCTCTCCTTTATGTTTTCAGTGGGATCTGAAGGTCTTTGGGAAGTGTAAATTTACAGCCAAGGATCACAAAATGATGCCTCACTCTGTGATCTTCCCTGGGCAGGTGTTATGTAGAGACCACAGTTGCCACCTCTGAGGAGCCACAGTGGGTAAATGGTTGCTCTGCAGGACGCATCCAAGATGCCTGGGATGGCTCCAGGCTACACTCCAGGGATGTGGTGGATTGTTCAGTGCCATAACCCGTGTGCAGTCCAAGGGGATATTTGGCCTGATAGCAGATCCCAGAGCTTTGCAGGGCTGGTGCAGCCCCTCTCAAACATTAGAGGATGCTGATGCGCCAGCGCTAGGAGGGAGGAAAAGGTCCTCATGTCCATGGAGGACTCTCATTCATTTTGATCATGTGCCAGGGGACAGAGATGTAGAGTGAAAAATGTCTTTCAGAAACCTCGCTTGTGCTCCTCCTGTGCTTCTAGTACTGTTACCTCTTTGTCCAGTCTGCAATCCCCAGGATTTAGCTCTACCTTCCTCCTGTCCAGCTGCCTCCTACTAGCACTGTTCCCCCACTGCACTCACATTAATCTTCTCATATTCATCTGACCTTCTGCTATCTCATTTATTTTTCTGTTTGCATTTATTTGCTCTGCATATTCCTCAGGCCACGAGCTGTCTCTATGAAGCATATAGTGAATGTCCAGTAGAATTTCAGAATTTCAGTGTGTAGCTTTTTCGGAGTCCACAAAAAATGGCAACTCCAACCCCATAGGCTGCTTTTACACGTTGCTCCCCATGTGACTTAAGCCACGCTTTAAAAATAAAATTAACTTCTGTAACAAAATAATATAAACATCAGCTCTCATCAGAGTATGGCTCTGTAATAACTGGAAAATATGGGAAAAATATGCAAAAATTCTATTCTCTGTATCAAGCACAAACGCTTGAAGCGCACTGGGTTATTTGTCATCAATGCCAGGCTCTACAGTGCCTGAATCCATTTCTTACCACCCACAAAAGCTGCTTTCAGAGTAACCAGACTGAGTCATTAGTGTCCTTAGCTACAAATTTTGCTCTTTGAGCTTCAAGCTGCTTCTTTGCGTAGTACATTTGTGCCGATTCACTGAAGCATGGATCAGTTGTTTTATCGACACGTCCACGGGACAAAGGGCTGAATCAAAGGGAGCCTGGGGCTGGGATATCGAACCTTTTGTCTCTGGAATCATTGCAGGGTGCCCTGGGCTGGCAGGCGACCGCAGCCACGCCAGGCTGATGGCCTTTGTGCAGCGATTTGGAGGTCGCGACTGCGCTCGGAGCAGTCGGATGTCCGACCCGCAAAAAACTCACAGGAAGGCCATATGGAAGATGCTCTACTGCTGTCAGCCACGCAGCAGGCCAGCACAGGACCTTGTCTCTGTGGGAAAAATGGAGCTGGTTCTCTCTCCTTTGCCCTGGGGACAGGGTCACTGCCCATAGTATAGTGTAGACAGTCTTCTGTGGTGGCATCATAAATTCTGGACCAATTATTCTTGCTTCACTCATGCAAAATTCAGAGAAATCGACTGTCAGAGCGAAGCCCTTCCTTATTTCCTACATTGCATTAATTTCCAACTCACAGTGAAATCATGAAATCTCCTGAGTTTTATTAAAAAATTACTAAACAAGAGGCTGAACCTTTGGTTTAAGTGGAAGCCTCAGTGCAGCCTCAGCTCTGCAGCTGCTCTCCGCTTCAGCAATTACCCATTTACAGTAAAGAGTAGAATATGATACTGTGGACTCACAGACACGTGGCTGCTAATTATTGGCAGCACAGTGGACTCAGCTGATAGTTTGCTCTGGTTTTGGAAGTGGTCTACAACAGTGCAAACCAGGCAGAGGAGATGGTCAGCCACAGGGAAAAGGGAGCACTTGTGAACCAGTTCCAGCTGGCAGAAGAGGCTCTTCAGCATCGGTACCTAAGTGCCAAGGGCTGAGAAACAGGAGTTTTGCATGTTGTGTGGGTACAAAATCAAGATGTATTTCTGTGGCTCCACTGTGTGAAAGAGGCAGGAGGGTTATCAGAACAAACTTAATCTTCTTTCTTTAAACATGTATTTCTTTAAATGATCCAGCCAAAACTGCATCATTTAAAGGGGATATATATTATTAAGTTTGAAGGCATGGATTGGGTGTTAGAAGATTTTAGTTTTATTGCTATTTCTCACAATGATTCCTTGCATTCCTGTGTCCAAAAAGTATGGCTGTTCATCATCTCTATTTCCATGTCAATAAAATGGGGATCACAACATCACTTACCTCACAGCAGTATTATGAGCTCGAATGAATTGATATTTCCGAAGCTCTCTGGTGGAAGGTGCAAAGTCTTTTCATAAGAGCTCATGATTCCAGCTAGAAAACAGTTTTGTGTGGTGAATGCTGGGGTTAGAAAGGTGTGAAGCCAGTTTAGCTTCCAAGTTCTGTGAGCCTTGATACAGCCAGGCAATCTGTGAATTCAGGTCTCCTTGATGCTGAGTGGTTAATCAGGATCAGACTCTTCCCCACACTTGCTGGAACCAGTCGGACTAGGCGCATAATAATACAATGCTGCTCAAAAATCATGGTTAGACACAGGTTCTGTGAATGAATTTTTTATCCTAGACATCTTGAAAGACAGAAATAATTCTCCAGCCTTTATGAACAGGAACTCTTTTTCCGGGAGAACCTTTTACTTGCTGATTGGAAGCTTTTTACCCTGCAAAAAAATAGCAATCTCGCCAGGAGTTGTGGAGTTCAACACAGTGTTAGCACTGCAACAAAAGCTCTTTTGCTCTTTGAAAGTTGGAGTTCTTCACTGGGCCCATGTGTTTTTGATGACTAATTTCCCACTCTTATCTAAGAGTTACTTAATCTAAGAGTTCCCGGTGGGATAAATGGAACAGGAATGAGGGCGACAGTTTGCAGCTGTCAAGGTGAAAAGAAAGAAAATACCCACATACTGCACTAGGCAGGCTCTTAAAAAACATTCTGGCTTTGCCAGGAAAGATGAGAGTCTCTCTGTAGCTGCGAAGTTTCCATGAAAGGTACTGTAAATGCTGCAGAAGTTGGAAAAATGGTCATACACACTGTGTTTTGGGAATGGTTCTCCAGCCTGTGGCACTGCTGCTTCATTGACTAGTACTGGTCAGTCTTAGTGACACAGATGTAGCCTGCCAGCCTCGATTCTCTCCGAGAAACAGTAGTAAGAGCCTATCTCTGTATGCTTTGGGATGCTTTGGAGCTGGGCTGGTGGCAGTCATGAAGACGTGCACAGCACCACCGAGGTTACGTGACCGTGGATATTCAGGGCAGCTAGTGTGTTTCTGGATATTGGTCTTTTCCCCTAAACCCGTTGCTTCCCCCTTGGGAAGAGTAGGGAACCAAGTATAAATACAACCTATTTGTACAAATAACTTAGATTTCCTAAGTTATGAGGGGTGGGAAGCTGCAAAAGGGGATGTTACAGCTCCCACGGATGGGAGAGTCTCGTGTTAGCTCTGGCCCTGCTGCGGTGGCCTGGGAACCCGCAGAGACTTGGGATGGGATCCACCTGCCCAAGCGTGGGTAGATGCTTACATAAAAACTAGTCATCTTAGGTTCCCTTTGGGGAAGGTGAGAGGCAGCAGGTGGGATTTTCCACCCTAACCAGGGGCAGTTAGGATGGGTCAAATAGCTGCTGAACAGGTGTTGAATACACTGTGAGCCTGTGAGGGTGAGGTAGGACATGGATTTGCGCACAGTAGATGTATCCTGCAGCTGCCATTGGGTCAACAGCTCAGTAGTTGTCCTTAAAACTACTGCTCAACTACCACATAATCCCATTGTGCACTCGGTCTTCTCTTGATGGATATAAATGAATTGCCCACAATTCTGTTGCCGGCTAATGAGTTGCTGAAAGCCCACTCCAGCTGAATCCTCAGGGATTCCTGAATTAACTTTTAAATTAAGCAGAGGAATAGGGTCTGATATCCTGCCTCTCATTGAGCTGTCTTTGTTTCACTTCTGACTGAAATGGATTGAGGATTGTCAAACTTGGAGCGAGGCATGTTGATAACCAACATTTGTGTGGGAATGTAGGGCTGAATGTGGGTTTTTCCATAAAAAGTTGAAAATTTTAGCTCAAGAACCACAAAGTGTGGCAGCCTCACTTAAATCTGTAAAGATTCAGCATTAGCTACAAGATTGCTTGGTGTTACACCACATCTCTGGGTGTACTTTTATAGAATACCTCACGCTGAAAATTTAATTAATCAGAGAACAGTTATCACATTACCAGCCTGACTGAATTATTTTTTTTGTGAAAAAATGTGTGTTTAAAAGTCTAAACGCTCCTGTTACAATGATTAATTATCTGCAGAAAATTGAAAGCACACAAGAAATTATCAAGAATGAACATTTAGACATCATCTGTCTTCCTAGAAACACTTGTCTGAGTGTATTAAGAAGAATATTATTGCAGCATAGATGTTGGCCACTTGGAATATGTTTTTCCTGCCTTCTCTTTACGTGCATTCTTGCTACAAATTTTTTTTTTTTTATATAGTGTCTAAATGGATTAAAGATTTATTGAATTTTTTAACTGGAATGATTCTCCGGAGAAGATTGATTTCCCCGCCGCCTCAGACGCGGTTTAATTTTTGTGTTACTTATGAAATAATGAGAAGTATACTTCAATGTAATGGGGAGAAAGCAGTGGCACAGAGCACTGGCGGCGTCTCGCAGAGCGTTGGGTCAACAAGGAGTCGCGCCTCTCGTATTTATGAGCTGTGACGGTGTCACAGGGGCAAACTGATTGCCAGAGCCAGACCTAGTGGAGCACACACCCAGCCGCCCATAAATCTGTGTACTCTCACTCCTTATTAACTGAGGATCAGGGCTTGTTAATTATATATGACTCGATGATGACATGTCTCGTAAAAAAGAAAGAAGCACGTAGTGAAAGTTGATAGCTTTGCATTAGGCAAGATGGAGACGAGTCTTTTACAAGCAAGCACGGGGTTAGAATAGTAAAATTTACTCCTGCTCAGAGAGTTATACGGACTCAGAGCGTCCTTATGAGTTTGAAAGGGAAATTCAGCAATAGATTAGCCCTGTGTCAGTCATTTCCAACAGATCGAAAATTACTGGAGGAGAATAAGCAGCATATGGTTGTTCTTTCTCAGGAAACAATGAAAACCAAAACAAGAAGTGGACTGAAGGAATCCCAGGCAAAGAAAAAAACCATCAGTTAAGTAGATTACAGAGGATGCACAGAGGAATCCCCAAATGTGACTGTGATGACCACTTTCCTGGTTGACACAAGGCAGACCTCACACTGTAAACTACCTCCTGACAAGGAGCCAAACCTTGGAAGCAGAGAGCAACAGCAGTTTACACCATCTCTGGGCCAGTGTGGAAGAGAGAGCAGGCGGATGGAAACCAGGGCTTGAGAATAGTACCTTTTTTTAAGCCAGACGTGTTCTTGGAGCCTGTGTGCCATTGAACTTTGTAAAGCTTTGTAAAACTTCTATCCACTGAAATATTTGGCCCATTATGCAGGGCTCAATATTGGGTTCTGAATTAAATCCATTTATAGTAGCTTTTGAGGGGATCTGGGCTGAGGGGAATGCCTTCAGCCCAGTGAAGCCTGTGCAAAAAGTTAGCCAAAGAACATATCAGTTAAACGAAAAATAAAACACCTATTCCTCCTGCTTTGCACATGCAAGAAGTCTTCTTGGTTCAGCCCTGCATCAATCCTTACACATGGTCTCCGAGTCAAGGACCTGAGTCATATGTCTGAGCACGGCAAGATCAAGTAAAATTTATTCTTAGAATGAATATTATCTTTTGTTTTCAAAACATTTTCAAGACTCAGATAAGGACTCCTGTTGCCCCGATATAACTTTCAAACAAGGTGCTCCCCTAGTGTTCTCAATGCCTCCCTCCAGCGTGTTCAGATATGCTTACATATAAAAAAATGAAGAAAAAAATAAGTCAGTGTTCAGACACATTAATGGCCACACATAAAAGAGTAAGTTAATGTTGTGAAGTATTCCCACTTTTTTTTTTTCTAATTGTTAAGAAAGACCGCACTGATGCCAGTAATAAATAAAAACCAGCTGAGCACATTTTGGAATTACCGTGGAGCTTTTCATCAACAGAAGAAGCCTAGCCCTGGCGCTATAATTACATGATATAGAGTATGGTTGTCTCACCCTTCTTTCTCCTTATATGAACAACCGCCACTCTGCCACACTTGCTGTGTTAAAACAACTGATATCTTCAATCACGCTCTTAAAAAATATTCATTCCAAATAATGTATCATTTGTGCTGCAAATGAAGACGCATTAGTTTCTGGAGAGCACCACCATGAACTTTCATCATGTCCTCCCAATATAGTGAATTCTGACATTCCCAATGTGCTGCGTGAATTTTCACTGAAAGCCTGAGCAGGCTTTAAAGAGATGCTGTGGCTGTTTTGAATTTTGGTGAGTGATGAAGTCTCCATAGCCACAGGTTGCTCTTCCCAAAGCCTTCCTTTCTGAGCAGAGATTTTTTATCTGATTGTATTTTTACAGTTGCCTGGCACACAATCACCGTTTCTTGGAGCTAGTTTCAACATTCACCACCCAACCAGCGACCCCAGGGAAGAGCCAGAAAAATAATACACTTTAGTAGCTGAAAGATCAAAGGTTGCAGAAAATTAAAAAAAGGCTTTTAGGGGAAGATTTGCCTAGATTGGTCATTGTCGAAGAGATTTAGTGCTGTGTTTGGTTTAGGACAAAAAAAAAAAGGTGCAGCTTTTGGCTTGTGATCACGAGTGCCTGTGTTGCCATAGTTTGGTGACTCCCCGTTGTCGGCTGTATGTGGGCTTCAGGATTTATCTGGCTGGTTTCGCTTCCCACTGTGCGAGGAGAAGTGAGCGCACACATCTGGTTACTGCAGCTCAGCTGTAGCTCCTCAGGCAGTAAGTCCTTCACTTCTGGGTGTACATGTGAGCCCTAGTTATTGCCTGAGGGAAAACACCGCTTTTGGGCTCCATGGATGTGTGTGTACCCCTAAACACAGATTAACTCAGAGACTTCTAAGGTGGTGTGGGGCTGAATCACACACTGTGTGCACCACGAGAAGTTAAGACTGGATTTGTTCATCCTAGAGAATAGATGACTCAAGGAAGAAGTTTTTGCTGTCTACAAGCACCTAATGGGAGGATGTAAAGAGCTCAACTCTCCTCAGAGGTGTGTGGTGACAGGACTAGGAGCAACAGGCACAAGTTGCAAGACAGAAAATTCCATTTAGGGATAGGAAAAATTTTTTTACCATGAATGTGATGAAATGCTGGAAGAGGTTTTCCAGAGCGGCTGGGGCATTTCCACCTTGGCAATATTCAGAATTTGGATGGACATGGCGCTGAGCCACATGATCTGTTTGAATGTGCTTTCCCTGGTGGGGTAGACTAGAAAGCTCTGGGGCTCCTCCCAACCAAAGTGACTTGGTGTTGAGTAAGAAATCCCAGTGAAGACTCAAAACCCAGGACTGGTGAATAAACCCTCATCTCTGGTTGGTTCCCCCACCTTGTGTTTTGGGGCTGGGCTCATGATGCGGACAGTGCTGTCTAGATTAGGGTGGATTTGGGTGTCTCAGAGGCAGATAGGAACTGCAGATGGGGTGAGGAATGAGGAACTCAGGCCACCATACCTTCTGTGGGGCAGTACCTTGGGGTTAGAGGCTGGATGGGATGGGAAGAGGTGGAGGAGTCCTGGTCTGACCTGGGGTGGAGATAGACTTCATTGAGGCTGCAGGTGATGAGGTTCAGCAAGCCCAATTCTGGCATTTCTTGCTTCCTTGGAAACTTCATACAGCTGACGGATGTTGCATTTTCTGGGTTATTTTGAACACTGTTCCTCAAGCCCTGCCCCTCCAGCTGGCCTCCAGCTGCCACCCTGCACACCAACCAGCTGCTTGATGTCACAGTGTTTTATTGACACCCCATCAGCGGAGCCACAAGGGCTTTTCAGACCCGCTACTGAACCTGTCAGGATCTTCCAGCTGCTTCCTCAACACTCCTGCCTGTTTTGGATGTACCTCAGTGCGAACAGAGACCTCAGAGCTTGGCACAAAGGAGAGACATCAGCTGAATTGACCCTATTTTTTTTAAGAAGTTCAGAGCTTTCTATACCAAAAGTGGAAGTTTTCTCCTTGCTGGAAGGAGGACGCCACTTGTGCGTCCTGCTGTGTGGTTGTTAAAATGTGCCCAGGAAAGCAATACTGGAGGCATAACAGGAGAGGCTCTCAATGAAGCCTGAAGCATCTCTTTGGAGTCAGTGTATTGCTAATTTGCTCTCAGAGTAAAGAAATAACCCATGGTTAAACTGGCACTGAAGTCAGCAGATGTTTTCTGGACAGGTTCTTAAAGACCTTCAGAGGCAGCTAAGCCTTAGGGAATGAAGTGAACCAGGCTTGCCTGGAAATCAATATCCACAAACTGAATTTTCACATTTTGAAAATGCTTATCAGTTCATTTGGGTGCTTAACCATCCACTCCTCCTCAGCTGAGTGCTCCAAAATATTCAGCATGTATGTTCTTGTCTACCTGCTGTATGTCTGCTTTTATTAATCTCCTCTTGCTGCTTCATAGCTGCTGTGAGGAGATATGCAACTAGTGTTTTCAAAAAGCAAAATATTTACCATGATGTTTTCTTTCTGGAGTTTGAAACTTGCTTTATTTAAAAATCTCAATTTTTAAATTGAGTAGGAACACCAAACAGTTAATCCTAAAAGAGTTTATTTGGGATCAGAAAGAGATGTGCCTTTAGATTCAGCTTGTGCCTTTATTTATGAGCAAGATCAACGGGGAAGATTGGGGGTGGGGGGAAATATTTTGAAAATTTTCCTCTCTTTCTGCTGTACCTGTATTTTTTGCCTTTCCCTTTTGGATCCTAAATCCAGTCTTCCCTTGCTCCCACAAAGCATGTTTTTCCTGTCCTCCCACCTGGGTTGTCCTGTGCTTGTGATGGCTGCCTGGCCTGGCATCAGTGTAATGAAGCTCCAGCACAGCAAGGAGCAGCGTCCTGACTTTGGACAGACTTTTTCCTATCCCAAGAGGAAGTTTTTTCACTTTTTCCAGTTCATTTGCTGGAGCCCTGAAGAGGAGCACCCTTTGCTCCTATTGAGAGAGGAAAAAAAAAATCAATATTCATCTTACTTAAAAGTCAAAATGCTACTCAGCAAAACTGATCTTAAGTCATCAGTCTCAGTTTTCACATAACCCTCATTTCTTCAAGACACTTTCCTCAACTTACTGGACCCCCTTGTTCTTCAGACAGCTCAGCTCAAGTTGTGCTAGATCTCCCCAAAATGCGAGAGCCTTTTCTGTGTTTGATCATGGGCTGTTCAATTTCCTTCCCAAAACTAAAGGGCAAGAGGTTATTTGAGCTGCATAGCACTGAAGGGAGCAGAGGTTGTGGATGTTAAGTGGAGCTTGCAAAATCAATTTGGGTGAGACGTGGCTCTGGCCGGCAAAGCTCTGTTAGGAAACCACTCAGGCTTTGTGCTAGGCATTACAGATTCCTGGTTTTGTGAACTTTGCTGGAGTCAGGCCAGCAAAGTGAAATGTGTTTCCAGGTGCAATCCAGCAGATTTCAGTATAATGGCTGCACCAGATCTCTGCTTGTGGAGCTGAACATTGGAGCCTGAGGCTGGAGCTGGGGACAGCAAGTGTTCATCCTGGAGAGGATTTCTGCTCCCTTAAAGGCTGTCTGGGAAAAAAGATAAATGCTGGTTGTACTTTGCACTTTCCATAATAGGAGGATAAAGAAGGAAAGTGGACGAGAATGAGCCAAAAGCAGAATGGAGTAGGATCAGGGAACAGGGAGGTGTTAATCGCTCTCCCTCTCTTTGGGATGGATAGAGTAAGCTCATTTCCCATAAATCTCATGGTGTCACAGCACTCTAGTAGTAAACTCCATCTCAGGCAGTAAGACAAATGGATCTGAGGAATGCTTCCTTGGCTTCAGACCAGTGTTTTGGATAGTTCTGTATTTTCCAGTGTTTCACTGATGAGGCTGGAGGAGATGGCCTCTGGGTTGGCTATGGCCAAATCCCCATCTGCCCTGAGTTAATGAGTGATGTGGGATGGGAAAGGTTGGCAGGAGGAGGGAGATCAGAGCCAGTTTCTCCTGTTGTAGGTTTTGAAGTGATGGGAGCATAGTGTGGGTGCGTGGCAGAAACTTCATTCAGGTAACAGGGTTTACGACATGACTCTAGGTGACCAGCCAAGGTCGTCCTCCTGTCTGGAGGGATTGGTAGTCAGTACAACACTGACTAGTGCAGGTGGTGCTTGACCCTGGGCAAGTATTTACCAAGCTCTTCACCTTGGATTCACCCTATGATTTCAATAAACCTCAGACAGCAAACAGGAAGGTTGAACAGGTAGGAGTCACATGCGGTCACATGGGAGCTGAAGACCCCATCAATGACCCGTAAAACTGATTTGTGTGGCACTGTGACGGTTGGTCGTAGTCTTCACACCCCAACAGTGCCGTATCCCTACTCATTTGGAGTGAAATGGGATCATGGACAGCATGGAGGTCAGTTGGCCTTGGCTGTTATTCAGAGGATTTTGCTGTTCATGGCCATATTTGCGATAATCCTGGCACTGTGGAAGGCACAGGGAGATGTGGGGTCTGCCAGTAGTGTTTTACAGTGCTGCACTTGGAATAAGGAGTGAAACTACCAGATGCATAATTCATTCCTAATATTACACTATGAAGCTTTTTGCTGCTTGTCTCCCCGCGGATGTAATTAGTCATGGGAGCTCTTTTTTAGATGTAATTACACCATTAAGCATACTTTCACTTCAGCCACAAAAATACATGGTTGGACTCTGTAATTGCACCACTTAATGACGTTGCCACTTAATTGCACGTAAGAGTCTACGAACCAAACAGTGTTTGGCTTGGATTCCCTTTGACTCGTTGCTGCTTTGATCTTCAGAGTGATTGGATTTGTTGTTTTCAAGTTTGTGGAGTTTGTTAGTGGTTCGGTGGCTCATCATAGCCCTGTAGCTGTTGGGGTTGGTGTCCCCAAAGAAGGGAGGACTTCGGGGTCACCCTGGTGAAGGACCAGAAATATGAATAGTGTGGAGGAAGAGTCCAGGGGTATGACTGCAGTGTGAGAGCACAGCCTTGGCAGGGTGGTGGACCTTTTAATGGGGACGGGACTGGCTGGAAAGAAGTGTTTCTGTCCTCAGCTGTCCTTGACCCCAGTGACAACAGGTCTTGAAGTGGGTGGCACAGCAGTTTAGAAGGGATGGCAACTTCAGGGCGTATTTAAAAGATGTTTTTTGCATGGGCTTGGTGCCCTTCTCGTTGGATGGTGTCCCTCACCCATGGACAGCACTGTCCCCGATAGTCCCACTGAGGCAGTTGAAGATGGATGAGGGAGATGTCCCCACAGCAGGAGCTGAGTGGCACCAGTAAATAGTGGTGGCTACTGTGCACCCAACAAAGATTGCTTCTCCAGCATTGTTCATCTGGCTCAGGGACGTGGAGGGATAAGGCTGGGACACAGCCCACTTGGTGTGGCTTTCACCCGTATCTCCGGGATTAAAATCTCCTTCTGGATTAAGACCTCTTTTCTTTCATTTTCAGTCTTTAATGGTTTTGCAATTTGTTTTTACTGCTTGTTTGAAAAAAAAAAAAAAGAAAGTGAAATTGTGTTTATTGTGTTTCTTTCTGTTGAAAGAATTAAATGATGAGTCCAATCTTAGAAAGAAATCAAAACCAAACAACATGAGCCTGGGAGCTGCCCAAGTGGCTCACTTCCTCTGAGTTTCTAAATCAGTATGTGTCCATGAGACATGTTTTTGTTCCCATTTCTTCTATACACAGCACTGCGGAAGCTTTAAGTAAAATCTGTCCCTAAATAGGCATCCCTGGGATGTGCAGCTGCCAAAACAAAAATCAAGCAACAAAACTGGGCTCATGTCCTGAAAACAATTTATCCTGTTATCTTTTCCCTGTCTCTTTAGTGTCTTCTAATTGGTTTTCTTGACACTTTTTTTTTAAGCAACTCTGTGCCTGGCCAGTGTTTTCTACTCAGTCTTTGGGAGGCTGAAGCCACTTCTGTACCAGATCAAGGTTTCTGGCAGTGTCCATGTGAGTGCTGTCCCAGGTAAATGCTCCAGCTGTAGGGGTGGCTGGAGGGTTGGACCTCCATGAGACTGTCAACCAAGGTGTAAGTTAGTTTTGTGTTTTTTCATGGCTCATCCTGGTTCTTTCCAAATTGCTCTGATACCTGTTTGGGGAAGAGTGCAATGAAGGGTGTATTTGGGCTTGTACAACTAAATTACACGTGGTTCTGTGAAGAAGCAAAGCTGGAAGTAAAACTTTGTAATAACAGCATCAGCTTGTTGCATTTCCAGTATCTGTCAGCGTGAGCACTAGGAGGGCTGTTGGGGAACTTCTGAATTAGTCGACTCCATCTCCTTGTAAAACCACCTGATTCCTTTTTCTAAAATACATTACTCTGCATTTAGGCATTGTGTAATCATCTGTCCTTCTCACACATGAGCTAAATAAATGTCTGCTTACACAGGATCACCTTTTTTTTTTTTTTAAGTCTTTATCCACTGCTACTATTTCAAGGCCTGCGTACTTGTCTGGAACAGAATATCAGTGTCTTCAAAACCTAAGAATACTCTTTTTCAATTTTCAAGAAAATATACTCTGTAGAAATGATCAGATTTAAAGCAGATACTTCAGATTTAAAGCCTGTTACTTTGTTAATCTTGTCATGAGAAGGGTGACACTGCATGTCTCATGTCTCAGAAAGAAACACACAGTAATAGACTTCTTATAGGCTGAGGAGACACCAATTCTGAATTTAGGGCCAGTCTACTATTATTCATTATAATGTTTTCTCCATCTGCATTTTTATTGTTTGTTTGGAAACCCCTTTGTTCTCCATGTGATTCTCTGAAATTGCCTGCAGAATAGTAGTTTATTAGAGGCTGCTGCACGTCTGGCAGCAGTCAAGGAGTTTGGAGACAGAAGTTGATCTCTGCCATCAAATAAAGCATAGACAAGAAGTTTCTTCTCTTCAGAGGAGAGCATGAAGGACGCGGAAGACACTGTGCTAACCCAGCTGGTGCCCTCTGAAGTGCTGACGTGAAAAATGGTTGTGTCCTTGGTTGTGCATATGGTGAACCAAGAGTCATGTGAACTCAGTAGCGTCAGAGACAGAAAATTTGGTACAAAACTTGGTACTCTGCCGTAAACTCCAGCAGCAGTTAGGGAGCTTTTGGCAAAATTCACAGTGAAAAGTTATTTAGCAGCTTCAGGACACTTCTTTGCATGATTTTCACTGAAAAGGGACCTACTTAGCAATGTGAGCCTGTGAACGTTCTGCCGCTGCTCGTGCACTTTGCACAGGCTCCACATCGAGCTCACCATCCAGTTCATGCCCTGGGTCTGCTGCAAAAAATCTTTACTGGAGTCATGACCGTTCCATATAGGATTTTCCCGGGATGTGAAAAGCATGGGAATTGTTGCCGCAGTTTATCAGTCCTCATCTCTTTCCAAACTAAATGAAACGCTTAATGCTTTGATCATGCTGCCACTGAGGTCTGTACAAAGCTGGGCAAGGAGGCAGGGCTGGGAGCAGCAAACCTCCTGCGTACCCTGCAGTTTGGAGGGGAAGAAGAAGGTGACTGCTGTTTTCTAGAAGGAAATAATATAGATGTAAATGAGATGATTTTGGTACTGTGTCTCTGAATGTACCAGAAGTGCACAGATGAGCATCGCATATGACAATATATGAAACACCACTCGTAACTGTTTTGCTCTGTTGGAGAAATATGGCCACAAACCCAGGAGAACAGCTCTTTACCTTGGCACTAGTGAAGTTGTGAATGTGTGGCACGACTCTGGGATGTCTAAACTCTTAGCTTAATGAAAAATTTTGCAGAACTGAGAGTAGTGATAGTAGACGTTGCTAACAAAACCTAGATTTTCTCCTGTAATATCATATCTGCAGTCTCCTCTCTAGAACAACAAACCCCCTCAGTGCAACCACCAGTTATACAAAATAAAGCAAAAGGAAATTTAAAGCAGGTCTGAGAAGTATTGGTGATACTTAGAACTTTTCTCTTGAAGTAGGTTGAATCCACATTGGCTTTTCTTGAGAATTGTGTTCCTCTCTCTAGAGTCCTAAATACCGTCTGTAGATGAGTGTGCAGATGTGACCCAAGGGCATAGCATAGATTCATCAGGGACAGTTTGTGTCTTAGTTATTAAACTGGATACTGATCTAAGCATCTTTTCCAAGAGATGAAAAAATCTAAACTGTGATCTCTTCCACCTCCCTTGTCTCTTACAGTATCTCTTTCCCCCCTTCCCCCCCCCCCGCTTATAAATGTGTAATTTCCTGAAAAAAAAAAATTCCCCTACACATTTATTTTTAGACTTGTGTTTGTTTACCAGAATCTGTCTGAAGCCTGGCTGGATAGCAATTCAGTATCCACTTATTGATTTCCTAGCTCTCATTAGCTTAAATACTTACTCAAAGCAGAGGGTAAGGAGATCTTCATCGTTTATTTTAAGAGCATTTGGTTTTAAGATGGCCTTTTGCTGTCTGTTGTACCTGAATCAATTTAAAAAGGGACCATTTATATTCTCATTCTCTTTAATGTTTACTTTTTGGCGTGAGTGTCTGGTTGTTTCTGTCTTATAGTACTTTGAAACAGAAACTAAGTTAGATGTAGAAATTAATGAGCTCACTGATCGTTTGCCAAAAAAACATGACACAGAAGATGCATGTAACAAATTAACCCCAGGATTTCCCTGAGAAATACCCTTTCCTTTACCAGAAATAATCAACATGGAACAACGTAATAATTAAGCTTATTATTTTGCTTTTGAGGGATCACTGTGCTTTTTGGAAAGCAGTATGATCTAGGGCAGCATTAGTAAACCCTTAATGCTCTTCTCAGAATTGACCTTAAGTGTTTTCTATTTAAGTGATTTGAATTTTCTGAGCCTCTAGTTGCCACCTATTACATTTAAACTCATCTTTTTGTTACAAAATGCTTTCAGATGCATAGGAAAGTGTTCTAAAATGCTCTCCAAATGGGAACATTTATATCTGTAGCATGGTTTAAGCCATGATCCAGCTTTTTGTCTCCTCTTGGGCAGGGAGCATATTCCCTATACAGTCTGTATAGCTCAGCAATATATTTTATCCTGGTCGATTGTCATAGCTTACTAGGATCTGGCTTTTCTTACTGCCAGGGCAAGCTTTTAGGGACAAAGAGAGCCAAATAGCAATGCATTTCTTTAAAGGCAGAGACAGCTCCCACACAGGAAGGTCCAAGAAGAAGAATTGGACACTGAGAGTGGAGAAAAATTTTAGTACTAGGAAGATTTTTATTTTATTTTAAGTTGGTTATTATTTTAATTACAGACAGAAATGAAGGAAACTTTGAAGGAAGGAAATCAGGGATGATATGAAAATGTTGCAGTCACCACTTTGCATGGTTTTAATATAAACCCTTGTAATGCTCTTCAACTTTGAAATGAAGAAAAAGCGTTTTTCAGGGGGGCACACCCAAACAACAGAAGTGCCTTGACTTGCTCAGTGGGTCTGACTGAACGCCAAGTGGCCAGCAAACAAGTTTAATTTTCCAACTTCGACCAATTGTCTAAAAGAAACTGGGAGATGTGCAAATAAATAATTACACAGTTATAGATAGTACCAGTTGTTACCATTTTACAGTTAAATCAATTATTACAGATTTAAAAACTTAGTTCCATGTGACAGATTTAAAATCACATCTCCTCCAGTTAGCCAAAAGACTCGGCTGAATTGCTGAGTCTGAAGCAGACAACTCCTCATGGGCAGCCTCCAATTGCCCACCTCTAGCTTTTGGTTGTGCAAATGCAATATTTACCAATGCTTAGGTAAATGCTTTTAAAATTGGACTCTGAGGGCAAATCTTCAGGCATGTGCTCATACTGTCAGTATATTTGATCTTCAGACCCTGAAATGCAAGTATCTTTACTGGGAATATATACTATATAATAATACTATGGCTCCTAGCTCTCTGTCCTTCCCTTGTCTCCCCCTCTCCTCTTCCCATTTCTGTCTAGAATGGTAGGATTGCTTTGTATTTTCCAGTCTGGGTGGTACATGGAGTGGTATGTAAAGCCTCAGTGACTGGTGGGCTATAAAAAACATCTCAGATGTTCTGTGACTTACACTTTTTTAGTGAGCTTGAAGCTTTAATAGGGCACTAATGGTAGATCAGGAGAAATCTTTAGATTGAGGCTTGCAGGGTAGAAATCTTGTTGGTGTTCAGTCCAAAAAAAAAATGGGTTTTCTGTAAAGAAGTGTAAAAAGACTTCCCTTGGACCTGAGGCTCAGGTGTCGTCATTCAAGATGCCAGATCATTGTACTGAGGAGCTTGTATAGCAGCTGTTGTCACTGACATCTGTTTGCTGGAAAGCACAAAGGAAAGGGAAGATGAGCAGATTTTGAAGGTACATCTACTGAAGGACGATACTCTTTTTTTATATTATAAAAATTACAAAGGTCGGGCTGCAAGTGAGAGTAATTTATTACAAAAATTCTGCAGTAAACAGCTAGCTGGAATACATAAAATTCACTAGAGGAAGATTTATTGAAGCAATGTATTTTTTACTGGGAGAATATAATTGCAAATAAACGCAGTGCTCTATAAAATATCAGAAGGGCAGAATGGCATGCTTCCAGCTTTCAGTGCTGAAGTCTGATGAACAAATATTTGAACAGAGAAGGGGGTGGGAAAGAAGGAGAAAAGATCCATAGAATTTGCATGGGCAGATTATTTTCATCTTGCAGTTGTTATGTTTCCGTGGGGAATTGGTTGTGTCAGTTGTTTAGAAAATACTGTTGACACAGAAATGTGGGACTTTAAAGAGTAAAAATCAGGTTCTTATCTTGCCAACTCATTTTGTGATGCTGTCAGTCATCAGCAGCTGAGCAGAGCCTTGCTGAGGGTGTTGTTTGCTTTGTTTTTATTTTTCATCCTGGCATCCTATTTTATTTATCTTTCTTTCTTTCTTCAACTTCATAGTAAGAGACAGTCCCCACCCTGAAGAGTTTGTGATCTAAGTAGACAGGAGATGGAAAAACAAATACTAAGTCACAAAGTAATTGAATAGGAAAAACAAATGAAAACTCGTGTGTTCCAGCCTCCACTCCACCACCCTGTGTCCCAGGAGCTGCCACGTACTGTAATTACCCATTTCTTTCTGTAGCACTTGTGGTACTTCGTGAAGAACCTGAGCAGAGACCTCTTATGGGCTCCTGGCCCTGGGAGTCTGATTGTCATGTAAATCCTTCCTTCAAGGGAGCTGCTGATGTGAGTGGCAGCTATTGATGTGAGGAAAGGCAAAGTCGAGCCATAAATAATGAGCCAAGTATAATGCAGCAAGAGCAAATGTGTTTATGTATTTTGCATGAGAAAGTCCCTGGGTTCAAGTCAAACCAAACAGAAAAAGAATCTGCGGATCAGGGACCGTGACCAGCATTGATTCCTCCCAAGTTCCTGGGTGGGCTCCATCCCGAGTGCTCAGCATCTGAGTTTTGGGAAGACGGATGAAGAACTCTGCTGCCATAGCACTGCCTTTGCGGTGGAAGGTTTTTTGGTGGAAGCTCTGCAGAGAGGTCTGAATGTGAATCCCTCAAGCTGGAGAAATTGGATATTGGTCTTCCACTGGTGGTGTGAGTGGTCTGGTGGAATTCAGTGCCCTGCTGCAGCATCTGTTAGTGTCAGAGTCCAAGCAGGTTGTGTTTATGTGGTCAATGGGGAGAGGGAGGTACCCCCCCTCCATGGTTAATTCCTCTATCCTTCCTTAAAATAGCGTGGAGCATCTTTTTCCATGGCGTAGACTAGATGCCCAATTTATGACATCTGCACTTGAGAACTGAATCCCAACCTCCATATTTGTGTCGTGGGGAAAACAGATGGGAAGGGATGTCAGGAGGCCTCTCTTCCAACCTCCTGCTCACATGAGGGTCCATTCTGAGATAAGAGCAGGTTGCTCAGGGCTTGATCCAGTTGGGTCTCAATGGCTGGAGACTTCCCAGCCTCTCTGGGCAGCCTCTTCCATCTGAACATGTACTTCATCTATTTCCAATGGTCTGCATCTCCTCATAAGACTTACCTTGAGGCCACCTCTTACATGAATATGACAGGTTTATGTGCAAAGGTCAGGGGACTTGGTTTTGGTGTTGGCTCCTCTAGGCATGCCCGGTGGCTGAACCAAGGTGGCAAAGCTTTTTCCAGGAAATGTAGATTAAGATGACATTTCAGAGAGTGAAAGAGGTTAGACCATGTTTCTGGGATCTCTGCTATTCAGTCGTTGCTCTTCTGTTTGTGTTGCACTTTAAGCACTAAGTGCTATAGTTCAGGGAGTGTTTTCGAGTGAACAGGGATTTTTAAGTGCAGAGCTTCTGAGAGGGTTTGTATGTGCCAGCCCTACAGAGAGCTGCATCATCGACTGCTTTGAGACAGTTCGCGTTTTTTTCGTGCTGATGCCAGAAGAATTGAACCTTTTCCAGGTAAAGTATTGCAGAAAAGAGTCCTTTTGGGTTCTTTTAAAAAGAAATTTCAATGCTTGGTAAGAATCACCTCTGAATATCTCTTCTCATGCATATTCTTTGTGTGCAGCTTCACTGTGAAGTGTCAATGAGTGCAAACTTTGAGCTCTCCCTTCCTCCTTTAGGGATTCTCTGTATAGGAAGAAAGAAAGAAAAGAAATAAGGAATTCTAGTTCACAACGAACTCATCAGGAAGTTTTTAAATCGAGTTTGGGTAAATAAATACTGTTTGGATTCTCTCTGTCCAGTGCTTGACTTCTTAGCTGTTAAGGCTTGGGATTCAAAGCTTCTTCCACATTGAATTGAGTAATTGAGAATTTCTTCTTTCTTGAGAAGAGGGAAGTGTGGAGAAAAATCCATCTTTCCTGAGCCTTAACCTAAGCCCCAGTCCTGCTATTTCATAATGATGAGGCATCCCTCATGCCTTGATCTGCAGCTGCTGCAGAGACCAAACACTACCCCTGAGTATTAGCAGTTGTAAACTGTCCACTTGCATCTATCTGTTCCTTCTGTCTCTTCCAGCAAGATAGTATAATTTAGGAATGATGTGGGAGCCTACATGTGTTATCCTTGAGACTGACCTGCTCCTGTGATGACATTCAGATGTTATCACCCAGAGAAAGCTCCGTGGCTGTAGGGATTTACTGCTGTGCCAGATCGTGTCTGATTGTAGAGTAATCGACCTCAACCTTTGCTGGATGCAGCTGTGGAGTTTGCCTGTGTGTTTTCACTGCATGGTTTGGTGACACGTGAGGGTTTTGTTTGGGACCGTGCTTTTGGCTCCGGCTGAACTTCCTTCCTCGGGAGGAGGATTGAAGAAACCAGCCCATGCGAGGGCTGTTATATGAGGGTTACTGTAATTTTGTTTCAGGGCAGATCTCACAGTGATGGGAAATGATGCCTTTAAAGGGGAAGACTGATGGGAATAAAAACACCACTAAAGCCACAGCCAGCACTTTGCCATGGCAGGCAGATGAGAGACTATCAGCCCTGAGATGTGGCTTCCAAGAAGGAAGCAGAGCCCTGGTCTGCCCTAGCCACAAGTTTTTGTGATAAATGGCTGGCAATGGTCTCAGAGACCTGTACTTTTAATAGCAAATCTTGTCTCCTTTCCATGGATGGGGCAAGCCCAGGGATGTCTGGAATTGCTGCAGCTTAACGGTGTGATAACAAGGAGCAGCTCTGTGCTTGGGAGCCCTGTGCTCTGGCATTTCTCCACGATGAGCTTTCTGTCCCCCTTGAAATGTCACTTCTGCAGAGGTGGGTGTCACCAAAGTGGCATTTTCTGCAAAGGGCAGGAGGCTGGTGTGTAAGAACTGCAGCCTCATCAAATGTGCACGGACACATACAATAAAGCAGGCACTGATTTTTGTGCTATGGGACACTGAGGGAATTTGATGAGCTGCTCTTACAGCAGCCACCGCTTGGAATCAAAGAGCAGAGCCCATGTCCTAGCATGGTTCCCGGTGGGAAATCTACTTGGGATTGTTCAAGGGAAGTATTTAGCACAACGTGTTTCTGCAGAGTTTGGTTTCTCATCAGCCTTGGTGTAGAATCCGGGGTAGGAAGTGATGTGGGGAGGCCACTGGGGGTGAGCAGTGGCAACCAGCATGCTGGACCACGCCAGGGGGAGGAGTGCCATGCAGACAGGGAGAAATGGGCATTTGTCATTGTGTCAAATACCAGTACACAGTCCTGGGAGACAAGCTGTTCAGCCACCTTTAGGGAAACCAGAATTCTTTAGCAAGCAGAAGTATTGTAGGAAGGTGAAGACCAGTTTTTCCTTAAATCTAGTGATTTTATTGGGCTTATATGAAGGATAATTTTGTCCCCATGGCATAAGGCCTTTAGGATGGAAAACTCCTTTCATTGCTTAGTAGTTAGAACAGTGAATGTTTTCTAAGCCTCATTTTTTAGGTGGGTTTTTGTCAGAAATGAAAACCAATATGAATTTTCTCAGAAAAGTTTGTTAAAAGCGTAGCATTTTTTTTCATTATATATAGTAAAAATGTTGAGAACATAAAATGTTATCAGGAAGTATCTGGTTTTTTTCATATAAAGGTTTGTGGAAGGAACTCTTAAGCCTGCTTCAGTGCTGTTCTGCAATAACCTATCCATTTACTTCAGAAGCTTCACTGATTAGTTTCATAGTTACACTCATTTCCCTTCTTGGAGAGCCCTATATTTAATTATTTTTAATAACAGGAATATGAATCATAGTATTCAATATCTTACCATTACTCTTCATCTTTCCAGGGATGTCGGAAATAGAGAAATTTGTGCTTGGCATTTTGATGTCTGTGATGGAAACATAGTGAATAGATATTTTGCTTCAAAAATGTTCGTGCCCACATAGGTTTGTGTGCATTGATTGCAAATTTAACTCAAACTAAGACAGTCCGGAGAGCCACATGAAATTAAAGCCCATTACTGTAAATACATGTGAAAGGAGAATCTGTGCCCCAAAGAGCTTTCAGTGCCAGACCAAGGGTAAAGTGCCAACAACCTGTAACCCAGTGGGGTTTGGAGCCAGGGTTCTTGAATTCAACCTTCCAACCACAAGACCATATTCCACTTCTAAATATGGTGATTTAAAACTTCAGCCCAGTTTTTCCTGTGTTCAGCACCCACCGGTTCCCAGTATGAAGAGACACTCAAAAGAGACTCTCATTCATCTTTTTAAAGGGTTATACACACTGAATAACTCTCCTGGTGATACTGTGATCATTTCCAGCAGATTTTCTCAGCTATAAGTCAGTGGGTTTTTTGTTAATAAAGTACAGCTCTCTGTTGTACTTCTATCCCCTTAGAAGATGTTTTGTTTGTTTGTTTGTTTTACAGGCTGATTTCTGATATCATGCCTTTGGGCTATATCCTGCAGAGTCTCAGACAGTACCCTCCTCAAGTCACATCACACAATGACTTGTGAATGAAAGATAATTCAGATCAAAAACAACAGGAAAGTTCAATGCAAAAAAATAATAGCACAGCTCTTATCCAATTCTTTTTCATGATCTCCAAGAGATCTGTGAAAGAAACTTCATTTATGTATATTCTTCAGATGGGGAAACACCCAGAAGGTCCAGAATCACTCAGCAAAACACGAGTGAATCAGAACTAGGCTGTGGGTCTTAAATCTCCTGGCCAAACTCTCACCATGACTTTTTCCAAGATTGTTGTTATCTAAGAGAAGTTTGTGTGGTTATTTTTGTTGGGGTTTTTTTTGGTTTGTTTGTTTTTTTTTTTTCCGAGTGAACACTGTAGATGTTGATAATTTAGTTTTCCCAGTGAGTTTACCAAAGAGATGTGTTGAAAGATGGGACTTTTTTAAACCAGGGCAACTGGACAAATACCTGTCATCAAGAGGATGTCACTGGTGGAGTGTCATAAGCAGGGAGAATGTTTTACACCTTGGACACAGTGAAGTATCAGTGATCCAT
This sequence comes from Cephalopterus ornatus, assembly GCA_013396775.1. NCBI lineage: Eukaryota > Metazoa > Chordata > Aves > Passeriformes > Cotingidae > Cephalopterus > Cephalopterus ornatus. The sequence continues at coordinate 198,955 of VZRE01016168.1, read as the reverse complement.
GGCATACTTCAGCTGGAACACATGTCCCAAGTATTTCAAACAGTTCTGCCAAACTGATAAGGGCTGAGAGTTGTCAAGGAAAGCTATTTCGTACTATGGCTATTACATAAGAACACGCTGACTTCTCATTTATTTACAGCAGGATGTATATAATAAGAACTCAGTTCTCTGGTCTGTGGATGTTTAAAGGGAATAAGGGAAAGAGCGTGTAAAGCATCCTTTTTTCTTTGTATAGTCATTAATCTACAGAAGAGAAATCATTGCCCCGTACGTCCGTTGTATCTGGTTTTCCTGGTATTTCTGGGGGCTTGGCTGCATGCAGCCCTGAGTGCTTTCCTGATTCTGACACAACACAGTCTGTTTAAGATAACAAGTTAAGGAAGCTGAATGCTTGCACTTGTTTTGCTGTGTAGGACTGTAGAAAATAAAAAGGGCCATCAGCTGCCAGGTTAACACTGGATTCTCTTACCCTTGGCCAAGACATGCTCTCTGATAAACAGACCATGTGCCTGCAGATGCTGCTCTTGAAGCAGGTCTGAACTCTTTTTCAGGATCTAGATTGTTGCTTTTCCCCCTGCAAAGCCGATTCAGTCCCATAGAAGCTACTGCTTGGTAGGAAAGGAAGGAAAAGGAGACACCTCTGTCTCAGCTTCTGCAGACAGTCTTAATGTTTTCACTGAGTTTTTGTCACTGGTAACCAAGAAATATTGATGTTTCATTCAGCCATGAATATTCATTGATTGAGGGGCTTTCTCCTGATTTGTGCTTCTGTTTGTCCATCTGTGTGAAAGGAAGACCAGGATTAAATTGACCACCTGAATTTTCTAAGGAAATCGGTAGCATTGGGTGATTCCAGTTTTGGGCATCCATGTCTTTAATGGGGCCTTGCTTTGGGAGGATGGGTGGTTGGGCCGTGGTGAGAGAGGGGTTTGTGCATATCTCATGTAGCATGTGAGGGTTCCGAGTTGTGCTGTTATCTTCCTTCCTGTTTTTATCTTCCCTCCACCAACTTTCGGTATTGCATGCTTTGAAATAGTTGTTCTTCTATGAGCTAAAGAAAGCTAAAATAAAATAAAAATAAAACGTGACCTTTATTGTTGTTAAGGCATTTTGGATCCCTAAAAGAGACTGATCACTGCCAGGGGTCACACCTTGCCCAATGGAGAGAGGAAGGAAATTTAATTATACATATATATATAATAGGTAACTGCTCATTTTCATGCTCAGCAGGTGATTCATGGGAGTCTTGGCGCTGGAAATTCTGACACACCCACTCAGCTCAGCAGAAAATTACTGTAAATTGGAAAAAATGGTTTTAGTAACATGGTGAACGTGGTCTAAGGTTTGCAGCAGGACTTTAGATTTTCCTTCCAAATTTTTCAGCATTCTGCAAGCTAACACAAATTAATTTGAAAAGCAGACTGATGCAGTATCCTATGTGGAAACTGGTGTTATGGCAGGGTTGGAGGGAGCTCTGTGAGTATAGTTTGGTTGGCCAGTAGTTTGTTTACTGATTTTGGGTGAAATGATCAAATTTGCTTTTATGTTGATTTGGCAGCATCTAACCAGAAATAAAAATTGTTGAACAGCTGAAACAACTTGATGTAGGCAGACCAGGGAATCTTTCCTATGGGATCAAACCACGTGTTATGAGGAATTTGACCCAGGAGAGCTTATTTTACATCTTTCTTTGGTAGGCTCCCGAGGTTGCATTCCCTGAGCTGGGAGGTGTGCGGAAGTGTCACAAGGAGTGATAGACTTGCTTCAAAATTAATTGCAGTGAGATAAGGGTTGTGAAATAGAGCTGTTCGTTTTGGACCTGTCAGCATCTTCCTTGTGCTTGTTCAATGGTTGTGTTGCTTTTTGTGGATGTCAGAGGCAACCCCAGTTGTTAAAGCCACTTTTGTCATTCATCTCAACCACACAGGGTGTAGAGAAACCTCAGCCTACTCAGTGAAATTGGGATTTGGAATTTCTGTGCCATATTGTGAATGTTTTCTCCATTTTCCCTTTTGATGGAAATGCTTGAAGCCTGGTATGTTCTGAATAGTATCTGTGAATTTCTCTGAACGAGGGCTGTAAAGACCTCGCGGGTTTGTGGCTTCCATGTGATAAGTCCAGCCAGGATCTCACAAATCAAAAAAAATGGTCACTCAATAGGTCTCTCTGACTTAATCTTTCTGAAGGAGTGTATTGGAAGAGCTGTTTGACTGAAGTGACTCCTCGATTGCTCCCACATAGGCAGCTGGTTTGGAAGTAGTTACTAAAAGTAATGAGGTTGTGGGAAGAACAATACTTTGATCTGACAGGTTTGGAAGTTACATAATTTTTAATGGTTTGAAGAGTCTGTCACCTATTAACAGTTATTGAATAGTTTAAAGAAATAAAGTGTTGAGAAAGTTAGAGGCTCAAAAGGTGAAGTTAGTGTCTGCTGCAATTTTTACTGTGCAGCCCCATCACTTCAGGCATGAACCTATCTTCCCTCCTCATGGGGCTCACTGTCCCTATAGTACTTGGGATTTAATAAGGGATATTTGGTCTGTCTCTGCCTCTGTTTTTCCATCAGTTAAATGGAATAACATATGCCTTCTTTTGCAAAACGTTGTGAGATATAAGGAGGAAAAAAAAAAGACAGACAGAAAATCAAAGTACTATTAATTATGGTTATTTTATTTACTATTTTATTGATTTAATGCCATCTTACTGGTAGCATCAAAGATTCTCAGGGAGGTTTCCTAGAAATTGAGTATCTCCAAGAGAAGGAAAATTCACAGAGAACAAGGAAATCAGAAAAAAGAAAAGGCCTCAGAGATTGGATCTTATTAAAGGAGATGATAGAAAAGAGCCTTAGACATCTTTCAAAATGTAAATCATACTTAGAGGACACATCTGAAGCTAATGCAATTAGGCATAATGTGAGATTAATATACTTATTTCGAATTATCCTATAATCAACCCTTTAACAAAAGCACTCAGTCCAAAACCAGATAAATGATAAAGATAAATGACGAGAAGGAGAAAGTACTTCAACTGAGTGAGGAGCAATAATAGTCTTGTTGTGGTTTAACCCAGCTGGCAACTAATCCCCACGCAGCCACTCGCTCACTCCCGCCGACAGGATGGGGGAGAGAACTGGAAGAGTAAAAGTGAAAAAACTCACAGATTGAGCAAAACTGAACAAGGAATTCATTCATCACTCTCCAGTGGAGGATCAGCACATTCTCCACCCTTTATTCCATACCATTCACATCGTGCTCAGGTACCACCCTATCCAATACAATCTCTGCAACAACCAACCTGCTTCTCATCCTTTGACATAATACACAGGAATCATTTCCCTAGTCTACATAAAATGTTCATAAAATGCCTGTCAAATGTCCACAAATGTCCACCAAATGTCTGATGAGTTCATTTTCTCCATGGCTTTGGGTTCCATCTGTCAGGGTCGTCACTCAGGACAGGAGAGGTGGTGTGTTGTGTGGAGTTATTGGGCACCAAAGCCAACTCAGGTCGGGTCACTGCTGCACTTCCACTGCTTCTTGTAAGGCTTCACCATTGGTTCAGGTGGTCTCTATAACATGAACTCAAATCATGGGTTGCAACAATTTAAAGGTATTTGCATTAGAATCTCTAACACTGGTGCCTTTGGGCCAGGTTATAGGGTTTAACATTGCAATGAACTTCTTCCTTTCCTCCTGCTCTGGCTTGCACTTAACCACAGACTGCAGTCCCTGAATGCCTACCTGCTCCAAGTGGAGTCTTGTCTATGAGCTACAGCCTCTCCATGGATGTACCTGCTGTGACTTAGGCTTATCCATAGCCATAGTCACCTTGGGCTGTACCTGTTCCAGCATGGCTTTACCCATGGGCCACAACCATGGCACTGACACAACCATGACCACAGGTGCTTTGAGGTGCACCTTCTCTGGGGTGGACATATTCGTGGCTGTGGACACTTTGGGATATCCTGCTCCCATGTGGACTCATCCACACGTTGCTTTGACTCGAGTTCCCACTGGAGTTCCAGGCTGTCCAGTGCAGCAGCACAGGCACAGCAGAGATGGCCTGGCCATCTGCCAGCCCAGGCACATCTCTGTTCTGTTATCAGAATGTTCCCAGGCACAGCAGAGTAAGATGATAAGCCACACGGCAGGACAGCACGCAGTGGAAGCAAAAAGCAGTCACTAACGAGCACTAGATTCTAATAATAATTGGCAAGCGCAGGAGCCTTCCAATTAATATCTAAACAGCAGTAACAGCTATAAATTTGATCTAGCATCTTTCAATCAAATCTGTTGTTACCGTGAACCCTTCGAGCCCCGTGTTGGGCATGAAAAAAGACTGTCATGGATTCACTCCACTGACAACCCAGCTCCACACAGCCACTTGCTCATCTTCCTTCAGTGCAATGGGGGAGAGAATCAGAAGAGAAAAAGTGAGAAAACTCTTGAGCTGAGAGGGTGAAGAGATTCTATTTGATGACAGCCTTTACGTTTATCCTTTCGTGATTCAGATGTGATTGAGTTTCAGTCATTAAAGTAAACATAGTTTTGACAAATCTGGGTAGTTACAATTCTTCCATGAAGTAAGATGCAATGAATTTTTCATTCCAATCAAATGAAGGAGATGTGAATATGGCTGAATTTTGCAATCGCTGGCCCCACTGCTATAGATGCATATATCAATGTATGTGTGTACACACAGACTTTATAAATAATAAATTTGAAAAATACCTTTCTGTTGTGGCCGAATATCTGACATTTCAAGTTGCATTAGGAGAAGACTGGATTCTGAAATTACACTTCCATGAAATGTGACGCAAGAAATCTTTTTTGCTGGGAGTAGTGCTCTCACTATGTGTAAAAAAAGTGAGGGTTTTGGAAGTAAATGTCCTGGTCCTGTGCAAGTATTTCTCTCTTCTGCTGATTTGATGAGCCATTATTTGAGCAATCTGCTGAAATCATCTTATTATACTGATGGCTTTAGGACTTTTCTGGACTTTCAGTTGATTGTTTGATTGCACTGATTCTGTAGGCTGGATGGGAGGACAACACAATCAATATTATTGCAAATGCGGCTGCTTCTAGCAGCTTTTTAATTTTAAGGTTGTGTAATACTGGAGATGAAGATAGAGTGCACAAATTGGATTTCAGCTTGACCAAGTACTTAAATACATTGTTTTCCCTTTGCCTTTAGTATATGGCTTTGAATTCTTCTAAATTACTGGTCTCCTTGGAGATCTTGTTGTAGGACACGAATTTACATTTAGTGTTGTATGACTAGAGAAGTCATCACCATATCACAGTTGTTCACTGAATTTATTTCAGGATGGGAGTATCCACAGGGCAAAGCTACCATCTCCAGGAGGACAAGAGATGCCAATCTCTGTAGGAGGTCTCTACAAAGGTACAAAGGATTAAGAAGGCAGAGAAAACTGATTTTTACAGCTGCCAAAAGAGCAGAAAGGTGTTGCTGCCTCTCACCAGTGCTGTGATGGGCTCATAGGCCTTGTCTGAGCTCTTGGTCTGGTCCTGAGATTTTCCAGTCTTAAGGCAGGAATAAGTAGCAGTAGGGATGGGAGGATGATGTTCCCTGTGCCTTTGTGCCCTGTTTGGAGGGTCTGGTATACAAGACCTATGTGGGTCGATTGAAAATGATTCCGATGTGGAGTTCAAAAATATGCTTTAAAAGTTGATTGAGCTCCTTGTTCATCTAGTCAAAGACTAGACCAGGAAGGCTTGCTGAGCATTTCAGAGGTGTGCAAGGAATAACAGGATTCTTTGGTCTATCAGGGTATGTCTGCCAGAAAATTGCTTCAAGATACACCATGTGCACTCTCACATAGGGATTTGGCTTTTGGCTGTCATGGACATCTTAAAATCAGAGCAGACATGGCCTGCAGAGAGCACCTGTAGTTCCTTATTCTGCTTATATTAGATGTTATTTCTAATTCTGGTTAATTATTTAATCTATCTATTTGAATCAAGGCAAATGGGTTTAGGAAGCTGTGCTAGCTGCTCTAATTTTTTGGAGATGTAAAAGGAAGCAGTAGCTCCCACCTGCCAACTGAATAAACCAATGTGATTCTCCTAATCTTTTCACATTTACTGAGAAGTAACTAATTATATCACTCAGTACAAATTAATATTACATCATCATGTTTATACCTCTGTATTAGAGAGCAATGCATCTTTCCAGAAAGAAGAGAATAACGTAATTAAGGATAAGCAAGTACACTGATGTGAATTTGCCTGTGGTTGAATGCTCTTTGCTTGAGGTTTGATGGAACTTGCTTAATCTAAAAATGGCTTACAAAATTAACTAGGGCCAAATTCTTCCGTCAGTTGTATGGTTTTATGGCTACTTGGTCCAGCACATGGGCTTGTACCTGCCAGTGAGCTAAAGCTCACAGAATCAGTTAGGGTTGGAAAAGACCTCTGAGATCATTGAGTCCAACCCATGACCAAACACCACTGTGTCAACCAGACCGGGGCACTGAGTGCCCATGTCCAGTCTCTCCTTAAACACCTCCAGGGATGGTGACTCCACCACCTCCCTGGGCAGCCCAGTCCAATTTCTAATCACCCTTTCTGTGAAGAAATTCCTCCTAATGTCCAACCTAAACCTACCCTGGTGCAGCTTGAGACTATGTCCTCTCGTGTTGCTGGTTGTCTGGGAGAAGAGGACCAACACCCTCCTGGCTACGCTGTCCTGTCAGGTGGTTGTAGAGAGCAAGAAAGTCACTCCTGAGCCTCTTTTTCTCCAGGCTGAACACCCCCAGCTCCCTCAGCCTCTCCTCGTAGGGCCTGTGCTCCAGACCCTTCACCAGCTTTGTTGCCCTACTCTGGACTTGAATGGAGTCATGTAGAGTAAAAGACACCTCTGAGATCATTAGAGAATGATCAGAGTCTTATGATTTTTTAATGAAATAAATGTTGCACCTCTCCCCATCCATCCAGAGTGAGGCAAATAGACCTAAATGCCAATGTTCAAACTTGTTCACAGTCCCTTCAGAACACAAAAATGAGATTGTCAGGCAGCTTGCCTGAGAACTTATTTTGCTCATCAGATGAGTGATGCTCAGAATCAGGTTCTCCTCTGTCTCTCCATGATGTGTTCATCTTTCAGATGTTAGGAAGAAATTATTTGCTGTGAGGGTGGTGAGGCATTGGAACAGGTTGCCCAGAAAAGTTGCAGATGCCCCATCCCTGGAAGTTTTCAAGGACAGGCTGGATGGGGCCTTGAGCAACCTGGTCTGTGGAAAGTGTCCTTGCCAGTGACAGTGGGTTGGAACCAGGTTATCTTTAAAGTCTCTTCGAACCCAAACCATTCTAGGATTCTATGATATAATTCTAAAGAAGGGTGGGAAGTCAATGTTTCTGTGTTTCAAGAAGGTTCTCCAAGGGTTGAAATGCAGTCGTCTGAAAAGAAGGAAATAATGTTCACTCATAAATACAGCAAAGAGAATCAGCCTCATCTAAATGCTGTGCGATGTCCTCTGCACTGCCAGTGGTTCAGGAGGTGCCTATTTAATGTGTGGGGTTTTTTATTGCTATTGTTTTCTGTTACTATGCGCTGTGTTATTTCTACTGCCACAGCACCTAGAGAACATGGCTCCTCCTCCAGAGTAAATGCATTAAAGCAAACGTGATTTCTCCCCCAAGTGCAGTGAGGCAGGACCGCAGGCTCACACCAGCTGCTGTCACCTGGATGAACAGCACTTGTGCTATGTCTTGCAGCCTGAGCACACACCAAAGGTCTCTCTGCTCAGATGGGGTCACAGCTCAAGATGGACCAGAAACCATATAAAAAGTCCCATATATTATCTCACTTTCTAGCGTGTGTGTCCTCTTCCTTTTATTGAGTTTTCTTGGAGTTAAAGACTGTTTTTCTGGTTGTGAACATCAATTATCCCACCAGCTTCAGTCAGCAGCTTTGATTTAGACCTATGAGACTGTTCTTACAACTAATCAAAGCTTTTAATAACATTAGCTATAGTGACACACTTGTAACTTTGCTAAAAATTACCTAACACCTGTCAAGAGATTTGTTTTATTAACTTGAACAGTGGCAGGATTTATCCAGTCGGTAGCCAGTCATTCTCTGAAGAATCATTTTATTTTGGATGCCTACCCATTTTTCAAATGCTTAATGTTTGCATGTTTTTTTCTGTCATTTGTGAGTGACTTCACATTCTGCTCTACAGAAAAACCAAATTGGAAGGTCCTTATCATACAGTGGGTGCAATTAAAATGAGAGGGCCAGACATAATGAGAGCTGGCAACAGGCTGTGGAGGGTTATGTAGAGAGACAGCACAAGAAGAGATGGATATTCGTTCTTGAGAGGGTGGTTCTTTTAACAAATGGTACAATTTGTGTTATGCCCAAGTCTGAATTAGGAATATCTAATTGCAACCAGTGATGGGATCAGGTGGGCCATATATTAACATATATATTAACGGGATATATGAACTGAGTGAAAATTTGATCCTTCAAATTCAATTGATGCTTTGACCCTGACTTTTGTGCAGTCTTTACCAATTTTAAGGGGAAGATGATTTTGTCCATTCCAGTCTAGTCTGTGCACCCAGGAGGATAGATGCATTTTCCAGGGCTTTTCTGGAAGGCTGGTACCTCCTGATTTTGAGAGACAAACATCTCCCAAACCCAGCAACTGCATCACATTCATTCCAGGGATATATTGCCTTAATTCAGCAACAGTCAGATCTGGAGTTTGGAGAAATAACCTCCCTGTATATCTTCAGCTTTTTGCCAGACTGTTGAGATTTCAAACATCTCATGGAGGGTTTGTGGGAGGCCTGAAATGCTTGAGCTCTGGTTTTGGGTGAGGCCTCAGAGTATGATCATACAGTGACTAACGTCCACTGAAGAGGTGTTGTCATGCCAGAACCTGCCTTGAGCTTTGTGGGAGAGCCCTGGTGGAGCTGTGTCTGCTGCTTGCGGAGGTGAACGTGGTAAAGCTGGCATCAGGTTTTCACCGATGAGTTCAGTCAGTTTTCAATTAATCTTTTATCTAAATTTGAAATTCAAATTTTTGAGGAAGTATTTTTATCCCTCTAAAGCCCCTACTATTAATAGGTAAAACAAGATCTTAAAGGGCTTTTACCATTTCTGAATGCTTCCCAAAAGATGATGTTTAACATGGCCCAGGGAGGCACAACCCTCAACCCACACCCGTTGAAAACAGTGCAGTTTATATTTCTTTTCTGTCTGCAATCACAATCATGTATGCCACATACTCCCAACTCACATGAGGGACTTAGAGAGACCATGTGGCCCAAAGTTTCTTAAATAAGAGTAAACTCAGCCTGGAGGAAGGATTTTTTTGTTTGCTCTGAATGGTCTCTCCTGCATCATTTTTGCAGTAAAAATGAAGAAATTAATTCCTGTCCTGCGTGCCTGAAATTTTAGCCCTGGTTACACAGCTGGGGTCAGGTTTGGCACAGGCAGTAATTGGGTGTCTTCATGGGCACTGCTAAGGTGCACCATGGAATAAATTGCACTGCAATGTATATTTTAATACCTTTACCTTTCAGTTGGGTATTGAAAACAATATGTCAAGTTGAAAGGCAATAAAAACCTTTGTGTAAATATGCCCTAGAGGTAGGTTGATTGAACTGCGGGCTTTTTTGTTTTATTCCTGGTGTCTTGTGAGAAAATTCTTTGTTGCAGAGGTGATGCGCTGCTGGATTTTATAACAAGGTTCCAACAGAATTTCTAACAAAGAAATAAGTAAGGAAAGTGTGGACTTTTTGTTTGTTTGGTTTGGTTTTGTTTTGGGGAGGTGTATTTTATTTTATTTGGTTTGGTTTTTTGGTTGGTTGGTTGTGAGAGGGTTTGTTGTTGTTTTGGTTATTTGTTTGTTTGGCTTGTTTTGTTTTGTTTCAGTTCAGCTGAGGTTCTGTTTTTTAACTCCACACTTTCTTTTAAGCGTTTTATATAAAATTCCTGACCAATTCATGTTGGCTTTTAGGAATCTCTCTTTGCTTATGCCCAGCATCTTACTTACTGTTGTCACCAGTGTGTCCAGTGTTTGTGACAAACTCCCACCTTCTTCCGTAGACCCAGAATTTCATCATGCTCTTCAAATACTGCTTACGGATTGGATACCAACACTGTGGTTTTGCTCATTTTAAACCAGTATAATTGCTGAGAAATTACGTCCGTACGTGCAATAATAGATTTTGCCTGTTTTTTCTCTAATTTGATAGTGTTTCTAACTAGATAGTGCCTAGTTCTGGTAATGGGCACAACTGAACTAAGGCTGCGGTCAGCAGGGATAGAAGAGTAGAGGGATCTCACCAGCACCACCTGCATTGCTCTGGCAGATGGTCTCCCATCAGCCAGGGAGATGTTGGGCCCCCCAGGTGAAGAGGGAAGGCGAAAGAATCAATTCTTGAGCTGTGGTCATTTTGCACTTACATGTTGATTGTAAGGAGCTGCAGCATAAAAGAAATTCAGATGGTAAATCTAACGCTGTAGAGAAGTCAAGTCTCAGAGTTAAAAAAAAAAAAAAAAAAGTCATCCAGTGTTCCCAGCATCAGAAAAATCTCTCTAAAAATAAAGAGATTATATGAAAATTTCAGTTGGGTTCTTGATTTCAAGCCTTTAGGGTGTACTTGAGCCATGCAGTCAAACTGTTCCCTGTAACCCTGAAGGCTAACAAATACCAAATAAAACAAAATCAAAATGAGAGTTGAGCCACAGCATTACTCATGTCTCTACAAACTTTACAAAAAAAGCCCACAAGTACCCAAAGACTGAAGACAAACTTAAGAAACTTGGAAATATCAATACTGTGAGTACAGGGCAGAGAGTGAAGTTGTCTAGAAATTGGTGGTGAATTTAGATTGTCTGGACTGAAAGGTGCAAAAAGAAAACCAAGGGCTTTATTAATGTTAAGAAAAGGAGTCTCTTGCAAATTCTTACTTTTTTTTCTCCCCCTTAAATATATAATTTAAGGTGCCATTTGGAACTTAGGAAAGAAAATTTATTTTATTTTTGAATGTATATTCTTTCCAATTTGACAGTGCCCTTTTCAATAATTCAGTGAGATTGGTGAGAAGAAAAAAGGAGCTGTAGTGAGTCAACTTTGCAGCTCGACAGTGAGTGAGTGGCACTGCAGCCTCAACGCAGGTAATAAAATGGAGAAAGAAAGAAGCAGGGAAGAGAGACTAAAAATTAATAAACTGGCTGAACATTTCTTTAGTAACAGACTTATGGAGCAAAGAGTTTCTTGTTTTGCATGATGAAATTATGCCTTGAAAGTAGCTGGAAAAAAATTTCATCGTGTAGAGTGTTGAATTTGCCTCTTGGATTTACTTTAATTTTTCTTTGGCAAATTTTCCTGTGGGAAAAATAGGCACCAAACTTCATTTGACCCATGTTCTACTTGGGTTTCTTTTCTGTTCTAAAAGTGTCCTTTCTACTTTCTTCTTCAGAAAATAAGGGAAGGGCAAGCAGGACGTGACCTCAGTTGTTGGTATGAAATATGACAGGGTAATTAATGGTGCTAAACTGAGAAACTCCCCCTTTTCTCCTTCCAGGCACCAGAAAAAGCTCACATCTTCATACAAACCTTATACTTTAGGATTATCTCTAACTGGGATGTACTGGAATGAGAGGTTTTAACTGCAGATTATCACAATTCACTAAACTGATCAAAGGGGAGGTTTTCACCAGCAAATCCGTGTCTCCTGGGCCCATCTCTAATCACATACAGAAAAAGCATGGAAAAAATAAGAACCCTCTTCTGTCCTCTTGCCCAGCATGGATCAGTGTGGGAATTTGAACTCGGCTCTCCATCAGCTGACAAAAGTAGGAACTTTGCCCTGAATCTTTGATTCGGGGAAGAACCCTTTGGTTTTGTGTTGTGTCTCACTCCAGGGCAGGTTTATAGGGCTGTCAAATACTGGCTGATTCCATAAGTCCTGCCAACATGGAAGTACTTTTGGTTGATGCTGGAGCTTCCCACTCTAAATATTTAATCACTCTCCTGCTGATGTTATGCATCAGAGCTGGGGGCTGCAGCTGCCTTCCCTGATCATAAGGGAAAAAATGGGAATACTGCTTTTATGTGACAGACAGCAGGTTTCTCTGGCTTAGTCTGCAGTGGAGGACGTGCTTTCCACTGAGCACATTAGAGTTGCTTGCGCACAAACAGAACCTGGAAGGACTTGAAATGACAGACTCAGCCAAGGTGATGATTCGCCACGGAGATGATGGTACTGCTGAAATCCATCTGCCAGTTAGGGATGCCATCAGTGCTTAGGTTTGAGGGAGAGCCTCGCATGCTTCACACCCACTGATGACTCCAGGGCATGGGCAGGAGGGACATGGGGACTAAAGTCATCTGGAGTAATGAACTGATGGGAGCAGAAATTTGGAGTCATGTCTCCAAATGAGTTCAGATTTTCCCTTCGCTTCTCAGTGAGGTCAGTGATTTGTTAGAAAGGGTGGCTGGGATAAAGCTCGCTGACATTATCAGAGATTTAAAATGAACTTAGCTTTTCCTCCGAATAATTGCAGGTGCTTTCTTTAAAGGAGGAGGGAGAACCAGTGTCAAGAGTGGGGCTGACTGTGCTTATGGGGATGAAGGACGTGTCCCACCCTATTTCCCCTGGCATAATGTAGGGCATTACACTGGCAGGGGATTAGAACAACCCAAGAGATTTCAAAGGATAGAAAACCCATCTTGAAGGAATAAGCCAATACTTAAGTAATGAGGGTTAGCACAAAGCTTTCACGGGCCGAAGTGCTCTGTAACAGCCCTGGGGCAGTGCTTCTACAGACTCCTCTAACAGACATAAACCAGTGTTACGGGCATTGCACAGCACTTACTGGACTAGATTCACCTTTTTGATGGATATCTTGTATATTGGGCATCAGAAAATCTGTTGAGAAGGCAGAAAGGGAGGAGAGGGAGATCATCAGCTGGTATAAGGCAGAACAAGTCCATTAACACCAATGGCACACAGCTGGCACCAGCTGAGGCACTTGATCCCATGGCTTTTCCCTGCAGAGCTGCAGCAGGTTGCTTGTCTGAGTGCTGGCAGGACAGGGAAACAGCTGTCCTGTCGTGTGTGTGAGACCATGTTGTGTCTGCATGCAATGGGCCATTGCATGGGTGGGCACGCAACAGTCTCAGTGATCCCTTGCACCCAGGAAGCCCCTAAATCGCTGATCCTGAGAGATCAGGAGAGTGAATCAGGTGAAGAATCTCTCCATTTTTTCTCTCTTTCATATGCTTTTCATGCAAACATTTGTTACAAGCTGGGAGGCTTTTTGATAAAACTGCTCTTCAGCGTGACACAGTGTGGTAAGTCTTTTCTTCAACTGTGGTTGAGGGGGTCTGTAATTTTATAGAATCATAGAATATGCTGAGTTGGAAAGGAACCATTAGGATCATGGAGTCCAACTCCTGGCCCTGTGCAGGACACTCCAAGAATCACACCATGTGTCTGAGAGCATTGTCAGACAAAAGAGAAAACACTGAACCCCCTTTCTCTCGCTCACTTTTCTTAGTTTAACTTCCCTGAGCATGTGTAAGCAGAACAGTGCTCCCCTTGCAGGCAAACCCTTTGCAGAGTTATTCATTGTGTGTAGCGTTTAGAGATAAATGTGAAAAAAAGAAGGGCTGGAAATCTGCAGGGTATTAGTTTCTTGATGATTGTGTTTGTGCAATTAAATGATTAGAAACCCAGGCTGACATTTCTGTGGCTGACAAGCAAACGACGCCCCATGGGGCTGGTTCCAAGCCTGGCCGTGGAGTCAGGAGCCCTGCACCGGGCAGGCAGAGCTGGGCTGGCAGCCACCAGCATATTTGATGGGATGCCATTGAGAATTACACAGTAGAAAAGTTTAAATGTGGGGCTGTTTCTTAATGCTGCCTTGGAGCCCCTGCTGAAGTACGGTGGGTTTGTGCAGGCAGCGCAGGGCACGCCGGCCTGACCGTGTGGGACTGGAAGGTTGTCCTTGCTGCAGGAATATCCATAATGTGGGAGTCACAGAGAAAATGTTGGTACCTGAAGCAATCTGCCTTGTGCCTGGTGCTTTTGCCTGGTGCTTTTCACATTCTTCCCTGTATTGCCTCAGGTTGGATACAGGAGGAGCAATGTCAGCCCGGGAAACGGTGGCTCCCTGACCCAGCTCCAGCTGCAACTGGTGCTCTGACTTTGCCTGCAGCAGATCGGGGTGGCTGATGGGCAAGTCTTGTTTATTTGCATCTATGACCTGAACCAGGGATGCTCCATACAGCTCCAATTTTCCCATTTTCCCAGCTGGTGCTCCAGGCATCTGCCCTGTTCTCATGTTTTATGTCACTTGGGATCAGCTGTGTAAGAAGACAAGATAGTCTGAAAGCATCAATGTTGGTAATTCAGAGCTTGGTATGAGCTGATTTTTCCTCCTGCACAAGAAATTGTTTTTCTAGTTCAGAACTAGCTCAGATACTTCTGCAGGTGCTCTGCTGGTGATACACAGGAGGGACCGATTTCAGCCACTTAGTTGAACCGTGAAGAGAATGGTGATAAAAATCAAGAAATCCCAATTTATTTTTATTTTTTATTTTTCCCATCCTGAAGATGTTATTCAGGATGCAAAGAATGAACAGTCAGTGGAATAAGAAGATGCTTTTACAGATGCTTTTTGCAGAGCTGCACTTGAAGTGTTTTGTTTGGATTTTTAAATGTCAAGGCAGTCCTACTGTTTAATTGAGATTTAAATATGAAATAGGTTCCCAAACAGGCACAGACTGTGCAATGTCATGCCCGATATTAAACATGGGACTCAGCTACCTCTCTCCTTCCATTTAGACAGCTCAAGATTGAGCACGTGTAAAATTTGGAAGGGTTGCACTGAAGGGATGCCTGCATTCCCTCATCTTCTGTCTTTGTTAAGTACTTAATTATTTTTGTTGCCTTCTTACCTATTCATAAGCGGGAACTGCTCTGTGTCTGATGTGAGTAATTTCTCATTGTATTGTGTTTCCAAATTGACATTTATAAATTAAACAGCGGTGTAGCATCCCAGAGAGCACCATTGTGGTACAATTAGGAATGTAATTGCATGGAGTCGCCTGGGAGGCAGCTGGGATGGGGAAGATGTCACAGATATTAGAGATGGGGATGGCAGAAGGAACACCACTGTGCAGAAAACTCGCCCAGATGATCCCATTAAAATTGTACTCACCAGTTTACTCTGAGGAGGGAGGGTGGAAAAAGCATTTAGAGAGCTGAGTGCTGGGTCTGCTTTCATTGAAATCAGATGAAATTTTCCCTTTAACTTCACCGTGAGCAATATATTGATTCTTAATGTAGGAATCTTAGATGCCTTATGCTAGGTATGGAAAAACCACTGGAAAAAGCAATTAATTTAACTCCTCCTGCATGCTGAGACCTGTTAGAGGTTCATAGGTCCCTGAGGACCCATGATACCACCTTGTCTCCTCCGAGGTGGGATACTCTCCCAGATAATGTTGCATAGGACTGAGCTTTCAGGTAGAACTGAGTCGGATACAAGCTTGGAGAACTTGGCAGGGGAAACCATATGCTCCCTGAAGTTGTGTTTACTTCTGCTTTTATCACAGGAGTTGGCATGTAGCCTCCTTTCCGATGTGATTATCATCCTAATTGGTCCTAATGAGAACTACACATGCAGAGGAAAGGGGGTAACAAGTGTTCCTCCTCCAGTCCTGTTCTATCTCCAAATTACAAATAATAGGAAAAAATATGTGTGTCCCTTTAATGTATATATGTGTAAATATATATGTATATGTATCCTCTGCATTGCTGTTGCTTTCATCATAACCTTCAGCCCCCAAATGTGTTTAACATGGAATTTTTTAGCTTCTTTAGGCACATAAGGCTGAAAAAAAAATTATGGGAGATATTGGGTGGTTATTTTTCCCTTCCTGAATTGGAGTAAAGACTAAACTCTGGAGGCATAAAGCTTCCTGCAGCTGCCTGCTCCACCAAAGTCTTACCTTTGTGCTGCCAGGGCTCGTCCGTCCTGCCCCGGGAAGGGCAAACCTTCCGTGTAAAGCTCCCTGGCAGAGCTGCTGTTTGTGAGGGATAGATCCCAGTCCCTGCTCCTGGGTTTTGCAGCACGTGACTGGGCTGAATCCATGAAATTTGTGTCTTGCTGGGTAAACACTGCCTCGTGGTAGCCTGCCAGGGACTGCTGACACTGGCTGTGTTTGGACGAGTGACCTCCTGGGGAACAGGGCCCTCAGCAGTTTTATGATTAACATTTTAATGGCATGCTATCAGGGAACATTTTTCTCAGGAACAGACACCCGGAAAAACTCATGTCTTAACTGTTTCTCTGGTTGGAAGGGGCACTACATGTTTGCTAGGTGTGCTGGACGTTCTCCAGGCTCAGGTGAGGAAGAAGAGGTTTCCTTGGAGCTCACAGAGGTCCTCTTATCACTGGGAAGGGGAAAAAACTGCTTGCACAATTATACCTCCTCTGTTTCTGCTTAACTGCATAAATGGCCCTCTGGACCATTTATTAGTCCAGGCTGTTGTGATTTACTGGGTGATGCTTGAAGGGATGCCTCTGGTTTATTGGAGTTGCATCCCATTTTGGGGGTGGGATTAACAGGGCAATGCACAGCCTGGGCTGTGCTAAAGCTGTTGGAACACAGCTTTATGCTGGGGAGAAACGAGGTGCAATCCTTCATATTTAATGGCTGTTTTGGGAGCAGGGGTGTTCTCCTGGCATAGGTGACATATGGAACAGCAGCAGAGACCATCTCTGGCCCCACTATTTACCCTGCGTGTGTGCCAGGGTTGATAAGTGTGAAAATGGGTGTGGTAGAGCTCATCCTGAGGGACAGGAGTGGACCTCCAAGAGGCAGCAGATACCTCCCTAAACAACATTCCTGGTAAAGGCAGGAGCAGCAAACGGGTAGCTTTTTAAGGGTTCTTTCCCATCCATAGGGCAGCAAAATTCAATCTGGCTTACATAGCCAAGCAGCTTTGAATTGACTCTGTCCTTAGCTGATGTGACGCAACGTACCATAAATCAGTATAGCTTCATCAGCGCGGTAACTCAGGTAAGTACCAGGAAAGAACTTGGCCCATGGATAACATGGAAATGATATAGAAAGCCAGGGACGAATAATTTCAGAATATAGACGAAGTCATGGTAGTAGTAGTAATAATAATATTTTCCCTAGTGGGAGAAAAATAGGCCTTTCATGGTTGTTGTGCCTGGAGCTATTAAATATGGATGAGACAGATGAAATGCTGCTTCTCCTATTACACAGAAATGAATAAACAGTAATTCTCAATCACTATATGCATCTCAGGCTTAAAAAAACCCACAGAACCAAGTTAAATATGAACACCTGCTAACATTTGTGTGTGCTACTCCAAGGCTTTTGTCAACAAAGAGAAAAGACTTGCTTCTTTCTAAAGACTCTGATGGCAACTCAACCAAAGGATATTTACACTGCTTAAGTTAGGAAAATAGGTTCAATGCCAAACGTGGAGATCCAGTAAACAAGTTTACTGTTTGACTCATTGGGTTGATGTTTCTGGTTGTTTACTGCAGCTTTAGTAGCATGTGATTTAGAAAGCAAGAAATACTTCTGAAATTTTAAATTTTCATGGCAAGATCAGAGAGAATGATGCCAGCTTTTCAGTGAATCTCTTTTCCAGGGAAGAACTAAGCTCTAGGCCTATCACAGATGATTTATATGTGAGGACAGCAGTCTGTGATACAGGAGGAGGGCTAAAGCAAAAGGTCTAAGGGAATAAAGGCTGTGTGTGATCTGGCAGCACATGAAGACAGTCTTCCATTTCAGTAGTGGGTGATGGACTGAAGAGACCTGGGGTTAATCTGCTTTATGACCTTCCTTGCCCTAGTTCCCATGTATTCATACATGTGACAGCACTGCTTAATCCCATGAGGATGTTGTAAGGATAAATGCATGAGAAATTTTGAGAGTTTAGGCTACTCTAGCTGAAGAGATGCAAAGGCAAATTGTTGCATGTCATTCAGGATGTTATTACTAAGTATTGGGATATGAACTTTAATTTAATTAGTGATTTTTTAAAAGTTATGCCAGGTTAGCCACCTTCTAATTTTTGGGTGCCCATAAACTTCAAGGAGGCGACTCCAGTCCATGTTTAGAGCTCCAGTAATTTCGTGCCCACTTTCCCCTAGAATGGTTGGATCAGTCCAGGCTATAACCCTTTCTACCAACCTTGTAAAGAAGGTTTCCAGTGTAAGAAACTTCCCAAACCTCCCTGCAATGAGCATAAATGAAAAAAGAAAAGTAATTTTTTTGCTATAGTCACATGAGTTTATTCATGCTGCTTCTATACTTGGTTGCTTCCTGGTCCATCAGTGGTCTGACACGTGTCTGGCTTCTGATATGTGCAAAATAGTCTTACTGACTTCCCTGCTTGGTGCAACTGTTCTGCAGATGCTTTTCCCTGCCTTTTGAAGTTTTTATATTTTAGCCACTAGAACTTAAAATCCATTTTTGCTTCCTCATTTGGACACAAAACTTCTGATTTTGAGGATGCTGTCTTACTTCTCATATTTTCTCTTGCCCAGCTGCCTGGCCAACTGGACTTCTCTGGTTTTGAAGTTATACCTTGGGTATATATTTGTTCTGCTTTTCAAACAGTGATGTTTTTAAAAACAGTGCTTGTGCCTCCTGCAAGTTTTCACTCTCCTGGTTCTGTCTCCCAGGACCTTCTCACTTCTTGTTTAACAACTTTGCTAGTTTTTATAATTACTCTTTCAAAGTTAAACATGACACTGAAGACTTAGTACAGTGTAAGAAGTTATACATCCTTTCCTGAGAATTCTGGTTTTGTCTCATGCATATCCTACTATAGGTTGAGAGTTTCTTGCCATGAAGAGTGAAGGGGAATCCAGTACTTGCAGACTCCTTTTGCTGATTGTTTCTAGCCCCATTCTCTAGTCCTGGTTTAAAAACCATTCACTGTATTTGTGATTAAAACACATTATGCGACATGGGAAAGCAGCTGGTTACTTAACGTGTTTAAAATGTGTTGCATTAGAGATTTATGGAAAGAAATTATTGAGCATCAAATTTAAAATGAACAAAGAAGAACACTCTCATATGACTTGTACTTAGTGGAGCTTAATTCCACAGGCGACTGAAATGTAAAGTGTAAATGGGTTGGAGAAAATGAATTACACAGATTAGTAGAGGACAAGTACCTAAAGCATGATGGGTCAGTGCAACTCTGACTTGAATAGAGATCCCTTTCCTGCATCACCGACTGCTGGAGGCTGGGGAGATAAACAGGCTGGGAGGAAGTCTTACACTACCTGAACTCTGTTTCTTTCAATAACTGTTAATGGCTATTACTAAAGAAAGGACCCTGGGTTGGGGAAACCCTGTTGCTTCTGTTAAGCCCTTTTTGCCTTCTTCATGTCTTCCTTTAACCAGGTAAAAAGGATACGCTTCATGAGCACAGCCTGTGAGTTTACATTTCAGGAACATCAAGTCTCTGATTGAAATGAGTATTCATTCACTTAGAAATGGAAACATTTTAATGGGGAAAGAGCTTTGTTTCAAAAAGAGCATAAAGTTTCAAATAAAATTAGACTCTTACCCCTGGCAGAAAGCAAACTGTTTTCCCCAAGGAAATACTATGTTTTTTCTGCTGCTCTAACAGTTTTACATGCATCTTTTTGACCTGTCACGTTTTAATGGACTCAAATTATTTCTTCATGGTGAACCTCCCCATCTGATCATGGTGGGCAGAGGTGCTGTCTCATTTTGATCTATTCCTAAATCCCAGGGATCAACCTGTGCACTTGCTGTCAGCATCAAGTGTCCAACCCATCCTCCCCTTCAAGCCCTTTCAATAACAATAAACAGAAGCTCCCCAGGAAGCCAGATTATCTGGGATGTTTTTTAACTTTTCTTCTTTAATCCACTTTTCACCTGTTTTGAACACTCTGCAGCCCATTTCCTCTGTGGGCTGGTGTCTCAGCCACAGCACATCTGTACCACACACAACCTGTGGCAGCTTTTACCAGCTGGACCATGCACAGCTTGGCTCCTCAGCTCACTGCCAGTGGCCTGTCATTTGCAGTATTTTTGGGAATTGACTCTCAGATAACCTTCACAGTGCATTGGGAGGGATATTCCTGCAGTCCTGCTGTTCCCTGTCTCTCTGTCGGTGTTCTCCTGAAATCCTTTTGGGATGTTTTAAGCTTCTGGGGTGCATGTCACCTGGGAGGATAATAGGCTACTTCCTTTTTATTTGTGAAATTACACAACAGCTTCCAAAAAAACACAGATATTATTGCTGTCAGGTTTGAAGAGTTGTGTTCCCCTCTTCCCACCTTCATCAACTTGCGGGGCATGTGGCAGTGCCCCTCATCCCTGCTTCCAAGGCCTGGGTCGGGTTATGTGGATCCACATGGAGGCTGAGAGGCACAGTGGTGGCGATGTCAGTGTGTGTGTAGCATGTCAACCCGAGATGGAAACGAGTTCTGTGAAATTTCATTTTTTAAAGCAGGCAGGGCGCATGGCAGTCATCTCCTAGGAAACTCGGCATTGTGTTATGAGACTATAATGTGCTATGATTACATTTCAGATAAAGGGAATCGGCATGGCTGTCAGATTGTTTCTGGTGAAGTTTTCCAACACAGAAGGACATCCCTTATGCAGCAGTTGGCTTTGGTTGGTATTCATGAGCTGGTTGAGGCACTGAGATGGTTCCCTCTGTGCTGTTACTCACTGGAGGATGGGAGGTGAAGACTGAGGCACGAGTAGCCCGGCTTTGCCGTGTGTTTTACTGTGTGCTGGAGCTGTGGGCACTCAGAGTCTTTCACGGCTCTGGTCAGTCAGGTGAAGCTCAGTAGCAGAAGCTTACCCAGGCAGATCTAGAGGCCTTCACTCCTAATCTCCTCAACAGCAGAGTTGGTAAATACATTAGTGATTATTTTCTATGAAGACTAAACCACTTGATGATAAACCAGGAATCTGAAGACTTTTTATGGACAATGTGACAGAGATACTGATGTCTGTCTCGCTGCTGATGTCTTCCATGGACCTTCTCAATGACTCAATTGCTTCTACAGACCAGACTGAACGCTTTGGGCAGGGAGATCTGTCCTCCATTCAGATGAAATGCAGGAAACACCAGAACCTTTTCTCTGCTGTGATTCTCTAATGTGCTCAGCTGCTTTCATGGAGATCTGTGATGCTGAAAGGACTCATTCCCTCTTAATTCTGTCTTCTACCATCATATGGGCAAGGCAGCAGAAGGCAGGGATGGCTCCCATCCCCAGAGGACAGGACTGCTGCATGGGTCACTGACCTCTGTTGTTAAAAGCATGGGATAAACCCAGAGGACTACTGTTGCCAGGCCTTGTAGGCTTCCTCCTTCATCTGAGTAAATGCTTAGGCTGGGCATGGTTTGGATGGAAGCTGATGCAGCTTCTGGTTCCTCACATCTCCTGGGGAGTTTCATTTTGGCCAATCCCCGTATAAGTCTGTGACATCAGTAAATGTTCCTTCAGAGCAGTGTGGAGGCTTGTGGCAATGAGTTCATGGGAGGAGAGCTGTGCTGGTGCTGAATCTATTCTGCAAGTAACCTCAGTAGTCTCAACACAGCACCTTAAATATGGAGCAACAGAGAAATTCCTCGTCAACAGAAGCGGAAAGGAAAACCCCTTTTGCACTGACTTTTTTTGACTGAGGCTTGCACATGTGGAAAGTGTGTGCAATTCTTTTTGCATAAGTATCTGCGAGTTTCGAAGTCCCTGGTAACTTTGTGTACAGTTACGCTGAAATAATCTTTGCCAGAATGTTTGTTATCAAGTTTGCCAGTTGCTAGGCAAACAAGTTTGCTATGATTTCTTAATGTACCTCAGCTCAGACATGAAGCTGCATGTGGACTCAGGAGTGAAGGGGCTGGGGAGTAGAAAAGCAAACATTCTTCTAGTATTTTGAGAGGTGGCCATTGAAAGACTGCAGATGGAGCTCTGAATATCCTGCAGTGCCTTTTCCTACCAGAGCTAAGTTCTGAGCTGCAAAGCCATTTATATTCCATTGTACTGAATTGTGTCTCTTTCTTTCTTTCTTTCTTTTTTTCTTTCTTTCTTTCTTTTCTTTCTTTCTTTTCTTTCTCTCTCTCTCTCTCTCTCTCTTTCTTTCCTTTCTTTCCTTTCTTTCCTATTCTAAACTATGACTCGGAGTGGGCAAAGATAAAAAATACACATAATGTTTAGTCCAGATATTTAAAATGAATATTCAGGGCTGGCTGGCTGGCTGAGACAATAGGATGAGAACAAGCCAATTAGAATTTCATAGAGGCACAGAAGGGCTCTTACACAATGGGAATTGCTCAGCTGTGCTTGTGACAGCTCTGGACGCTGTGGCCTCCTCTTTCGGTGGCTGCTCATCACATTCATGGAGGTGCTTCCTGACTGGGGCTGCTGCACATTGGGTCTAAAGGATTAAACTGGAAAGGGAGATGTGCCTTGATTTCGTGGTCTGGTTATCTAACCTAAATTTGTTTTTAGAATAGGCAGGAACCATGCTGTGATCATCCACGCTAACGTCTGGGCATCTCAGATGGTCTCTTTGACCAGAGTCACGGAGCAAGTGGAATGGAGAATTTTTGATTGACGGGGTTTAAGGATCCTACAGAGTTTTAGTGGGCTGTCCTCAATATATTTTTGGATGTGATGTAAGCATCTGTTGGAGATGCTTCTCGGAGTACAAGAGGAATGGGCTCTTTTAGATCATGCAAAGCTCCCAGCTTTTAACTAAGTCAGAAGAATCACAGAATTGTTAAGGTTGGAAAAGACCTCTAAGGTTATCTTGTCCAACCATTAACCTAGTGCTGCCATCCTCACCACTAAACCATGATCATACTGATCCATTTAGTTCCTGTTACTCAAGTCCCTCGTCTGTAGTGTGGCCAGAACAGTTCATGAAAGACGGCGTTGGTGTTTGAAAGTCACAGGTCAAGTGATACAACTCTTTGCCCATGACCACTGAGGAAGACTACCAGAACTGATACTGTGGCTTTATTTTGTATAGGTATAAATGCCACCCACATGAACAAGGCAATGTGCAGACTTTTGCGACTTGGATTTGTGGAGGTCCAGACACCTTTAGGCAAAAATTCCTGGCTAAATGGAAGTTTCCCATGGTTTAGACAAAACTGCAAAACTATTTGACCTTTAGGCAGTGGCTAGTTCCGTCTTCATTAAAGAACTCTTTAGAAGGAACATACAAATTGTTCCAGGCAAAATCTTGGAGGATTCCACCTTGTGCCAGATCTTTTCTTAATTTCCATGTGGAAGAAGAAGGAACATGCTTTTTCAAATTGCTGTAATCTGCTTTATATGTCCAGATAAGATCTCCAGAAATAATAGACCCTGCATATATCAATGTCAGAATAGGGAAATGCTTTGAAAAAAAAAATTATGGAGATCACTTCTGCCTCAAGAAAAGTTTGAGGTCATTATTAGAAGGAAAAAAGGTTATTTTCTTGTGAGAGTGCTGCCATCAGATAAACCCTGGGAGACAATGAGCTCCCTTTGACTTAAAAGATGAAAGTGGAAAAAAGGTATTTAAATATTCACTTTGGAAAGAAAGTGATCATTGGTGGAGAGAAAAAACCTGCTTAACAGCTCATTTGTGAAGTGTATAATGGAAGGAAGTTCTCAGCCCCGAGAACTGTATGTTTTGCTTTTGATTCTGCATAGCTTTACTGTGACTGTCACAGAGAATGTAATATAAATGTAATAGGCTTCTAACGACAATACTTCCCTTTCTAATGGGGGTGAGGATTAATCAGAAAGGAGCAAACAGTTCAGGAAAGAAGAGGATTGCAATAACAAACATGACTGGGGATCTGAGCTGGGCCAGTTTCCCTTTTTAGCATCCATGCATCACTGTCTCAGAACAGACTGCATAGCATCCTATT
Organism: Cephalopterus ornatus; assembly: GCA_013396775.1. Lineage (NCBI taxonomy): Eukaryota > Metazoa > Chordata > Aves > Passeriformes > Cotingidae > Cephalopterus > Cephalopterus ornatus. The sequence continues at coordinate 174,992 of VZRE01016168.1, read as the reverse complement.
AAATTAGCATACACCAGACAGCTAAAACAAATTAGTGCATCTCAGAAGGGCAAGAGGTTTCTTCACAAACTTTTCTTTTTGGCTCAATTTCTTTGTGTGGTTCATTCATCTTTGAACCCAAGTTTTATGGCACTGAAGCCCGTGTGCCTCATTCTGCTCTGCATATGACGGCCTTTCTTGCCTGGAAGTCTCCTTGATCACGTGCTTTGGTGCCTGGAGCGTGTGTTGGAGTGTCCCAGGCACCGTGGGAATTCCCATCAGTGCAGCTGGGAGCCACCCCAGCAGCGCTCTGCTCTGCTCTCCTGCCTGCATTACTACAGAGGTCTCAAATTGGCATTTCCCTGCTGGCCCTCAAAGCTGGAGCTGAGCCGGCTTGTGGTGGTGGGCAGGGAGAGGTGCTCAGGGTGCAAGGGAGCAGTGTGGCACCTTTGCTGATGCCTCTCAGCATCATGTTTGAAGGAAGGGAAGGGAGTTCCTCAGTGACAAGGCGTGCTGGTGGTGTGTGCCATGCCCTGCTGTGACCTTGAAATTCATCCTGGAGTAAACTAATTTCAACTACAGAATGGTTTAAATGGCTTCCAACAATTTTTCCTTGAATGAAAATGATCGATGCTCGTTAAGGATGTGGTTGTGTTCTGGTGAAGGTGGTCCAGGGAAAGAGGCAGGGTTGTGGAGGAAACCACCTTGACTATATTGTCATAAATTCCTGCTTTATGATGTGCAACTTTTTTGGTGTTTTCTGACTTCATAGAAGTCTCTTTCCTCTGAGTATCTTTCCTTTAAGCAGCTGACATGGAGTTCCAGTCTTAATTTAGTTCTTCTGGTGGGGTCTTCTTTGGGTTTTTTTGTTGTTTTCTTTCTTCCCCCTGAGATTATAAAATACTGAGTAGCTAAAGTGAAAGAAATGATGAGCCTCAAATTGTCATTAAAATTCTTGCAGCTGACTCTGGTGACAAAAACTGTCAAAACACTAAGCTCTTGTAATTGTAGATAATAGTACCCAAGGAAATGGAAGTTAAATCCAAACAAATAGAAAAACTTTCAGTGACTACACAAGATGAAAGCTTTGTGCTTTTCATTCTCTCTCAGCAAGTCACCCTGCAATGGTGGGAGTAAACCAAACTGGTTTATAAGTAGGGGAAAGAAGAAGCTCTCTACCTGCAGCATGATATCGTGGGGTGTCTCTGTAATGGTCATGGTTACAAATCCCAGCAGAGATCTTGGTATTGATGTGGTTACTTTCTCCCAAAAATTATGTTAAAGGGGGAGCAACAAAGTGACTGAAAAGATGAGTCTGGAGTTGGGGATGTGCTGCCCATTTCTGGGCATGGTGACTGCCAGGGTCCCCTCTCGCATTGTGGGGAAGTGTGTGGTCACTGAAGGACCCCAGTGATTTTCATGTAACCTAACTTGGACAAAACGCTGAGGGTATTGGGCATGGGGCAGTGGCTCAGGGCAGAGAGAATCACGTCAGTGCTCCAGAAAGAAGCTCCTTGCTACAGGAACACTCAGAAAAGAGTACTTTTCCCCCTTGCCATCATTTGAGTGTCCATCTGGCTATAGCAACAGCATTTTGGCACAGTGGGAAGTGCTCGGGCATCAGGCATCTCCATGGGGTCATCACTTTGGGTGGGGATCAGGATCAGCCCTGGAGAGGGGAACCGGGGTCAGACACAGCCCAGGACAGGGCCGTGCATGGGGAGCAGGACACTCACTGGGCCCCAAGGTAGGAAACAGCATTTTCAATTGTGGCTGGGTGGCTTAGGGGAAGTTAAATGAGTAGTGAGGCTAAAAATACAGCGATCCTGGTTGCTGTGCTCTTGCCCAGGCAGAGGAAGCATTGCCATAGAAGGGGCTGCAGGGCTGGAACTGTGTGTTTGATGAATGAAAGTAGCCAGAAAAAGCATTTGTGCTCTAAAGAATGGGTGGCTACAACCAGATTAGTTCTTTTCCCATAAATTTATATCCAGTTCTTGGGAATGTGTAGGGATATCTGGGTTCTGTACCATGTGTAACACAGTCCCAAAATTATTCTCCTTTCCTCCTGGCTCACTAAAAGCACCCTTCACACTTTGGTTTTGTTAACTTTCCATTCTGACATCACTGAGCTACTGAAAATTATATTTTAAATTCATTTTCATGCAGCTATTGTCAATACAATATTGTCATTGATGGGCATGACTTCAGAATGAAAAGCTTTATTTCCAGCTTTAGTTTGGGTTTATGCTGGGATGTGCCTGGATCATGTGTGAGGAGAGTGAGGAGGTGTGTACAGAAACAACTGAGTAGGAAAAAAAAAAAAAATTACTGGTACAGAAGAGTGACTTAGTAGAAAAGTAGTCTGCAGGACCGGAATCTCCCTGGTATGTTCTACTTACACAGAGCCTGAGCTCATCCCACAGGTCTGAAAATGGAACCAAAGATTTTTTTTTCTTACATACTTGCCTCTGTTTGTGGTGCAGTGGAAAGTCACCTTTCTCTGTGGAGTCAAGGAGCAGAATTTGAGTGTGGTTGCCCAAGCTGCACTACGAAAATTACCTTTAATTTGATTGGTCTTGCTTTTGTTCAGTCTCCTGTCTCAGAATGATCTTCATGGTGGATGTGGTATATTTTTCAGATGATGAGTGTTCACTTTTTTTTTTTTTTCACGGTTTGGCTGGGGCAAAGTACACGCAGAAAGCCAACTGTATCCTAATTAAGAACATTAGCTATATGCAGCCTGAAGATGTGAAATCTGTTTCCTGGCTATGTCTGTTGATTTAGTGTCACAGAGCACCTGCTAATGCAGTGGAAAACTGCTCAACATGGAAGTTGAATGGAAAAAATGAAGTTTTGTTCCCCCCATCAACTTTTTGTCTTCATTTTGTCAGTATTTTTGTGACAGCAGTTTTTTTCTTGAATGAGAACAGATTTGCTGTCACAGTATTTGCTGTCCATTGTATTTCAGTGTTCATATTAAACTGTAATTCAAAGAGAAGAAGGAAAAAGTTATTTGCTCTTTATTTTGCTTTGATCTGCAGGATAGCCTAGCCTTGGAGCCGTTGCTTTTTCACAGAAAATCCAGTCTGTTTGGGTATGAATCCCGTTCATGTTCCAGTGTTAATCTTGAAATTCTAATCTATAAATCTAGATAAAAGAAAGCATCTGAATAAGAAATAATTTAAATTAATTGAAACTATAAAAGATTGACATCCCATAGGATACTGCATGGTCCAGGTGTGTGCAAAGGGGTGAGAAGTCAGAATATCTCAAGTGCCCTCTAGAATTTGCCATTATCTCAATGTCACCCACCAAGTCCTTTAACCTCTTTTATTTCTTGCGTTGTTCCTAATTCATATAGAAATGATCTAAATCATAAAGTTATTCCATGGCTTAATTAGAAGTGTGAAAAGAGTAGTTCCTCTGGGGTAAATGATAATATGGTCAAAGCTTGCAGAAATAGGTTGTTGCCGCACATGTATTTTGGCAGCTAAAGGTGGTTTCATTTTGCAGAAGTTTCCCTTTTACCCATTTCCACCACTGTCCTACTTCCTCAAAACCACGATACTTTTTTATTTGTTTGCTCTAATCTCCAGACAGGACAAGGAAAGTTCCTGAGGGATTTTGAAGCCCTTCTTCACGGGCATGTTGGAAAGGTTGCAATTACCTCTTCTCCATCTGAAAGGAATGGGACATCCCAGCCATTGCAGACACCTTTAAAATCACAACTTTTAATCAATTAACCTCTTTCCCCTATTTAAAAAAACCCAGAAATCTATATGAAAGTGTGAAAATATTTTTTGGTCCGTATTTTTGGGGAGGAGGAGAATAAAACTCCCCCAAAAATTTTCACAGAGAAACACCTTCCTTGGTATTTCACAGAACCAAAAAATCCCTGTTTGCTTGTGTCCTTCACAGAAATCCTGTTTTTCTATGCATGAGATTTCAGATAAAAGCTCATGATTCAAAATGCAAGATTGACCAAGAAGGTTTATGAACCTCTTTTAGGCTCAGTGTGATGACAGTGGAAATACAGGCATATGTCTTGGGAGCATCATGTCACTATAAACACCATGTGGTACCTGCTAGGAAAGGTGGGGTTTTAATCCAGAGCCCTCTCTGAGCTGCAGACCTGTAGCATTCTGGTTGTCCAACATCTCTTGTGTTGTTTCTTTCCCTTTCTATTGTGTAACACTGTTTGATGATGCTTAATGGAAGCCATGCCCTTGAAACAAAAAGTCCTGTCATGGTGATTGTGTAAAATGCAGTATTTTCAGAACCCAAACTTCTTTACAGAACTTTGCACACAATTAATTTTTAACCCTCCATAATGAATTGTAATAAATTCTTGGACATAAACAGTTTCCTTCATTAATCATGATTTTAAAGGCCATAATAATTCTTTTTAGGGAAAAAAAATTCTTCTTTAGCAAGCCTGCCACGCTAGTAGTTCTGGGGAACTTTTCTGCGGAGGTGGGGAATTTGCTGTAGGATATACTGCAGTTATCAAGAAAACAAGCAGCTTTGTCTTTCTGACTTTCTGTTATTTATCTATTCTTGTGTGAACCAAGAGGGGTTTAGTGGGGGCTGGACTGAGCCATTAAGGGTGGATGAATTCAGCTGCATGTTTGAAATTATGGTAATTGCTTGCCCATCTATTCAGTATTATTTTTGACTCTTTCCTGACTCCAGCAGACTCCGTGAGTGCCTTTGCTGCCTTTCCCTTGCTGATGCTCCCTCCTACCATTTCTTTCTTCTTTCCTTATGCCTCTGAATCTCTGTTTAACACTTTGATCCCTATCTGCGTCTGTTCCCTCCTTTCTCTTTCCTTCCAGCACTTCACTTCACTTTATTTTGTGCACTGACTTGTTGCTTTGCCCCACTCCCTTGCCCTGTGAACACAGGAGCGTTTACAGTGCCCAGGATAGTGCAGACTAACTCACATCTGCCTCCTCACATCCCCCTCCTGCCTTCCCGGCAGATCCACCCCAGCTCTCCCCCTGCATTGCCCGGGGGCTCTTCCCAGCACCAGCAATTTTATGCCATGGCCTCATATAAAAATCAATGTAAAATAGTGTCCTGTCAGTGCCCAGGGTTGACATGGGAGCAAACATTTTAGCTGAGCTTCAGCTTATTTCCTGCTTTAATGAGAACTGTTGTTAAGGAGATATGGCATTGGGTTTTATGAGTATCTCAGAGCTCCCCAAAAATTTTCATTTAAATTCACAGAGGCTTCTTCCAACCAGAGAAACCCATGTCTCTCCTGGTAAGTGGAGAAAGAAATCCAGCAAAATGATGAAGCCAGCTGAAATAGAGTCATTTCCCAAAGCTGGCTTTCTTGTATAGAGGGATATAAAGGGATTTCCATTATTTTGTTGTCTGAAAACAGCAATGAAATCCAGATTGAGGTGGGAGCTCCCTGTGTTTTTATAATATCGTAAACACTGGGAGAGCTGTGTGCTCAGTAAAGGACTGGTATGCATATGCTGCTTCTCTCAGCGTTTAACTGAAGGCAAAAAGCTTGTTCAAGACACAGGTGGGGTGAAGTGCAGTGTTGAGAGCTTAAGCAGATGGGGCTTAAGGGGTTCATGAAACATAACTGGGAGCAGCCTTGTGAGTTTCTGAATGCTTTGATCTGTAACCAAAACTGGTAAGCACTGAGAGGCGGTCTTAGGGCTTTCCGGCAAATGGATTTTATTGCAGTTCTGGTCTGGCTGTCCCAAGGATGAAGGTCAGGATGAAAACCGTATTTGGTAAATAAAATGACTAGGACTGTTGATAAGAGGAAAGCAAAAAACAGGCCGTTAAAAACACTTTGGGTGGCTTATTTTTGCAAGCCCTTTGGATCAGTTGGGTGGATCCTAAATTGGAGCCCAATGATGCTCTGATGTGCTGTGGTAGATTATACTCAAAGCAGGAAACAGTGATTCATTCTGGTACTCAGTGGCATAAATGTGGTCATAGTCTGTCTTTTTTAGTAAAAATGATGCAAAATGTTCTTGGTTCAGGGGTTCACTACCCTGTGTAGACAATGTGTCAAACATCTGCCGTAACAGCATGCAAAAGTCTTTCTTCGTACATTCCTAAACTTCCTATCACTATTTCTCTATCGCTGCTGCCTGCAAAAGAATTTCTGGATAAGCAAGCCCTTTCTTTCCGAAGCAGCACTCTCTTCCTTTTGCTTATCCACTTACCCACAGGCTTAATGATTCATTTGTCTGTTTTGCAACTCAGGAACCGATGATGAGGTCACAGTTGCCTGGTTGTGTCATCCAAGTGCATGACAAAAAAGGAGGAGGCTGGCCAGGAAAGGAAGTGCTTTTGTCTATCCACAAACACCTAGATAAGCAGAAGTTGTGGGTAATGAAAGCCAGAGAAACTTGGTGGTAGAAAAATGAGATTGTGATCAAACATTAACCTTTTAAGAGCAGGTTGGAGTGTGGTTGGGTTTGCTCAGCATGCTCCTGAGAATTTATCAGAGAGCTATGTAGGAGAACAGAATAATTTGCTGAAGGGGGGGAATTATAAAAGAAAGAGCATTTTTGTTTTTTAGAAACAAAATATGAACCTTTGTGGATCATAGAATTAAAGAATGGTTTGAGTTGGAAGGAATTTTAAAGATTTAATACCATAACATGGACAATTCAATACAGTACCACACTTTCCTCTAAACCATGTTGCTCATCCTGACCCCTTCAGTTGTCATCGGGTTAGATAAGTCCCTGGATCTGATCTCTCTTGGACAAAGTGGGTGTTTCAGGAGGAGGTTTTGGTGAACAGGAGCAACGATTTGCTGTTTCTCATCAGGCCGATGCTCTCTGCTGCCCAGTACCTTGCTGCTAAACCAGTAACAAGTTCCAGAATATGAGAATGGTCCTAATGTAGCACAGCAAAGTCCAGAGTAGCAGCGTCTGAATGATGCTCAAATGCTCAAAAAACTCTTAAGAACCAGAAAAATGTGTATATAGCACTGACTGTAACGTTTTCCTGGCCTCTTCTCGGTCAGGTCCAGATGCTTTGGATGAAGCATTGAGCGCACAAGAAATAATACACTGTTATGAAATAATGTAACGAAGGAGAGGCACTGCCCACTCTTGGCAATTAGTGACTGACTGCTGTTATGATGTTTCTTTATTTGTATAATCCTCTCTGGGGTAACCATAGGGAGGCTGCTATTAAGGCCAACGTTTGGATTTGTGATTTAATCGAATTCTTTGGCTTTAGTGGTTACACACATCAGTTTGTGTTGTGGAATAACTCTGTATACACAGAGAAATTCTGATGCTGCTTCCCTGCCTGAGCAGGGTTGAGCCAACAGTGAGGAGATGCTCTGGGCTGCCAGGGAGGACCAGAGTGGGGGCCCTGACCTCTTGTGGTGACTGAGGAACCTGGAGCACTCTTGGCACTGGTGTGTCTCAATCCTAGGGGCTTTGTGCTGCTAGGTGAATTAAACCTCCAAAAATCTTGGAAAGGGGAAAAGTACATCATCCAGCTAGTCAGCAGCCAGGCTGTGGTCCATGCCACTCTGTGCGGAAATGGTGCTTTTTCATTTTCAGGCTTTGCTTATATATATATCTGGTGGACTATGCTTTTTTTGTAAAGTTGTTGTATTTGGTAAGCCTTTAATGTTTTGTCTGAGTGTAAATGTCTGCATATGTTTGTAAAGGCAAAGAAAGATGCTCATCGTGCCATTGCTGTGATGAGCAAGAGCAGCTTTCAAAAGACACCAGAACTATATTTGATGGTTGTGTTTCAGTGAACAGCTTTCAAAGAAAAAGCACCACTTTAAACTGTGGTTTTTCCTTTCTTCTTTCAGGGGTGCATTCTCCGAAGTTGTTTTGGCTGAAGAGAGAGCGAGTGGGAAACTCTTCGCAGTCAAGTGCATTCCCAAGAAGGCACTGAAGGGAAAGGAAAGCAGCATAGAAAATGAAATTGCAGTGCTCAGAAAGTGAGTATCGGACCTTCATTTCTGCCTCTTTGCTTCAGTTAGACTCTTGCAGGAACAGTGATTGACAAATGTGACTGATAGTTTGTTCAGCCCGTCACAGGCAGACAAGATGACCTGGGTTTAAATGGTGCTGAAAATGTTTTGAGGAATGCTCTGGTTTTCTTTTGTGTTAAGGCAACCAAGTGACTGCAGAGTGGGAAAGGAGTTAGGCTGCAGTAAAGTCTTTGATGCCTTAGGAAGTCCTTATCCACTAATAATATCAGCAGTTGTGTCAAGGGCTTTGAGGAAAGTAGGAGCAGGTTATAATTTTCAAACACATAAAACATTCTGTATACTAACTGCTCTGAAATTATAACATGCTATGGTTTGTCATAGGAGATGGAGGTAACCTGTGCCATGGAGAGGTACCTCTGACACTTCTGGAAAGAGATTTATCAGGGTTGTCCACAGTGTGAATTTTTTCCTCACTGTAGCTGTAACACATGGATAAGAAAAAGGCATTTCTCAATGGCTATGAATTCACTGTAGTCATTAGAGGCTTGATCCTTACGTCTTCCTCGTCTTATGCCCTGAAGGTGGGATTCATCTCACCTGACTCAAGACATTTGGATCTGAACTCATCACCCTTGACTTTCTTTCTAGGAACTGGAGAGAGATTGGTTTTAAACTTCTAAAAGTACCTTACCTTCTCATTGAGTTAAAGGTAGTACAGTTATGTAGAACTCTGTGTTGGACTGGAACATTGATTCCTGTTGCACTGCTGTCCCAAGTGGGACTTCTTGCCCCAGCTTTTGGTCATATCAAAGCTGATGGCTGATCATGTGGGCACCGTCTGACAAAATAGATCCTAAAATCTACCTGCATGAACTAAGTGCTCAGACAGCCTAAGCCAAAGGAGCTGATTCAAGGGCAAATTCAGCCACCTCAGTAGGCAGAGGGGATCCTCTTAAGTGGAGGGGCATAAATGGGGCTCCAAAGAGCTATAAGTATTTGTAGCAGTTGCTTTTCCATTTCTGGGCCCACCTCAGGTCAGTACAATGTAAACCCAGTGACAAATGCAGCCTGTTGTCTTGCTGTGCAGTGTTATTGAGAACCTGTCATAAAACTCAGCCGTTGCCGTCTCCATAACTAGATAATTATGACCAATAACCACAGCTTGGAGAAGTCTTTATGTGTATGGGTTTGTCCCCTGGTACTCATGTGTGGGGTATAAGAGCAGCAATATTGACATGCAGTAAGAATTGCCTTGCATCAGCCTTGAACCTAGGTAGAGCAGAGAAATCATTTAGATTATTTCTTGCTTCTTTGTTGTGAGATGTTTCTGTTCCCTGCAAACAATTTCCTGAGAAACCAGGAGGCAGCACCCGGGCTTTGCTATTCCAGCTGCAAGGGCAGGAGAGTGAGTGGGTGGAAAATTCCTTAATTTCATTCAATTAGATGTATTCAGTCTCTTGTCCGATGCACGTTAGGACCTTAAAAGAGATTTTTCCTTTTTTCTTTTTTCTCCTGGTGTCTTCTACTTAGCTGTTGCTAATACAAACTTTGCGTGTCATTGTCTTTATTCTGAAAATAGACATCCTTGCTTGCAGATGCAGAATTGAATTTGTATGTGCCACCAAGGAAACGTTTAGAAAATAACAAACTAGATCTGCCTACAGTTGAGGAGAGGGGATATCAACCTGTTTCTCTGTTCAATGAATTCTCTTCTTCAAAAGCTGTCAGTAAAAATAGGTTTGAGAGAGGTTGAATGGATCCTGAGCATCTGTTGCTAAGCTCCAAAGGTATCTAAGATTCCTTGCTTTTATTTCTGATAGCTTAACACTGAGTGGCGAAGGCTAATTTGTGTGTTGTCTGATGACTGGGTGGGATGCTGGAGCCCTGGCCTGCCCTGCATAGCTGCGAGGTGGCCACAGCCTTAATGTGCCATTAAGAAGAGCCTCTTCTAAGGAGGATGTGCACAGAGCATGCCAGGCAGGAGGAATTGGTCCCTGTGCCCTGAGAGGAAGGTGCAGAGCCGCAGGATATGGATGCAAAGAAAACGTAAATAAGAGCATGTGTTGATCCTGGTTTCCCTTTCTGGTTTTTATGTCTTTTGAGGGTGCTGAAACGCTGATGGGATAAAAGTCCCAAAGGACAGCCTGCCTAGCTAAAATGCAGGCAAACTTCTTATGATCCCTCAGAGTGGGATCTCTTGTCTGACGCTGGACTTTCTCCTCCTATCATTAGATTTTTGTCTTCCTCCTGATAAGCTCTGTGCTTTCTGGCAGACATCTGCCAAGTGTTGTGAAAGGCAACTCTCGTTGAGTTCCCCTGGTTGTGTGTCAAATGGGGGTCTGCCTGGGGATTCTTGAATATACTCCCTGCAGCTTCTGCCAGCTCTTGTATGAGCTGCTAATGCCCCTGTGTGTGGTGAGCAGGTTTCTAGGGACAGTCAGTGATTGTGTCTAGGATCAGTACGCCCAAGTGCCACCTATACTTTGCATCCTCAGGCTGCACTGGTGAAGGTTTGTCACCCTGCCAGTCCTGCCAAATCATTCAGATCTGGCAGAATCAATATGGAAAAAAGTTTGAATGATGTTGTGTGCTGAAGTCATATTTTAAATAACATTTTTTAAATTCAGGATTAAAAGTCTTTGCATGGAGTACTATAGGCAGCAGACCCTGGTGATGAAAGCATGAATCCAGTGACCAAAAGCCTTGGGTCCCCTCTCATCTCTGCTGCTTTTCTTCTGTCACAGGAGTTATTGTCTCTCTCAGTAGTTACTGTCTGTGAAACAGCCTTTATTCAAAAGACTTTTGAATAAACAGTTTTACCTGCACTTATTTTCCTGTCCTTTCTTGTGTCAGCAGACACAGAAGAGTGGGTGTGACAGGGGAAGTTTCTGAGTTGGGCTTTTAGCGTGAAACTAGAACTTCTGTCAGTCCTTCTGTGTGTCTGAACTAAAAAGCTGTTGGAAGTATTAATTCAATACTCTGTGTAGGGAAGGTCAGTGATCCCCATGCGAAGTACATGGAAGGTAGGAGATTTTATCTCTCTGTCTGTGGGCTTGGATGCTCTTGCTGCCAAAACAAAATGACACATTTTAGAAGCGATGTTCTGCTAAGAGAGGAGAGAGCTGCCAGCCAACTGATCTGCATGTTTGTGTGAGTGCCAGAGTGAATCATGCATACTCCATAATTTTGTTTTTGCCAGCCATGGCCAAAAAATCTGTTCTTAAAAAAGAAAAAAGGCGGAAGAGCCGTTAAGTCAATATTTACGCCTAGCAACCTTAACAGGGTTCTTCCAATATGGACTCTTTTGTGTCCCGTGGAAATCCATGGCAACATTCCCCAAAGAGTCGGATGGGTGGGGACAGAGTGGGAAGGAGCTCTCTGTAGAGTGCTGTGCTGGGAGAGACTGAGTCTGCAGTTAATCCAGGAGCCTTAGCCTGACAAAGCATTTAAGCATGTCTCTAATTTTAGACAATTATTGGTTCCAGTGAAATTGGTGAGGAGGCCAAACTCACCTTGCTGAGCTTGGGCCTAAAAGAAGGCTTCAGAGCAGGGTGAATGTCGCCCTGGGCAGCTGTGTTTGGTACCACATCTCAGGAGAGGAGTCTTCTTAATGTCTCCAGTTAAGACATAAAGACATGGAAAGTGTGCTATGGTTTGGAGTCTGTTTGAGGAAGAAAATGAGATCTCTAGGACAGGACTGTCACAGCTCCATTGACTACCTGGCTGTGGGAAACAACAGCACACAGCCGCCTTTGTGCGACACAGACTTTTTCTGACCTGACATGTGGGGAGTTTCATAACCTGCTCTGAAAACAACCCTGTTCTGGTTTTGAGCAGAAAGAGAAATGTAATCCTTTCTATTGTTTGCAGTAGAATAGTGGAAATTTCTTCCACTTATGGTAATCGTGCAGGTGTGAACACGCTGAAAGAGGAATCATCTGCTAGACGGGTTCCTGAGGGAAGTATGTGGTGTGAAGAATTGGGCTGCGGAGAAGCAGCAATCTGAGGTTCTAGTTAAATAGAAAAAAAAGAAAAAAACAATGCTTGTGAGAGTCAGAGGGAAACATGCCTGATTTGCTTGTTGGTTTTGTTCTGGGGTTTTTTTTCAATCTTAGCTACACCATTATTTATCAGCAGAAACTCTCTCCGTTACCGTGGGTAATGCCTGCGCAATCGCACAGACTCAGTGCTGAGTCAGAGCAAAGCAAAGGAAGGAACAATAAACTGTGTGTAGCCCTGCACCCAGGTGTATTGATTGCTTAATGGTAGTAATGTGCACATGGAAGTGCCTTGTTAAGCAATACTGTTTATCTAGCAAATCATACTCTGCTTGAGATAGTTTCTGCTGAACAGGGATTTTTAAAATAATTTCTAAACTATTTAGGTATTAGGTATCTCTTACGCTCTCCCTCTCCTCTTTACTCTCCTAGATCCTCTGGAAGAGGCACCATCAAATTCCTTATTACAAATCAGATCCATGCCTTATTGGGGTCTGAAGCTACTTTTCTTGTGAAGCAGCTTGAGGGAACTGTTCCTAGCAGGTCAGCTAAAATTCTGCCAGAGCTTTCCATTGTTGTTTCCTGGGAAGACAGGGGAATGGGGTGTTCATGTAGTGATTCATGCCCTGGCTCTGCTTCACTCCTTATATGCCTGCACCTACAGCCAGGAGCTGCTGCTGTAATAAGGAGCAGGGAGAGAGGAGGGGAGGCATCCTCCTGCAAAATCTGGGAGCTCAGGGCTGTAGCCATCACAAAGCTAAACAAAAAGCAGCAATGAGAAGTTTTCCTAATGTGGGTGAAAGTGTGGAAGCTCCCGCTTTCACATAAATCAAATGATGGTCAAAGGGGCCCATTGCTCCATCCTGGAAGGCAGTGTTAAAAAGGTCACCCTCAATAACAAGTGCGGAAGAATCACTCCTTCTCAAGATTTACATGAAGGCTAAAAGGATAATTAAATAAAATGAACCTTTTTGCTGCTTTTCAACAGCCCATTGACAAGTTCCCTGTAAAACATCTCTGTCCTAGATTCTGTAAGGCCCCATCCCTCTGGAGCTAACCCCATAGCCTCTGGGAAGATGAATCCAAATTTAGTTTTGAAACCTATTAGTTACCTCTTATTAAACTTTTCTGTGCAATTTAACTCAGAATCAAAGGCTACACTAATTCTGAATAAAATTGGCCATGCAGAACTTTAATATGCCACACAAATTCTGCCATTTAATTGATTCAGATGAACATTCCTCATTGACTTTGTGGGACAGGCCCATCTATTCAAGTCTTTGGGTCAAAAAATACAGCCCTTGCAGACCTGGGGGATCCCATACTCCAGTTCCCCAGTCTGGAGGCTCTTCTGGTGCCCACTGATGTTCTTCTATGGTACTTATTTTTCCATATGAGGTCACACAGCTGAGTACTGACATAAAAGTGATGGTAGTTAGATTGTGTAGCTGATGTACAAAAAGCTGTGGTATTGAATTTAAGGGGTTAATGACTAATTACTTCTTTGCACCCCAGAAGTAAGAGCTCTTTTTCCTGTCAAGAAATAGATGGAATGGTTAGGGAAGAAAAAAAAAAAATTAAAAAAGCACTTGGCATCTCTGTCTGTTAGGTATCATCTGATGCTTTGCTTACCCTGTAGACAAAATGGGCTTTCTGCTTTTTTATTTTTTTCCCCTGTTTTTCCTCCTCTCTGAATAATGGTGAGAAGATAGGCTGCCTCAGCAAGAATTGGAGAGACAGCTGGTTGTTATATTAAGTAATCACTTTCAGAAAAAGCTTTTATGTAGATTTACTTGTTAAAACCTGGCTTGCTCATAGCACTGCAGTTGTGCTGGGGTGACAGAAGGCTGACTCTGCTCTCCCTGTGCTGCCATGCTCCAAGCCCTGCCAGCTGCAAAACCAGGGCATCACAAAAACCACTGGGGCCCTGCAGCCCCAGGTATGGCTCAGGGTGCTCAGACATGGCCACCACTTAGGAGGTGATACACAGTGGTACCATTATTGGTGTTGATGTCAGTGGTGGAAGGGTAGGGCCCTTCAAGTGATGTGTTTGCTGGCACCACACATGGGTGTGCTTCATCATTGCCCCAAGCATCTTTTGGGCTGATCTGGATGCCTGGTGGGACCTTGGCGCCTGCCCATGGAGCTGCCCTTATTGCTGGGCACTCCTGCAGGCATCCCTGCTAGGGAGGCAGGCAGGCTTGGAAAGGAACCAGGATCTATAAAAATGCTTCAGGGTAGGGGGACAGTTGGGCATGCCTGGAGGCTGACATCAGCTTAAACCATGAGATCACCTCCTGGATCAAGGAGATGCAGACTGGATGAATTGCCCTTCTCCAGTTTCAGGCGAAAGGGAATCTGACCCTTTATATGTGGATATGGCACAGGACAGCTCTGCCTTGGCACTAGCAGTTGGCTCCTTGTTAAGTAAATCGTTCTGCTGCAAAGAATTCATCCAAGTGAAAAAAAGCTGAAACCTGAAACAAAGCTGACACCATTCTTGATCACTAAGATGCTGGAAATTTTCAGGGGAGGACTGTTGCAGCCAGGACTGCCTGGATTGCATTTCATGCTAGATTAGATGTAAGCAGATGTAGGGAAACGGATCAAGGCATCTTAAAGATCTTTAAAATACGCTAAATGAGAGAAAAAAAAATCCCCTCTGAAGTTGCAAACACAGACAAAATCCTTTGTATCTTCTCTGGTCTTACACAGTTCCATTTACATGCAGTGCACTGGGTCTGCCTTCAGGGATGGTGTGTGGCGTTTCTGTGTCTGAGGCCCCTTCGTGCTCTGCATACCCAGACAGTTGTGTTCCTTCAAGGAGGTTATTGTGGGCTAAGTCATTTCACTGTGATTGCTGGGTGACAACACAGCTGTCCTCTCTTCTGGGTGGTGATGGTTTACCAGATCTCCCTTGCATAACTGTTCTTCAAGGTCACCCCATACCCTGACTCATCTCAAAAAATGGCATATCCGTGTTGGGAGGAGGGCACTGTGAGCAGGAGATGGAAGCATATTGTCACTCAGAGCTCCGACTTTTAAAATAATTCGATGTGTTATGGAAGAAACAGCTGCTTTCTGAAATAGTTGTTCTAAGATGGGTTCAAGACAGCAGAATGGCTTTGTCAGCCTTAGGCAGTGTCTGCTTCTATGCCACACAGAATCATAGTACATCCTGAGTTGGAAGGGACCCACAAGGATCACTGAGTCCAACTCCTGCCTCTGCACAGGACACCCCAAGAATCACACCATGTGCCTGAGAGCATTGTCCAAACACTTCTTGAACTCTGTCAGGCTTGTTGCTGTGACCACCTCCCTGGGTACCCTCTCTTGTGTACAGTTGTAATAACAAAGCCGGGGTCCTTTCAGAGCTCTTAGCTGAAGAATGAGAATATCTACCCTATTTCCCAGTATTTAATACTTGGGAAGATGGTTACAATTGTATTTCAGTGGTATAGGTATCTGATCATATGTGCTATTGTCTGTTACCTAAAAGGAAAGAATTGTTAAGATGCATAAAGCCTCTTTAATAAGATCTAACAGCTTGATAAATGACTCAGCTTTATATCTGGATGCATAAGGTCTGTCTTTGTTACACTCACATGTTTAAAGCTAAGAGTTACCTCATTTACAAGCACATGCCTTTGGTAGTAGTGAAAGCATTTTCATCAGTTCTTGCAGGTCAGATCTTTAGGGATGTGTTGGTGCCTAAAAGTGGCTAAGGATGTACTCCTAAGTGGCTTCGTTAGGCAAAATACTTCCTCTTCTGTTTTCTCTCCCAAGATTCTTCATAGGTAATATGGAATGTTTTGTCCAAAACTAAGTTTGTTTTTCTTTTTTCCCATGGAAGTAATTTTTTCATTTGGAAGACATATGACAGGCCATTTAAAGGTCTTGTGGCATTAAAAGTGAAGGTGTCCTTGTCTAAACATTACCGACCTGTTGCATTTTGCCGGTATCCTCTAACTTTGTCTTGAAATACGAACTAGAGGAATTCAGTGTTTTGTAATGAGCTGTTGTGATGTGCTGTTGGGAACCAGTTGATTTCTAACCTCAAGATGACCATATTTTGATGATGGGAAACTTTTTACACGTGTAGTCCAAACACCTCAGTGGACCTTTGTCTTACTTTCATGCTATTGAAATCCATGGCTGTAACTCATAAAATACTGGAGTATCCGCATGGTCAAGTAGAATTATAATTTGTGAAGCACTGCATAAAGGAGAACAAGTAAATGCAAGGTAGGAGTCATCTGGCCAGCTGGAAGCATCCTCAAGGTACACAGCTGCATCTGAGCTCAAATCTCACTTGCTGTGGAAATCATCAAATATGCGTTTCTAAGTAGATCAGAATGTACAGGGAGGATGAACAAGTATTCCAAAAGTGTCAGTTCAAGAAGGTATAAACGGAAATCTTATCAGAAATGACAGTTTTCGTGAGTACTGCTTGTCCAAAGCAGTTGTTTGCTCATGGTTGCAGGCTAAAATGCTTTGTGAACACAAGTTGCTGTATTTTTGGCCTTCACTATATTAAATTAGACCAGTAATGTTACCAGTGGGCAAGTTTTTCTCATGTAAGACACCAACAACTTACATGTCCTGTTTTCATTTATAGAAGATGAATCACAAGGTTTTTGTCTCATTAAGGTAATGATTCCAGGTGTCTTAAGCCAGAGTTTGGTGGAAGGGGCTGGTTCTGACCACAATAAAATGGGGAAATCTTTGCATTTGATCCCACTTTTAGCTGCACCAGGATAAACCTGACAGCAGCCTCTGTGTTTGGAATGTATCCAGTACATCCTGAGCTGACAGCTGCATGAATTAATTGGTATTTGACCAACTAAGTCTGCAGCTGTCAACCGTGATATGTATTGTTTTTTCTTATAATGCTTACTCATACAACACTTTGTTTGTGTTTTAGTAGGAGTTTTGAAAGGAAAAAAAATTTTTTACAAAATTAAATCTATAGGTATGGATTTTATCTTTTAACAGAGATAGACCTACAAGACATTCCTTTAGTCTGTGGTCTGCCCTAGTGATCAGTTTGACCAAGGAAACAGTGATGACAGTTTTGTTCCAAATTAAAAACTGATTATCTTTTTTAAATCAGAAATTCTAATTTTTTAATAGTGCCTCATGTTCATAAGGCATTGGCTTAATCAGAATAGATAATTCTTATACTGAATTAAGCGTGGCTGTACTAGGGAGTTGTGCTTCTGCAACTATAGGACTTTAAACCTGTTAATCAAGCCAGTTTTCAAACTAAAGCCTAATATTTTCCATGCTTGCATCCACGTTTCTATGTCTCTGGCTGTCAGACATCCGGCTATATTGCCCAGCTCCTAAATTTCTGTAAGTGCAGAAACTTTTGAGTTAGTTTTAAAACTGACAATTTGTATTAATAAGTTGTGTACGAAATCATTTCCCTAAGGATAGGTGACAACTAGCTTTTGGTTTTACTTTGCCAGATATTTTGTCAAATGAAAATTGTGGAGCATTACTTTAAACAGGGATGTTTTTGCCTCCTTTATTACCCCCGCCTTTTTTTTTCTCCAGGAGAGTAGACACAGGTGAATTCAAGCTCAGAGATAATGCATTCTTCTTTGAAGGCACTTAAAAATATAATTAGCAGAATTTGTTTCTATTTCTTGAAAGTTTGTTCAGTAATTTTGAGAAGGGATATTAGTAGGAAGCTTTCACAAATAATTTAATATATATCTCTATACTGAATCAAAACCAACTGACAAATGCATAGCAGTGAACTGTGCCAGACATGGTTTTGCACACCAGCACTGTCTCCTTCTGAGATTGGTCTGAGATTTCCATATATAATCCGTTTGGTTCCCACCAAATAGAATAACAACCTGCTTCAAATATCTTCATACCTTTGTGATATCTCCCGTCTTGGCTGACGCACCAGGGATTAAACTGGGACCTTTCTGGACCTACACATACATATGTTTACAGCCTCAGCTAATCAGCCTTTCTCTGCAGGCCACTGAAATGGATTCAGGCCTTGATGGACTGGGCTCTGAGTGCAGTAGTTAACTCATGAGGAAATACTTGTTTGAAAAACAAGTGTGGGGTTGTTTTTCAGCTGTTTGAGACTTTTTTTCCCCTCCACCAAAAGCAGAAGAGTTCACGTGCAGCAGCAGCATTTGGCATAATATGTTTTGTCAAGAAGCATCTCTCCAGACCAAAGCAATCTGGTCGCTCCCATGTCTGCTGTAAACTTCGTAATTAGAAGAGAAAACAGTGGCTGTTCAGAACTTTGCTCTTAAAAGGGATAGTGATGGATTTCTAACTGAAAAGAAAGAGGAAGGGACTTTTTCATTATTCTGTATATGCTCTCTTGTGTGAAGCACAACAAATATGACACAATCCACCACAATTCGCCAGTTTGCCCCTTTCTGTGTTACAGCAATAGCAATGGCTGCCTGCTTTTATATTTACCACAAGTGGGTTGGTGGGAGGGAATTTGAAAACTCTCGTGAAGTTCGAAACTTTTCCTTCTGTGTTTTTTTCGTGTACATGAGAAAATTGCCGTTGAATGAAGCTGCTGGGTGTCCCACAGTGTTTATGTCTTGGAGGCATCGTCCTTGCCATTTATGGTGTCCAACGCTCACGTCCAAGCCATGTGGCATCAATGTGGGTAAACGAGCCCTCGTCATTAACAAATAGACATGGGTAATATGATCTAATGCTATTCTGGTCAATAGGAAAATTCAAAGTGGTTGAACTTGGTTACATGACTCCACGAGGCTCCCTTGAGAATCTCAGCCCGGAGCAGAAGGGGAAAGAGAGCTGAGGTCACCCATGTGGATTGCAGGGCTTTGTCTGGTGCAGTCATGCAATATGGACTCAGGCCTTTATACACAGCAGTGCTGCACAGCCCCCTTTCCTCGATCCCAGTACCTCCTGAATTGCTATATCTAGAAAAAGGGCCATTGCCCATACCTGTAGCTTTGCTGTTCCAAAGGCAGGTACTCCTTCTTCATGGCCTTGTAACTCAGGCTCAGCTGAGCCAACACAGGATCCTGGCTTTCCTATGGAACTCTGTGCCATCTCTGGATTATCAGTGGCAACAGTGGGTGTTTTGTGGTGTTACTGCTGATTTAGGCTTGCTGTGTCTGAGGCCAGACTTCAGTCTGCAGAGAGAGAATCTGGTCACGTCCCCTCTCCTCCCTCCAGGTAGCTATAGAACTGGAACAAGGGAATCCAAAACACCACTTCTGTGAGAGGATGAGGAACGTGGCCTGCATCTTACCTAGTGGGGTTTTCTCCTGCGGTTATCATTAAGTTGGTTTTCCTTCTAGAAATTGGAAGACCAGGCAAGAGTTCATCACAAAACTTCGACCTGAAAGGATGCGGTTGGCACATAGAGATTTTCTCCCCTCTTTGCTCTGATTTACTGTTAGGATGCTGAATTGCTGATTTTGTTTAAAGTTCCACCTGCCACTAGAACCATATGTTTCTGATTTTCTTTCTTATGATGACGTAGTTTGCACTCTTACCCGAGAGCTGTTTTCTTAATAGGACCAACTATATTTGGAATCACTCTGAATTGCTCTTCAAATGGAAGACTGATGTCAGTATTTCTGTCAATTTTTCAGTATTTTTCTTTTATCGTGGATGAGTGTTAAATAACCATCCAAGTTGGGAACACCTACACCATTTTATTTTAACATAGTTTGATTTGTTTTATTTTAGTGCTGTACATGCTCCTAGAGTAGCTGATATAGGTAAACATATTAGCAGGATGGTTAGTGGAGGATTTAGTAAATAACCAAAAGAGTATGTCAGTGAGTGTAGAGGGTTGTGCTTTGCATCAATTTACACACAGTGAAATCTCATAAGCTTTAGGAATGTGGTCCTGTGTTGACTCTGTCACATCCATATCTCAGGTGGACTTGAGTAGCATTTTTAAAAGCATCTGCATAGGACAGTGATTTGCATCCCATTTGAGAGAGGCATATTTGGTTGAGAGGGAGCACTCAGCTCAGTCTGCTGCTGGTCTTGGCCTTGCACCATTTTGGAAACCTCTTTAAGACTCTCTCATAAAAAGCAACGCACCTTTGTCAAGAAAAAAAGACAGGACCCAAAGTGCCCAAAAGTTTGGGCTCGCTGTGGACTTTGTGTTTCAGCAACTCAAAGCTCTGTGTTCAATTCTGGAAAGAGAAAGCCACTCACCTGGTCTGACCTTCCTCATCAAGTGGGCTGTCTTATTTCATCTGTTTATGCTGCGTGGATCTCCATAACTGGATTTGACTAATGCCAGGCTTCGTGGGAGTCTCCTGCTTGTACACTACAACTGTAAATGCATCCCATATACTCCTTCCAAAAAAATACTTTACTATTCCCATTTGTCTGGGAATTTGTCAGGGTTTAACTTCCGTTTACCTGTGTTTGTGTTTCGTGATATATTAAAAGATAGGGTGTTTCTTTAATTTTCTGCCTATATAGGTCCCTGTTTTGTGGAATCTCTGTTTTTATTAAGCAGAATTGAGTAGGGTCCTTCTTTATAGGTACCCTTGGGTACTTGGAGAATATTTTGGATATTCCTGTTGTATACTCTGTGGCTAGAAGTGTTCCCTTGGCATACAGTGATTATGGGGAGTATGGCAGGGGAAAAAATTACATTTCTAGAGTGGGGTAATCCTGAAAAGAGCACTTGATTTGGCAATAATTCCTGGTGATAATCCAGATTTTATCTTCATTTATTAAATCCATTTATTCCCCTTGTAAGTTTTGGTTACCTGACAGGTAGAAAGAGCTGATTTTAGGAGCACACATCGTGGGGGTGAGACACAGCAGGGACCATTGGCAAGGACATGAAATATATGGAAATGAGGCAAAAGGAGGGGTTTTGGTGCGGGAATCAGCACTCTGACTGCTGTGGGTGATTTGTGTCCTGTTTTTAGGAAAATGAAAGAGCATAAGCCTGAGAGCTTATTCTGAAAATGGTTTTATAATAATGGTTTTCAACCATTTGAAAAGGCAGGTACTTAATTCTTTTTCCAGTAGCAGAGCCAGCTCCCGCACAACAATTTAATTTGAAACTCATGAATGATGGATTTACTTTTTTAGTTATCTTTTACAGAGTCTGTGAAGCCCACAGATTCCCAAGGGTCTGCACTTCCCTGGGTGGAAACCAGCCCTCTGTAACATGGAGGAATGAAAAGAAACTCTAAGGAAAATGATAGGAGAAAGAAGAAGCTAATTGTGGCAGGTTAAAGCTAAAGCAGAGGAGCCATGCTGGGTGCCTCCAGTAGCAGTACAGTTGTGAAGGATTCAGTATCACATCTATTTTTCAGGAAACCCCTGTATATTAACTACTGTTTTCCTAATAAGTACTTGAACCTGCAGCATTTTTAATTAACATCCCAGGAATCTCAGCCAGCCCTTGTCTGTTGCTGTGCTGTGACCACTCTACAAGAGAGAAGATGGTGTTAAGGGATGTTGGTGTCACTGAGAGTGTTGGTGTTTGTTTTTGTTCTTGGGCCTGGCCATGGTTTCCCTTCTCCAAAGTGGAGGAAGAAGCTCAGAAAATATTTTTTTCTGAGCCTATTTCAGACTTCACTTTTCATTTGAGGGTCCTATAAGAGCATCTCTTCCCGGATACTCTTCCTGAAGCCACATGTGCACCAGGGTTTGTTGGGTGATGGCACAGTCCCACTGAAATAACATTTCTGAAGCAAAATTGTAGTCGTTACTGAGTTATATAAATATCAGCATTTGGCACCGTTATACAGAGCCAAGAGTATTGCTGGGAGAAAGCAGTTAATTAAAAACTGCTTTGCAGGGCTGTGCTTTTTCTTGTATTAAAAATAAAGTGGAACATCGTGAGCAGTTGGTCTTGCTGTTTTATAAACAATTTTCCTCACACTTTCTCCCCTTTACTTTTGATAATGGTGAGGAATTATACTGCTTATCAAAGAAGCTGGATTGAGCCTCCTATGTTGGGACCAGAAGCTTTTCCATAGCTCTGCCAATAGGACTTATTTGTCCTGTAACAGAGAAAAAATGCTCCTTGCTTGGGATCATTCCACTTGTAGTAATCCCCCCTTCCCTAGAAGTCATAACACGCGCACATTACTGTAAATAGAAAATATATTTAAACCTGACACATGGCCACACGGATGCTTTTAAGATTGAGTAATCCAGGAGAAAGAGGGAATGCAGGAGCAGTAGAGGCAAAATGAGAAGATTCAAGAAAAAATTTCTTCAACTTTGATGCTGAAAAGGTTCCCAAACAGTTACTTCTACTGCCTATTTTTGTGCTCATCACTTAAAATAGAAAAAAAGCTGAAAGTGATCACAAGTGTCAAGAATTTGAATGGGAAGTGTGAACCCCCTTGCAAACTTACAGCTTGTTCAATTCACCTTTAGTATTTCATAGACAGAGGAGTTACACAGGTGAGCTCTGAAAGCTGTAAAAAAGCAAGTGAAATTTTATGCCAGATCATTCTTGCACTCAAGGAAGTGGTTTCCAAGTGCTATCAGACACCTATGGTTGAGGGTCAAGGCCAGATGCTGGCTATAGTCATGGCTGGATAAAGATTTGAAGATGCATGGACAAGGACTCAGACCTCCCCAGTGTTCATTGCCTGAGTCAAAACTAAATCAAACAGGGACCAATAAGCCCTCAGGGTTACAGAGGAGTGGGGGTTCAGGTGTTAGTACCACTGGCTAACGCAGGTCTGTTTTGCCCCATGTGCAAATGATGATGCAGGGATGGCAAATCTGCTGCTTGACTGAGCTCTTCCCGTCCTCCCTGCTCTGAAGTGAGATGCCCATGAGGATTTGTGTCAATCTGAGGAAGCGAGTTCTGTGTGTAAGGCATCTCATACAGAGCACAGTGTGCACCGTGTATTACAAAACAGGTTTGTCTGTAAACGACACTGACCTTTACCATGGTGCAGTCTGCCCGAAAAGAATGCCCTGAGGAGGCACACTCCACAGCAGACAACACTGTGATTTCTGTAATTTGTGTGTGGTATTTCTGACTTAGGAAAGGCTAAGCCATTTCAGTGCTCTCACTCCCCACCAGATACCTTAACACCTTCTTGTCCAGTCTCTGGCCAGCAATTCTGCTTTAAGTCATATTATTTCAGTAGGAATGGACGTGTAGAGCATAGTTGTCCCACTTCAGAGAACTTCAGTAATTTTGCTGTTTCCTTTGCTGGAGTTAATCAGGTTCCTCAGACAACTGATTTGTCTGCTATAAATAGAAAAGCCACATGCAAGCTGTCATTGATCACTATTCTTGCAAGTGTTCAAAAACCATGTGGATATGGCACTTGAGGACATGGTTTAGTGGTGAACATGGTGCTGGTGTTAACAGTTGAACTTGATGATCTTAGAGATCTTTTCCAGTCTTAATCATTCTATTGACTCTATGATTCTGCATTGTGGTATGGCCCATATTATAAATGCATTTGTGTGTGCATTTCTCAGACTCAAAGGAATATCTTTAAGCATCACAGTTCATAGCTATCTCTCTCCATGTTATCTTGGCACTGTGTTTGCAACACTGCCAGCAATGAAGTACAAATAAAACCCCTTCTCTGCCTGTGAAGAGGTGGAAGAGTTTTGTTAAGGCCTGTGGGAAAAACGTTCATGAAGAAATAGATCTTTCAGCAGATCTGATGGTGGCAAGGACATGTTGGATTGTGGTGGTGGTTGAGGGCCCACCCTGGACTAATATCCTCTAATAGCAATTCCTGTGGAAAAACAGAACATCACTTTGCCCAAACAGATACTCTGTCTCCTCCTGCTCACCTTCAAGAAGCTCTTCCAGAGTGTTGGGTCATCCACTGAGATATCCTTTGTATTTTCCCCTTGGACTTGTTAAACCTGTTGTGTCTGACAGCCATTGCTGAAATAACTGGGTTTGGTAGAAAGGTGGATGCTGCCTGGGATAGCATAAGCTTAACTTTGTATATGAGTTCTTTAGACTAGTACTAAAACGTGTTCTTGGATGCCCTTCAGAGCAGGGGATCTGCACAGGTTGAAATACTGTGGTGTGATGCAGCACAGGGATGTTTGATCGACCCACAGTGAGAATGAAACTAGGCAGCAAGCCCAGTTTCTTGTGAACTCTTTGGTCAGGTGGGCAAGGCAAATATGCTCACCTGGAGTCAGGGTGGGGATCAAGTCTTTTTGTTTCCTTTCTGTGAACTGGAAATGGTCCCACCTCGCTCAAGACATCACTGCAGTGGGATGCCTGCCCTCAAATGGTTAAGTGCTGATGCTTGCCTGAAATGTTTCCTTCTTACGGGGAATGTGTTAAGCACTAAATGATGCATGAGCACCTTGAAGGGAGGTGTTACATTCTGTATGAAACTGTACCCAGACTATTTATTTTTCGCTGATGATTTTATTCAGATTCCACGCTAACTTGACATGCTAAACAGGCCCTGAAGCGAAGCAGTAATTTGCGTTCCTCTAAACAAACACATCCTCTAATTACTGTTTTAAAGGTGATCTCACTTAGGAAGAAGCAATAGAAAATAATTTTATAGGGTGGGACACATGTCAAACTGGTGCTGGCATGAATAAAAAAGGTCTTGAAGTTGTAACAACTTGTCTTTATCCTTGGCATGCTGCTTTGCTTGCCCTGAATTTAGTAAGATCTTAGGTGTGATATTTCCTAGGAAAGATTGTTATCTCAGGGTTTACTGTCTGACCAAATTACAAAAATGGTGTTTTGCTCATCAGTGGCCTTTGCTTTATGGTTTTTGCTTTTATTATTTGCTTCTTCCCATGCATATTTTAGCAGGTGAGTGCCTGTAGTGTCAGCTGAGGATTGAACAGGGCTCTCCTGTCAAAGTAAAGACAGGAGACACTATAGCCTAAAGCTGGAAGAGCCCATCTATGCAGGAAGGGCTGTAACAGGCTCTTAACAACCACACACGGGGTACAGAGGGGTATTCAGAACATGCAGTCATCAAAGAGTTGTGTCTTGAGGAATGTGCAATCAAGACAAGCCAAAGCCTCTTAGTAATTAAGATTGCAGTCAACTTTCATTACGAAGCCCAACTTCTGATCCTCTCTGCTCCCCCTGGTCACGGCTTACAAAATTTAATTGGCCTCAAAGATTACATATTTATTTTCAAATAGTCTGTTTTGATTTCTGCAGCATGAAAAGGAAATTAATCCAATTCAGTTTTAGTGACGGACCACAAAATGAGTTGGCATTTGTTAAACTCTTCTGTGTGTTCTTCTGAAGAAGAACACACCTTTACCTGCCACTGGCAGTGATGCTGAGAAAGTTTCGGGCTCTCTGCTCTGCGAGGGATAATAATGATGACAACAGCTTCAATTTGAGCTCACTTTTTGATCTCCCACGCAGCATGTTGGAGATCATAACAGTATAATTACTCTATATTTTTTATTAAGTGTCTCTTAAGAATTTCCCAAATGCTATTTATGCTTTCACTTTTTTAAAAAGTCTGAAATTATTTAGTCAAAAATCAGCTATTTTATTCAACAAAATTGCTCTCTAGTTTTCTAGATTGAGGTTTTTATTTGTATCAGTCTTTTCTGTTGCTTCTGTTATGCATTTTATGTATATAAAACCCTCTTCCTCAAACTCTTGAGAGTGTCTCCATGCCCGGAGAAAGCAACAATTGCCCTGAATTTAGTAAGATCTTGGGTGTGATATTTCCCAGGAAACCATTAGAAAGCATCCCAACAGGCAAGATCCCTGCAGTCCATATTAGTAACAGAGAGAGAATAAAGGTTTCATTTAAAGTCCTTGCCATCTGGTTTTTCTTCCACGTTTCAACAAAACATGGGTAATATTACCACAGACTGCAGCCACGATATCATGGCAACATGTCTGGGAATGGGCCAAACGTACCAGCACTTGAGATACCAACCTGGGCAGATACTCAGCAAGGAGCATAGGAATATAAAGAACAGAGAAGGTGGGAAAAAAAGACGTTTTTAGCTGTACTGCACTGTATGGATCAGTACAGTTCACCACCAGAAACCTGCTTATATTTCAAAAAACAAACACTTGTTTAAACAATTTCCTTCCATTAGAATTTCAGTCAGAGGCTTCTTTGTTCAGACTCTCTCAAGATGGTTTTTTATTCTTCATCTGAAAATAGTTTGGTTTCATCGGAGGGAACTGTAGCATGCTTTGGCTAGCAATAACTTGAGTTTGCACAGTAAAAAGCTGCTGCAATAAAAGGCAATAAATGGTGACTTTAACAAATGCACGTTCCCTTTTGTAAGTGGGATTGCTTGTGGTAGGGCAGGAATTGTGTGCAGGCTGAGGGACGTAACTGTTGTTGTATGAATATCATGTCTAACTGAGTTTACATGTTTGATACGATCCTGTCTGACTCCAAGGAGATAAATTAAGTTAGGTTCTCAGAAGGGAAGTAATTAGACCATGAAACAATGGCACTATGATAAGGCACTATGGGAGAAAATGTTCTTGAATAAACAGGGAGTGGAGGGAGCTCTTAGTGGACAAATACAAGTTTCCTCTGTTCTCAGCAGATCAGCAAAGCTAAGCCTTCCTAAAATTAAAATGACAGCCAAAGGGGCTGCTATAGATCTGACAATCCTGGCTTTGGGGAGAGAACAGGTTAGACGGGGAATGGTGCTCTCAGGAAATCTCCGTCAGAGGTAGGTGCTGGGAGGAAAGTCCTCAAGGTGGGTGAGCTCCAGGTTTCAGCCTTTTGCTTGCCACAGGCCTGCTGTGAAACAAATAGTGAAGTTATTTCCTACAATCAGTGCCCACAGAAAAACAAGGCTGAGAAGTGCCCAAAATTAGAGGGACCATTCGTGTGAAGGTGCCAGGAAAACGAGTCGGCACACTGGAACTGTGGGGCAAGAGTGCTTAACCAACAGCCTTCAACGCAGAGAGAGGTGGGAGAAGTGAAAGAAGTGCTTGACACAAATTTATTTTTCCCAAAACGGAGCAAATTCTCAGGCCTGAAATCTGCCTTTGTACTTACTTAGACTACAGTTTTTTAATTATTTTGCCTGACCTTTAGTTAAACAAGTAATAAATGCTACCACAAGGAAATACTGGATCACCTTCCTTTTAAATTATCTGATAAAATGCCTTGTTTGTTTGGAGAATCAGGCTTTAAATCTCTTCCTAACTACGTTAGTTTTACATTTGTTTAATCTTTTCTTGCTTCAACAATGTTGTTTCTGAATTAAAATCTGACCGGATGTAATCAGCTATTAGTGTGAGCAGCTTGCAAACAGTGCCAGTGGGATACTGAAGGTTTTTTATGTGGATCAACCAGAGTATCTGGTAACTTAACGACTGTGAGAAGCAATAGCATATTTTCTGTACAAATGCCTTAAAGTAGCTGTTGTACCATGTTATCAGGTTTACATGAGCCATGGATCCCTGCAGAGATGGGTATTGCTTGATCTTTCGTTGGATGGAAGTTGGCATCACCATTGGCATTATGTATGGGAGGGATCCTCTTTGTCAAACAGGGTCCTTAATCATACTGAACCCTTAGGAATTACTTAAAATAGGTTTTACTTCTAAAAAATTAATTGATATTGTAAAATGTGTAACAGTCCCCATTTCAAGGGCAATCACCTGGATGTCATGGGTTTCTGTGTTGGAAATCCATGAGTATTTGACTAAAAAAATCAGGCTGTGAGCAAGATTTCTCAAGGTAGAGGGGAGTGGATGGTTGTGCTGAGGCACAGGGAAGTAGGCACTTCTGCATCAATTCTGGGTCATGATTTGAAGTTAAGTAAAGAAAATGGCCTCTTGATTTCGGCTGCTGGCCTCACTTCCCTGCTATGGATGGACACTTCATCCACACCACCACTCAGCTTGTTTACAAAATGAAGAAGAGTAAATCCTGTTTGAAATGGAGGATTAATCTAGTCAAGGGGTTGCAGTGAGAAGAGAGGGTGTGCACGGATCTGTCTTGTTTTACACTGCAAACCATCACCACAATGTCTGAGCAATGCACCAACTAGATTAGGAATTGCCAGGTTTCTGGCAAATTCAACAGAGGTGTTATTCATCTTGCTTTTGGAGTTATAAAACACAGGTCATACCTGCTCAAAGTTTGGGAGCTAGTTTTAGGCTTCTGTTCTTTTTAATATTTTTTTGTGGGTAGGCAGGGTAAGCAAGGAGACATTTTAGACTTGGAAGAGTTTAGCAGTACTTGCTGGAGAGTCATGTTCTAGCTTTTTGTAACAACCTTTAGAAATGCTTTTCATAGCTAATAACTCCAGCAGACACGTACATGGATGAACTCTGGAACTAGGAAGCATCTTGTGCAGCGGCTGAATTCATCCTGGGAGGCAGCTGACAGAGTTATTTTCAGAAGGCAAACTCCGTCCTCAGAGTTTCTGCAAGGGAGGGGAAGTTTTCAAAAGGAGCTGTGCTCTTGGTCTGTCAAGTCAGCATATCCTCAGGTTGTTCTGCTTAGGCCCTGTTCCCAGCTGGTATATCCTTCTCAAGCAAGGCTGCTGAGAGAGGTCTCAGCTCCTTTTCAGGCTGAAATCCCCTCCCTTGGTGAATTTTTTCACTTTCAAGGGCCATTCATACTTTAATCAACTGAAGGTTGAGTTCCTTTGGGCCATTAGACAGATGTGTTCTTCCTCCCAAGAGAACTGTTATTTTGGCAAAAAAGAGATGGAAGTTGTTTATCTGCAGAGCTCTTTGGCCAAGTCCCACCTTCAAACTGTAGCATTGTTATTTGGAAGGAAAAGGAAACCCTGAGAGCCAGGTTAGGATGCAGATTGCCTCCATGTGTTTCAAGGACTGTGGAAATGATCTGTGGAGAGAGCTGGAAGCCTGAGGGCATCCCTTCAGAAAGTTAAAATGTTGAGTGGAGATATGCCTAGAAGTAGGCAAAGGCAGTGCCTGAGCTCCTGTCCCTCTCTGGAGCTCATAGATCTACCTCCAGGCAGCACATGAGCGGCCTCTGATCATGCAGGAGCCTTATTGCCCTTTCGGGGGGTGGTTATCCAGCTGAGGGGGCTTCCTGCTTGTGGTTGTGCACTTCCTTCGTAGCGAGACACCTGGCAGCTCACAAGTTCCGTCTCCTGGGTGACTTTGCTGCCTGCCACCAGGCTAAAGAACCTTCTGGGTTTAGGTGTTTCCACCCCTTCCTAATCGAAGTGGCACCAGAAATGCAGGATTCAAGGGTCAGGAGGAGACTACACCATCCTGTGATCACTCAGCTGGGACTTGGAGCAGTGAGATCTTTGCTCTGCTCCATGGCTATGTCCTCTGCCTTATAAATACTGCATTAGCAGCAGAAAGATTCCTGACAGCTAAAAGCTGTTCAAATGTGGTGCAAAAGGAGTTCACACCACAGGGGAACACGTGGTATGTGAGACAGGTGCAGGCAGGTGAGAGAGCACAAGGAATTGAGAAGATCATTAGAATCATAGCATATTTTGGGGTGGAAGGGACCTTTAGGATCCCCTGTAAGTTGAACCCTCCTGCCATGGGCAGGGACATACAAGACTGGCCAATACATCTTGTCGCCTTTAAGAAAGGCTTTTAGAAGCCCAGAATAGTGAGAGAAGGGATTCAGTGATGGCCACCACGACGATAAGGAGTAGCTCCAAAATGTGTGGCCATGCAGGCTGTGTAACAGGCAGCACAAAAGCACTTGGTTGAAAATCAGGTTCTTTTCTTTATGAGCATTTCTACATTGCTGGAGGTGAGAAATGAGAAAAGATGGGGATAGGCTAAGAAGGTCCTTAAAGATACAGATGAATGTGTTATGTTTCAGGGAATAGGCAGTGAATAGTGCATAGATGTGCGCAGTCAAAAACACGGACCACAAAACATGTTTTGCAGCAGCGTGAGTGAATGAAAAAGGCCAGAGAGGAGGAGATTGCAGTAACTGAAACTGCGTGTTTGCGACTCTTCTCTTCCCTCCCATTTATTCCTGATTGCTCCCCTGAGCAGGGTCTCACAGACAGCACAAATGGAAACACAAGTCCTGGGAAGCTGTCTGTGACCTGCTGTCACTGCATGCCATGGCTGGTGCAGCCACTGAGATGACTCGTGTATATGAGACAGCTGTCAGGGGAAGGCAAGAGCCTTCCACCTTCAGGTGGGCTTCTGACAGAGAGTAAATGGATGTGGGGGGAGGCAGCTGAAACCAGAGGAGAAAATGAGACATAAAAACAAAAACCAGAAATGCAAACAAAGCAGGAGTAACAATTAGACTAATGAGAGATTGAATGTTTTAACTATTCACACTGAGTGATTAAGTACTGTGAGATTTGACTGATTATCTACTCAGAAGTGTATTTATGTCTGTCAAAAGCAAAATGGCATGTTAGAAACAGAGCCTCACCTGCCCCACCTGTATCTGGTATGGAGTCTGCAAAGCATAATTCAACAGCCTATTAATCAGAATGTTAACAGTGAATTGTGTCTGAAGAAGCACACACATGACTGATGCAATATTAATTGCTCAGCAGATTTTGTACATGGGATTACTACAATGTGACTTTCCTGGTATTACAGGCCTGGTTTCAGTTGTTGAAACCTGTCAGCCCCTTGGGAAGTCTCCTTCTCCCTTGCCTTGAATATTATGGTGTCATCAGAAACAGCTCAGAGGTCCCACACTAGCATGGTATGTGTGAATAAAGACACAAGGTTTGGTTATCTTACGTGCACATATATGTCCTTGGGGTAAGAATTGACACTTTTCTGCCCATTCCAGCTGACTGGTTCCACTTGGTTATACCTTTCAGAAAGATATATAAGGTGTTAAACAGACATTTCTTGCTGTCTGGTATCTCGGAAAGCTTCTGGCTGCTTTCTTGACAGTAAGTTTGAGCCTCTCAATGTGCCCATTAGTTGGCGTGAAGTCACACATCGAAGCCCAAATGTGTTTTGGGCATATGGATTCATGATTTTTTTTTTACCCTAAACATTTCCAAGATACTTTTCATAAGGTTTGCTGGTAACTTGTGCGAGCTTGAAGCCTGAGCATGTTTCCATGCTAACTCCAGCTCCCTCTGAAATCCTCGTAACTTCTTAAACAAATTCCATTGGCTTTGCAAACTTTGATTTTTAGTCCTAGATCAAAGGTGGATTTTTTTATAAAAGAGAGAACAGTGTTTCCAGTCACACTTCAGAGCTGTATGAGTGGGGAGAAATGTACTTTTTTCTGTATGCTTGGTTTGAAGGTCATGATTTCATAATGAAAAATGGTTGAAGTTAGGAGGTTAATGGAAACTCAGAGCCAAAGCATTAACTCAGCAGGTACCTTCCTCCCTCTTACCGTCCTATTGAGAGCACACAAATGTCCTCCTGCCTGGAGGAAATAATTATTTGTTGTTATTTTAAAATCCTACCAGAACACAGAGTAACATGATAATGCAGTAATTCACAAGTTAAAGTATAACTAGATGGATAGAGCAATAAAAAAGGGTGAAAAGGCTAGGACAGGATGCCTGTCAGGATGCCACTCCGATGCAGTTTGGATTTAAACTTCAAGGGGCACTGCGCATGTGAGCGTGACACGAGACAGACACATAATTGATAAGGACCTGTGCAATTCTAGGTTTTAAGCTAAAGCACAAATTAGGAATTGTATAGGAACATCTGTGCCTGTATTTGTGTTGCATTCGGAATTGAGACATTCTGTAAATTTTATTCCAAACCCAGCTCTCGAGAGATCACCAGATCGCGGATGATAAGACCCGTGAGAATGTGTACATTCATCTAGAAATGAACTTCTAACCCCTTCCGTTTGTGATGCTAATCACAGCACCGAATACTTTCCCAGCAGTTTCTACTTGTGCTCAGCATCTATGAAGCACTGATACACTTGCAGTTTGTGACAAGACATCGGATTTATTGATGCCACATAAAGCTGAGGGAATGATAAAAAAGAGAAAGGCTTGATGACTGTTTCATGATGTATCATAAATGAATGCATCATTCCAGTTAAGCAGACAATGGGTAGGAGTGAATGCTGTAAAATCACACCCCCTGCTTTGTAGCTCCTTTTTCTTGTGGGAGAAGCCAAGCATTGAGTAGCCTCAAATTCTGGGCTGGAGAATGCCTTCAGCCCAAACACATGCTCCACCCAGCTCCAAATTGACACACCCCAAGTGAAACAAGATTAGTTGTGTTGGGGGTCCTCCAGCATCATCCTGACAAGCTGTAGTGGCAGATGCTCTTTAAACAGGATACAGTTTTAGTTTATTAATTCAGCATTATTTGTGGTGAGCAACACAGTTTTTAGCATAGCAGAGGAGAGGGTGATATTATCAGAATGCCCTGTGTCCATCAGCACTAGGGCTGCATTTAGTACCATTTATTTTAGACTTCATCTAATAGCTACCTTTCATTCTAAATACCTTGAATTAATTAGATGTATTGCTTAGGAAAAAATGAGTCACCACGTGTGACTTGTATGTGTGACTTGGCTGCATAAAATATTAGAAATCTATAGCACTGCAGTTTATAAGTCAGTTGGTTAGAAAGCCTTTTCTTGAATGCCATGAAACAACCCACTTTTTCATACTGATTTCTTTTTAGTTGCGGGAATGAAAAGAAGAACTTGACAAAGACAAATCTGCTATCATTTTCCTTTGAAGTACATTTATTAACTCTTGCTTTCAAAGTATTTTCATTCCCATTTCAGCTTCATCATGACTTGCAAAAAGTCAGTGGGCAGTGGTAAAACCTAGCTAGAATGGTGGAAAAATAACCACATGTCATTGCAGGATTGCTCTTTAGCCCTACTGTTCCTACAGCTAGACATGTATTTATCTTACATGAAGGATTTGCTGTCTTTTAGCACTAATTGCTGCTTATGACATTAATATTCTGCTTGTTACTGTCTGAAGTATTGGTGTTGTTAACCTCCATGCTCTGGAGCAGGACAGTGCCACAGTGACATATTTAAAAAGCATAAATTCCTTCTGGTTATTAGGGATTTAAAACCATGGAAAAATTCCAGTCTTTCAGCCCTTTAGTGCCTATATCACCTTCAGAAATAATTTAGAGATATATTTTTAAGATATTTAGCTATCTGAAGATATCTGTGAGGACGTTTGAAAGTGCTTTGATGCTTAGTTACTGTGGAAGTTACTTGCATCATAAGGTACGTAATAATCTTTAGAAGTCTGGTCCTTGGCTACTGAGTGGGTGATCTTAAAAATTATATTTCCATGCCATAAGAAAAGAGGGAACTGCAATTTAAAGCACTCTTTGCTGGGCAAATGGCCGAAAGTATAGACCTGGTATCTGGTTTAAACTCTTCTGTTACTCTCCAAAGGCACTCTGGGGACATTTGTGAATCCGGGTTTCTCTCTCCTAAAAATAGAAACCTATCCATAGGGTCCCTGTGCTCCACAGTGATACAAGTAGCAGCAATAAATGAATTTGAACACTATTTAATTTTTAATTAGACCCCCTTTATGATATCCTTTGTAAAACTGGGGAGATTAGGTTTCTCAAACTTATTCTCACTTGGTTAAAACCCAATTAGCTGTTATACACAAACAAAATGCATCCTTATTAGCAAGGATTTCTGCTAATTATATTGTTCTGGTTAAGTGACTTTTCTGGCAGTTGGTGATTTGACTTCAAGTCTACTTTGGACTATGCAGCGATGCTGCCAAAATGTGAATCCAGCCAAGTGAGATCCCCAGCAGTCTTGTCTGATTAAAGATTCCAAGATTTGGCTCAGCTGAATTGCTCCACAGCCCATCGCTGGGAGTTCTCTTTCTCTTCCCTCCCTCTGCTTCTTTCCTGAAGACCACATGCAAACCAAGCCCAAGCAGTGGAAGTAGGGGACGTATTTTTGTCTCCAGTATCTGGGAAGATTGAAAATAAGACAAGCTTTAACATCAGTAGCCTTCACTTAAGCTTTGAGAGGGCAGTTTCTGTTATGGAGGACTGGAGCTGTATTCTCTGTCATTACCAGCTGTGCAAAGAAGGGGCTCCGGGACTTTTAAGAGTCCCACTGCTTTCACACAGGTGTCAGGAGAACTGGATCTGCCTTTGAGTTTGCTTTCCTACACTCTGTGATTGAGGACAGTAACTCATAATGAACACAGACTGGCATGGTTGTCCTCTGAGATCAATCCCCTGCTGTGCAGAGCTTTCCCACTTATCTTTTATGGTATAGGGTGTATATGACTCACCCGAGGGCTATTGGCACTTCCCACAGGCAACTGGGGGAGCAGCCTTCTGTGTAGGAGTGTCCTAATACAGTGATGATGAAATGTGGAAACCTGCCTAGCCTCTTACTTATCCTTCTGTCTCAATAAATAAAATAAATTGGCTTCCCAGTAACTTGGTGGGAAGGAGGGATTTTTCTGACAGGTTGCTGGTGATGAGTTTGTCATGTGGCTTGTCCCTGCAGACCTAGAGTTTGAGTCAGACCTCTGCCTAGATGCCAGCTAAGGATTTTCCAGGAGCCTCAGGAGAGCTGTGCTCCAGCGTCCTGGTCTGCCACACTTCCGTGCTCCCAGGCGGGCAGGGTGCAGGCAAGCATAGCTGATGCACAGTGGCCCTGGTGATGAGACAAATACAGTGAGACTTGATCAAGACTCAAACCCACACCTCCTAGCAGAAGCAAAGTGGTTCTTATTGTACCCCCTACACCCACAGGGTCTCTGACCCATTTGGACGGCGTGTGCTTTTCCTCACTGTAGAAGATGCCTGCAACGGGGCAAATATGACACTGTTGGCTGCCAGCATGGCACTGAGGAACTGTAATCTGCTTTAATTATCACGTGCTCAATCAGTCTGATGGAACTCAATCAAGGCTTGTGATTTTCTAGGCTGCCCAGCAACAATTTACAGAGCTGAGCATGCAGAGGACTCATCGACTTCATTGGGGAACAAGAAATTTTTGTTCGGGGTGTCACTTGTGATTGACCATTTACTTTTCTGCTTCTCTGCATCTGGGCAGGATGCAGTTTTGAGGCATAAACCTCTTTGGATAAGACTATAGAACACAACCTTCCTTCCTGCTGTGAGCCAAAGTGTCCTTTTGGTTACATCACTGTTTTCTGAGTGCATAAACCGTCTCTGCCTTTGTGCTGTTACTTGTCCTTATCATCAGCAGTACACCCATATGCATTAGCTTTTAGGGTAACCCAGTAGCTAAAGATTCTGTAAAAGTCACAGCTGGAAGTCCCAGCTCTGTCACATCTGGGTGACAACTCCATTTATTCCCCATATGGTGGAATGAGATACCTAGTTTTGTTACATCTTTCAACTCTGCTCATTCAAATAGGTGTTTA
The DNA here is from genome assembly GCA_013396775.1 of Cephalopterus ornatus. Lineage (NCBI taxonomy): Eukaryota > Metazoa > Chordata > Aves > Passeriformes > Cotingidae > Cephalopterus > Cephalopterus ornatus. The sequence goes on along the minus strand of VZRE01016168.1, from coordinate 139,826 downwards.
TCCACTTTTTTGTGCAACTCACCTATGCAGGTGTGTGGGTGTTATAACATTCACCCTTCATTAGCGTGTATTCAAACCAATGAAGGAGATAATAGTAGACAACAACAACCCTGTGTCTGTGTCAAATGGGTATTTCACGGATGGCAGAGCTTTCTTTTCAGAAGTGTAGTATCTGCTGCCAGGTTTCAGATGTAAATGAATGTATGTGTACATACTGCACTCATCTGAGGCCCAGGAAGCCACAAAAAGAGTGTTATACCAGCTATTCAGCTCTTCATTCACTGTAAACAAAGAGCTTCTCATTTTGTGAGGCAATGTACAAGGATAGTTGCTCAGACTGCAGCCAGATCACCCTCCCAAGGAGTGTCAGTCTTCCTATTTTTCAAGAGTTTTGCAAACTGAGCCTCCTTTTATGTTCATGGAACCCCTCCAGAGGAACCCTCTGGAGCAACCTCAGCCCAGGAAGTGCTCACTTCCTTGAACTGCATGTAGGTCCTCATGTCTCCCAGGCAAGGGAGTGGGAATCAGCTCTGATTACTGGCTGCACATGCAAATCCAGAATCTCCACACTGCAAAAGCAGGGCTGCTGCCTAGAACTAAAAGATGGTACACTGTTTTCGTCTGAGATAAATCCTTCCAGATACTACTTTTATCTTTTTCACCTTTAATGATTAATTCATCATTAATACTTGTTTTGAAATGCTTCAAATTAAACAGCCTGGAGGTTTTTGCTCAAGCTTTGCAAGCCTTTTTGATCGCTGCCAGTTGGGATACACCATTTAGAAACCATCATTCTGATGTCTTGGTCTGCTTTTTGTGGAAATCAGGGATATTCCTGCAGGGATGGCACTGACATGGGAATATTCCTGTTGTCTTGAATAGGTGTTTCAGAAGGTTATTTGGGCCTAATCTTCTCACTAGAGTTTCAAGTTACAGCAATAGAAGACCCAGAGCTTTAATTTCTTTTCCTTGAATGGCTGCTGAGCAGCATTCCCATAAGAATGCTTGAGACGAATGAACACAAGGTCAGCACCTAGATCCAGGTATATGATCTAGGAATCACTCATGTTTATTCTCAAAGTGCCTATATTCATTTGTTACTTTTTTTGGTGAAAAACCATGAATCTGTGCTGGAGAAGTTCAGCCTTTGTCCGAGCTCTGTTGTGGTCTGGATACAAGGCAGAAGAGAGCATAACCTCAGCTTGTGTCCCAGGGAAGCAACAAGCCTGTGGGCTCACTCCTTGCATGCCTAATGGGCCCAGCAGCACGCCTGGCACAACAGCTGGAGTCAGCTATTGTTTCAGAAGTGGTCAGGATGCTGCCTCCAGCATCCCTTTCGGACCACGCCTGACGTCTAGGAAGTACCTCCTGGAGAATACACGTGCTCTGGACCTAAGGAGGTTCATACAACTCTCCCCTTCCCAGGAGGGAACCAAGTTTTAAGATGAGCAAACAGTCCCCACTTCTTAAAGCTCCCCTGCTATGCAGAGTGGTGCAGGAAAGCAGACTGCAAATATCCCTGCCAGTGAAGGAACCAGACCAGTCTCTGCTCACAGGATCTGGAGAAATGAATAGAAAGGTTACACTGCTAGAAAGTACAACTTGAGGTAGGGCATGGATCAGAAATTGCGAGGTATATGTGGGTAGATTTTGTCACAGCCAGTTAGTGTTACAGCTGCTTAACTTCTCAGCTCAGGTTTCCAGCTGTGGAATGTCTCCAACTTGACTTTATCACCATGGAATCTTACGAGAATATTTTATACACATGGTACATAAGGCTGGCATTTGTTACAGAAGGCATGCAGTGCTGGGGAAGAAAGGCCATTGACATTGTTGGAAAGATTTCTGGGTCCTCACTCTTGAGTAAGAGGAGGTTACAGAGGTGATGGGTAGGATCTGAAAAATGAAATGGAGAGAGTTCGAGCTGTATAAGCATGAGACAAGGTGCCCTGGCACCTCCCCATCCTTTCTCCTCTCTCTCCCCATGTAGGGCCCAGAGGAGGCAGTTGCACTGGCAGCAGAATTACTCATCATCCTGCTCGGACACTGGCTCAGGACAAATCCCATCCTGGCTCATTACTTTGCATACAGAATATTACATGCCTAATTGAAGAGTCAAATCGTGACAAAACTAAACTGGAAACAATATGAATTTTAAAATCATCACCATCTTTTAAGGCTAATAGAAGTAGGTCTTTTGGTGGATGTCTCTCCCCTGAATTTTGGCTGTTCTTGCTTCCTTCAAACACCTGCTCTGGGCCACTTTCTGCTTGCTACCAGCACTGGAGCTTTTTATCACAGTCTCCTTCTTCAGTCACAGCTGAGGGAAGATGTATGAAGTGACTCATCCCTCCATGTTTGCCTTTGTGTACCATCTTCTAGGGCATCCAGGGTCTTTCTCTTCTAGCTGGTTTTCCAAAGCAGATCAAATTAACCTGACAGAAACATAGAGATCTTAAAGATATAAGTAAAGACATTAATTTCCTTCTGTGTTGTGAGCAGTCTGTATTTTGAAGCCCATATGTGACCCCGAAGTTCGCTCCTTGGCCTTCCAGCCACAGAGATTTAACTAATTTGGCTGGGCACTCAACATATGGTCACTGAACCATCTGGCTTTGAGCTGGAATTATCCCTCCCTTTCCCAGTCATTAGATCAAGCAAGGTGAGATGTCCAATGTGGGTGGGAACAAAAGGTATCAGGGTGGTAGGAGATCAGAGGAGGTCAAAAAACACCGTCTGACCAGAGGACATAGCACCATTTCTATGTTTCAGCTCATAAATATGAGTTCTCTTTCATTTTTAATTCAAGGGAGTATTCAATACTGAATCCAGAAAATCTCCTCCAGCTCTTTGCAATAAGCAAATTAAACATATAACTTCAAAAAAGCCCCAGCAATCTAAATGTAGTAGGAGAGAAAAAACAGATGTTTTGGCTTTGCAAAATCTGTAGAGCCACCTTTGCCAAGCAACTGACATCAGCCTGGTTTTGTTCACATCTCTCCTCTGTGCCTAAGCCGAGGTTTCTCCAAGTTTCACATTATTTGCATGTGTGTTTGTGAGTGAGAAAGAGGAAGACTGCTGACCTGAGATGGTGGAGACCAAAGCCCCTTCTGTAGCCACAGAAGCTGGTCACCACTGCTGTACCAGGTCCTTGCTGGCTGCTGTGGGATAACAGTGTGGGGAGCATGAAGTAGCAGAAATTATTTTCAGTGTCATTAAACCTTCCACCTTTCTTCCAAAGTGTCTTCTTTCTGTCTACAAGAGTGTCCATTTCAGGGGAAGGTGGTTGACTTGGTGACATGAATCTGGTATCCCATTATAATTCGGACCCTTGAAAGTCAACCAGACACATATGATGTGAGGCACCACACTCTCCTCCCTCCCTTTTGTATCCCATAGCCTCCAAAGACCAACAGTGTAGTCAGCAGGACCAGAGCAGTAATTGTCCCTCTATATTCAGCACTGGTGAAGCTGCACCTCCCATCCTGTGTTCAGTTTTGGGTCCCTCAAGACAAGAATGACGTTGAGGTGAGGCAGTACAAGTCCCATGGACAGTATTTGAAGGTTTTTCTGGAGCAGGAATGGTGGGCAGAGCTCTGCTGCGATTAGTCAGCCATTTCCAGGATTTCTAGCCATCAGTTTCCTTCCCCATACCAACCCCTACCGTCTCACCCTATTTCCCTCTTGTCAGGCTTGCCACAGTTTCCCCTTGGGAGCAGACTGGTTTGTTCCCATGTGTTTTCACATCATTCTGAGCCATCCTGAAGACTTTTTGGTGGTTTCCTTTCAAGTGTAAAGCAATCTGATACGATCACTCCATGTGAACATGTGCGAGACTATCCTAACCTGTTGAAATTATTGGCTTGTTTCAACCAAAAGAGACAGTTGAGCAAAGGTAAGTTTCCAGGGTCATCCAGAGCAGAAACCGTGTTTTAAACACTTCCCTTGGCCAACTTGTGAATTCATCAAGCCCAGGAACGCTCATGCTGCTGGTAAAACTCTCTCCAGGGTACGTGTGGAAATAACAGAACATTGATTCTCAAAGACATTTGGTTTCTCAAAGCCACAAATCCTTACAGACTCAGGCTTTGTTAGTTCTGGCTTTCACAAAATTATTCATGCTTTCTTGTGGCATTTTATCCGTTACACGTGCTGTTCATGGAGGTGCAGCGCTAAATGTCATGTCTTGCAAATGTAACACTGACTTGGAAAAGAGTTGTGGGGGGAACCTGCCCTACTTAAATGGCTGTCATGTTTGCCCAAGGTTTTTGAACAGTGTTCTTCTAACTGATCCTAGTTTTCAGTGTTAAATATGATAGATGTTAATGTAAGTGATTCAATTGTAGTTTATTGCTGGTGTGTTTAACATGCTCTCCTGGCACTCAGCAGCCAAAGCAACAGCAAAGTCTGGGTTCTCTGCTTTTATATGTGCAGAGTGCTACCCCTCTAATTAATGATCCATGGCAGTATGCAGCAGGTTTAATTTCAGCCCTTTGACCTCTGAGATGGTCAGGAACTGGCAGAGATGTACAGAAAGATCAGTCATTACAGGATTTAGTTTCTCTTATTGTACATCAGCTTCCAAATTTCAATTCTTTGCTTCTTGGAAGAAATCTCCAGCTAAAGCCCATGGAATATATTGATTTTTTTTGGGGGGGGGGGGCAAATATTGAAGTGATTGTTGTGTATTAGAGCTACTTCTGGACCTATGGGGCTTGTGCCCTTCTGGTGGCAGTGGGTAGGACATGATGTCTCTTTGCTGGCCAGTGGCAAGGGAGGATTTTTGCACTCCAACACTGCAGCACACCCCATTTGGTGTGATGGAAACTGTTGTGCAGGAAGAAAATGCTACTCCTGGTCAAGTCGGGTCTTGTTTCGGGGATGTGTTTCAGCTCCTTCAGAGGTGGACGTTTCTATGTTTCTGAATGCTGTAGCAATCAGGGGAAAATGACAATTCCCCTATCAGTGCTCTTGTGCAATGGCTCCACAGCAAGCAGAGGGACCAGTCTGTGCCTGGGGTTCTGCCACAGATCAAACACTCTTTCATCAGCCCTTGTTTGCACAGCTGCCATGCCCAGAAAAGTCACCTGAAGTCCTTGGTTGCACAGCTTAGTTTGCTCCTTCAAGGCTTGCAAGGCTAGTAATGTGTTAAAATATTGCTCAAGTGCAACATTGCCTTCATTCACTTGTGTTGTTGACACCTCTGTAACAGCACATGGCAGAACCATAGACCTGAAAGGCTGTAGGCGAAGCTTGATAATTTTGCATGGTTGCATCGAGCCCCGTGGTTTCTGTCTGCCTGAGGCACAGCTTCCAAACCAGGGCTGCTCTGAACATGGGAAACCCATCCTCTATTTTCATAGTTTCCTACCGGGGTTAATCCCTCTTCATGTTTTTCTGTATACTTAAATTTCCCTGATTCTCACTCCTGGATTTACTTTCCTCTTCTTTTTCCCCCGGATTGCAGCATCTCATGGGCCTTGTAAGGTGAAGAGTCCGGAGTGTAAAAAAGCATTAGCCTCTCTTTATTTGTATTTTTATTTCTAGGCATCTTCTTTCTGTCTAATGGCCTCAGAATATTCCTGAAAATGAAAGCAGTGGTGGCTGGAGGTGACATATGCCCTTTGTGTCGCAGATGGAGGGATTCATGGGGACACATCAGGGTGTGGGAGACGCAAGCAGCACATGGAGTTTGCCAGGAAGGCTGGGGGGAGGAGCATCAGGAAAAATAGCAAGTGTGATCAAAGGAAGGTTAAAAGGGTGGTAAGGGCAATTTTCCTTAGCTGGATGTTTCCTTGTTCATAACAATTTGCGTAATCTGATCTAATTTGCTTTAACCAAGTCCATGCTTTGATGTTCACTTTCAGGGCTTTTTTTATTTCTTTGGAAACAATTAATGGGAACTGCTGTCACCTCAGTTCATGTCCATGTCCCCTCTGCTGCAGCCATAATTGTACCATCATGTACTTCAATGGCATCAATATGTTGCTTTGTGCAGAGTTAATCCAGGGCACGTTTATCAGTTGCAGTGTGGAAGCCACACATTGGGAAGAGGGGAGTATGGGCAGGGAGGACAGAATGAAGAAAAAGGCTACAGACAAGTGGGGTTAATATTGTCTCTCTGAGATGGGAAGGAGAAGGGGTGGAAATAATATGGCCCATTGGTTAAGATAATACTCTGGGATTGAGGGATCTGGATTCTTGGCCCTCTCTGCTCCCTGCTCTCGTAAGAAATCTTCAAGTTTTTCTTCACGGTGCTTCCTCTTTTGTAAAGTGAGAGCAGCACCTTTTAAAATAATAAATCCTATCAGGTCTCAAGGAGATCAGACAGTCTGGTGAGTATTTCTGCTGGGCGAGCTCACCAGGGAGGCTGCGTGCAGGCATTTGGAGGCTTAGCAGAATGAATCCTCTGAACCTCTGAGATTCACTCAGTGCTCCTGGTAGGGATAAAAGTGGAGTTAATTAACCCATTCTCAAATCCCTCCTGATCCGTGACCATCAAGTAGCTGCCGCTGCACAGTGCTTTCCTTGGCTGTTGATGTACCCAAACATACGTGCAAGCCTGAAGCGTGTGTCTGGCTGTTACCTGCGCGTCTGGCACTGCTGATCTGCTTGCAGAGGAGCGGGACAAATTTGCCTCATCCCCGTTAACCTTTGGGGTATCAACAAAATAGTGTGATGCTACCACACCCAGTTTCCCAAACCCCAGGGTGCTACTCAGCTGAACAGTGTTCAGCTTTAATTATTGTGTATCCAGGCTGTAAGTGGTTGCTTGCTCGTGCTTTAAAGTGAAGAAAGGACCACACAAATCTCTGTGTGAATTTCTGGAGTGAGAGGCAGAGGAGCTGCAGCTGGGCAGTGACCTCTGCTGGGAAGCCCATGGCTGCTCTGGTCCAGCTTCAGCAACACACCCCCCAGCTTCATCTAACCTGTGGGTTTCACCTCAAGAGATTTCCATGTCGCTGGGTTTTTTTAATTTTGAATTCCATTTTTCTTTTGATAGCTTGCCATTTGAGAGCTCATCTGAGTAGAGAAATGCTGTGCAGGACAAGCGGCTTCAGGTGTGCGACATGCACTTCACCAGGGATATTAAACACTGTGTAACACCGCAATTAAGGCTTTGCTGGTCTTGTGGAGGCTGAGAGAAAGTGGAGAAAAATGCCTCCTCTCCATCTCAGCAAGCCCCTTGAGTGCAGCAGCCACCAGCGTGGTGGCTGGTATGCACAGACATCGCCTCCCAAAGGGGCAGCTTCCTCCAGATGTCTTCATCCCTATGAGACATTGCCCTCTGTGTACTTTGGGGGTGATTCAGCTTCTTCTGCTGTCTTCTAGTTTATATTTGCTGGATCCCACATGCTCACATCCTGCATCTGATTTCACAGAGGGGCAGATTGGCTCCATACAGAGGACTCTGCAGTGGTGGAACTAAGCCTTTTCTTCCCCCCACCCAGCACTGAGGAAGTTTATCTGCCTTCTGAGAGCACAGTGGTGCAGTGCCCATTTGGTTTGCAAATCGGGAAGGGGAGAGGGTCTCACCACAGCCCTCGGCGCACGGTGTTGCATGTCTGATGAGCTCTCCTCTGGCCTCTGCCTCCCTGGCTGTTTGCTCTGGGGGTAACCCACCTGTTGGCCACGTGTGTCACCTTCAGGGGTTGCTGCAGCTGCCTCAGAGGGGGTTTGGCTGGTTTGGGGAACCTCTGAGGTTCTCAAAAATAGAAATGCAAAGCGTTAATACAGGCAAGGTAAAAACCGTACCGCTAAGTTGGGGGCTCTAAGCAGACGACACTGTGGCAGACTGTTTGTGTTAAACTGCCTTGGTCGTGGTGGTAGGAGGAACACAAATTATCGTGTGAATGTGCATGTGCGTAAAGGAAAATGGATAAATACATATAATAATTTTCACTAGAAGTGACTAGTTGCTTGAAATGTCATTTCTAACGTACCTTCAACTAACCTAAACAAGACAAATCTGCCCTTGCCCTACCTAACCCTTAAGGGACTAGGCACTAGACGTGCACAAATAAACAAAATAAACACTTCCAGACACATGCGTTGTGTAAAGCCAAGTGGGTGGTGTATTGGTTTCCTGTTGCAAATACTAAGAATTTAATTTGCAATGCTATCTACCTGGAAATTTTGCTGAAATGTCATAGGATTTTCCAGATATTTAGGTAGAGTGAATAGCCAAGTCATGTATTTGTTACTCTAACATCCTGTAGTGCATTATATTTGAGTTTGCTTATTGTTGATGTTAAATTTCCTGTGTGTGAAGGTCGTTATATGAATAAGCTTTTGATGACTGTGGGTGTAAATTCAGGTCAGTCATAATCTTTCCAGTGAATTCAGAGGAAATTAAATTAGTTCTGTGTGCTTACAGTAAAGGTCTGGCTGGGCGTAGGGGATCTTCTGCTCTCAGCATCACACAGATGTTAGGACACTTGGGACCACTGAGGATAAGGCCCTGATACACAATTAAGCATCCTAATTAAGCTACTTGAACCTAGAAACATGTAGAGTTTTGTATTTGCTGACAATGCATGTTTACTTTCTTTCTGAACATGTTCATCTGTTGCTTAATGAGTGGCCTCTGCTTAGCATTTTCCATCTTTCTTTTAAAATGACTGTCTGCAATTGGTGTAATTAATATTCTGCCCCTGGGGTTGTACTGGTAGTCTCTTTAGGGTTTGCACAACTTAAATATATCCTTTGCACATTATTTGTAAGCATTTAAGGATCAAGCCCGGAGAGGCATTGCTCAACTGGTTAATTAGATGGGTGCTTGTGGAGGTGATTTTTGTCGTTAAAGCTAGTGTTTTGACAAGAGGCTTGATGGGTATGGTGAGGATTTAGAAAACCTATTGGTTGCTTGGAGGTGTTGTGCAGGAAGCACCCAGTGCTTAGTAGTGCTGCAGGGAAATTCAGGTGCGAAGACCAGGCTGGACATCAGAGCTGGGTGAATTTGGTGTGAAGGAGTGTGGGGCTGTCATATGGCTGCTGCCTAACTGTACCAGCTTCTGCACAGAGTCAAATCCCTGCTTTCTCCCTTCCATCCTACACCCTGCCTCCATCACTCCCCTACACCCTGCAGCAAAGCTGTCCTGACAATTTAACCTCCAACCAACCATCTTCATTCATCTGAACCTCTAATGCCTCATATACTTAACCCTTAAACATTTTGCCTTTGGAGCGGGTTGAAAGAAATTTCTCTGAGTAGTAACAGTGTTCTGGGCTGTGAAGCACTTCAGGCTGTTTACTTTGGTTGGAAGGACCTTAAATATCATCGAGTTCCAATCCCCCTGCCATGGGCAGGGACACCTTCTACTAGACCAGGTTGCTCAAAGCCCCATCCAACCTGGCCTTGAACACTTCCAGGGTTGAAGCATCCACAGCTTCTCTGGACAGCCTGTTCCAGTGACTCACCACCCTCGTAGTAAAGAATTTATTCCTAATGTCTAATGCAAACTTACCTTCTTTCAGTTTACAGCCATTACCCCTTGTTCTATTACTACATGTCCTTGCAAAAAATTTATGATGTTGAATAAAACACTGACAAGAAGTGCCTAACTAAAAATAGCTTTATGTTTCACAGTCATGTAAAAAAAAATAAAATCATTATTTCATCCTATCTTATCTTGCGGTTTTTCAGGATCAAGCATGAAAACATAGTTGCCCTGGAAGACATCTATGAGAGCCCGAACCATTTATATCTGGTCATGCAGTTGTAAGTACTGAACCTAATGAATTTTTTGGGTCAAAATTGCCACCTCTTCTTGTTCTGGTTTTGTTCTTTAACCCAAAAGATGGGGTACGTGAGAGGTATTTGTCTAGTGTGCTACAGACTGCAAAATCCCTGGTGGGTGGTTAAAAATGAATCTCCAGTTGTAATGGGCTGAGTTGTTGTGAAATTGGGAATTAAATGGTTTTGTGATGAGCGTCACCCAAATCAAACCAGAGCAAAGAGGAGATATTAAGGGGATCTGAACAGGCTTCATACATGTGGAGTCGCCAAGGTTTAGTTCTCTGTGTCTCAACAGGTACCTGCTTTGTACTGAGCTCGAGGTGACTTGAGATGCCATCATGTGCATGGGTACATGGGTATTGCACTTGAAAGACAGCATCATCCTTGACTCAGCAGCAGTGGTAGATCATACCACTGTTCCTTGACACATCTCTCTCACCAGAGCCCCTCTTTGCCTCATTTTCCCCCTCTGGGCCTGAGAAAAACAGGATCCCATCACGGGCATGGTACACTGTAGCTGACCCAGTCCTCCTGTCGCATCAACCTGGCAGGAAGGAAGGAAGGGACAGGCAGATGCTCATACTGCTTCTATTTTTACCTCCTTCTGAAGTCAATTAAAAAACATGATTTGAAGTTAAAATTTTCCCTTACTAGCTCTAGCCTCTCTCTTAATCAATTGTGAGATCACATCAAACAAGATCAGAACAGACAGACAGGGCAGAAGAGTAAATTACAGCTGGGAAGAGCCAGATGTGCCATAGGGAAACCTGATAAAGGCAGTTCTGGGGTTAAATACCCCTGGGAAAGCTGGGGACTGTGCTGGTCCCTTGTCTTTTGGTAATGTCGAGGCATGACGATGTCATTAGAGGTTGTTCTACTGGGAGTGTGGGAAGAATATGGGTTTTGTAGCCTATGTTTCAGTTCAGAGTGCTGCAAAAGGACTTGTACAGGAACATCCAATCCATGTTGCACAGATTCCAACAAACCAGCTGGATTGTGGGAAGTACTAGTTTTGTGATCAGTTGTTTTACAAATCCTTAATTTTGTTTAATCTCTTTAGAAAAAATAAATCGATATTATTCCTTCTTATTAGCTTGTTCAGTGTAGTGTAACTTTCACTTTTATAAATTCCTTACATCCACATCTTTGGGTTATCTGAAATGTAGTTCTGTAATCATAGGTGACACCGTATATATATCTTGGTGTAAATTTCTGCTTGCTCACAATTCAACACTGAGTAGGGAATTATCCTTTCTGTTATAGCTGTGCTTGTTGACCCAGCTAACTAATTTTCCAAGGGCCAAGCATTTAGCTATTCCAGAGGGATACAGGTTCACTGATGCCCACCAGGATGAGGTGCCCAGCTGAAGCCATCAGCCAGCGGCCTTTGGGGCGGCTGCTCTGAGCAATCCCCAGCCCCAGCAAAGAGCTGTGCCTTGTGTTACGAGGTAGACCAAGTGCACTGAACTGAATGCAGGGAATAACCTTTCTGCAAGTTCTAGGGAAAGGGCTGTGTTATCCCCAGGTGGAAAGGACAAGAATGTCAGGGACTCACGCTCATCACTGTGGGTGTTACATGAAGGATGGTGCAACCTCTGCACTGCCTCTGAACTTTCATCTGTAGTTGAGTTTGGGATCAATTGGCATCAACAGCTGGGCAGCAACTCTGCAAAGTCCAGAAGGCTCAAAATCCATTCTGCATGCCTCTTTTCACGGATTCCTGTTTGGGAGAAGGCATGTACGGATAATTTCTGGTTTCCAAGGTAACACCGACTTGTTGATACAATAGCTGTGAACCATTGCACAGCATGAAGTATCTATTTGTTTACATTTCTGCCCTATTTATTATTAGGTTCCTTGTGGGTTTTTTATCTTCTCATTTTCGTGTATTTCTCCTAAACAACACAACAATTTCCTACATTTAAAGCTTGGGTTCTGGTATGAAGCAGAAGGGGTTCTGATCAAGCAGCTTTCAGGAAGCAGCATCTAGATTGGCAAAAAAGGATGGGTAAAATCAAGGCCACTCAAAGGTCAATGGGTGTAGGGTTTCTAGAAGAAAATGGACATATGATGGACAAGTTGTGAGCAATCCTGGACATTGTCTGACACGATTTTTATTCCCATGTGAAAGCATGCTGTTTTAGACACGGTTGTTTTGAGAAAGCTTGCAACCACGAACACTTTATTATGAGAAAGTATGCTGGGAGAGCGTGTTCAAGGACAGCGTATCTGTGCAGCAGCAAAACAAGGAGAGTAACGGCCTGACCACCTGCAACAACAAGAACCTGACAGGAGGAGTCAGAGGTGGAGAGTTATGCCTCGTGGACAGTAGATCACAGCAAATCATGTATAATGTTTATACGCGTGGACAGTGCATGCAACCAATTGTAGTTTGAGCTATCTCGTGGCACGTAGTTAGAAAATGTATATAAGTGGTGTGTGTGATTAATAAAATCGACTTTCCTGCCGAATTCATATTGAATCGTGTGCAGAGTCCGTGACTTCCACGTCAACAAATGGGCACAACAAATCTCAAATCCATACGCCCTTCTCCCTGGGTCCTCGCTTGCTAAGTGAACTCTAGCTAATAGCTTCCAATGGTTATTTTGTGTCATGGACAGCGTTTTCATTACCAACCTTTAGAGCACTCCTTGCTATGTTGTGGAAAATCCACATTACAGCCCTTGGTGGGCTGTAATCCGCATCACAGCACCTCTGTGGGAGAAGGCTTTTGGAGATAGACCAAGCCTCTCTGTTTATGTTTGTCCTTGGGTACATCTACTTTTCCATGAAAGCCACGCTTGTTAGCAGGCCAACTTGAAGGATAAACATCACACCTCGTTTATTCTGTCAAAGATATGGGCAAGTAAAGGTCTCAGTGAGTGCTGGAGTTGGAAGGAAGGGAGGTTAGGAGGCAGCTGTCCATGTCTACTTGACACTTAATTTGTTCCTGCCAGACCCCCTGGGAGCTCTTCCCAGGATTACCTAGCTGTTGGTGAATCTGTCCTGTGTGTTTCCTGGCATGTCCGTGGGGAGGTAAGATCTCTGGCTTTGCTTTTACCACCTTGTTTTCACATACATTGTATTCAAGCAATCACAGAACTGTTCAAGCCGAAAGGTAAAACCAAGATACTCCAGAAGTCCAGGTTGGAGATCCCCAGATTGGACAACTCAGAATTTCATGTGCTGTCTCAAAGTGCTATCCTGTCCCTTAGAAAGGGCTGGACTGTTTTTTATTTATTTATTTTTCAAAAGTGCAAGATATTCCAAACCAGTGCCTCTAATTTTGGCAAGGTTGGGGACAATTCCTTGCTGCCTTTCACTCCAAAGCAGTACTACTCAGCTTTGGTATGAGGTGGAGTAGTTAGGGGTGCAGTTGCAAAGCAGTATACAGATGTAGGACAATAGCTGCCTCTCCTGTGATGATTCTGCTAAAATTTTGCAGGCAACATAGAAAAGTGCTGTAGAACATTTGTCTTATTTCCATGAGGATGACATGCTTTCCAACCAAGAAAACACCTGCTCCTTCCCAATCTTGGATTTCCTATAGTACTGTTAAGACCTACACAGGCAACAAAGTCAAAAACTGAAATGAAACTCTGAAAGTTTCATTCCTTCTGGATGCTGAGATTCCCCAGAGGATATTATAAAAGACAGGGGGAAATAAATTGCTTTCAGAAATAGCAGTTTTATGAAACTGTATTTTGATATAATAATAAACTCTGTTAATGAGCAGTTACAGGATTTTTGGTTGCTATTGTTGCCACTTGGTAAGAATTACCCTACTGTATCTCCTAATCAATCTGCCTTATTTCACCTTGTCAGTACAGGGAAAGATCTTGATAATCTGTTGTGGTTAGTGTTGTCAGATATTAATGTTTCATTAGCATAATCAGCCTCTTTGTTGTATTGATGATTCATTTTTTGCGTGCTGGAAAATCTTGCATAAAAATGGATTTACATAAACACATGGAATCATTTGGGTTGGAAAAGACCTTTAAGATCATTGAGTCCAACCATTAACCCAGCACTGCCAAGTCCACCACCAACCGTGTCCTCAAGTGCCACATCTACATGTCTTTTAAATACCTCCAGGGGTGGTGACTCCAGTACTTCCCTGGGCACCATTTGCCAGTGCTTGACAACCCTTTTGGTGAATAAATTTTCCTTGATACCCAATCTAGACACCTTTTCCATCTGAGTTTTACGGTCCTGTTTCTGAACGTGCTGCCTGGGCAGATTGAAGCAGATTCCCAAGGCTTGACTCATTTATATTGTTCACCTGCACTGAAGCGTGAAGCAGCAAAGTTTGGTTTCCCAGACATTTTTCTGTAACCTACACCAGTCAAAGCCACAGGACCTGGAGCTGCTGCCTCTCCAAAAGGATATGGGGCCATGTTATAAATCGATTAAGACAGTAATTTCTCTGTTCTCCTTTATTCATCCATATTTCCTTAAAATGTTTAGGAACTTAATATTTTTGCTATCTCTACTCTCCTGTCAAAGCTGGTTGAAGTTCACCCATCAGGTCAGAAATTACTAAAGGCTAGCAAGCTGGGATGGAGAGCCATTGCCTCACTGCCTTTGGAAAACAGGCTAAAAATGGGTCCAAAAGGCACCTCCAAAACTTTTGCAGAAGGCTTAGAGAAGCATGTAGCTAGGCAAGCAACAACCTAACCTGAAGGCCCACCTCTGGGTGTCACTGCATTTGTTTTTCACAGTTAAGAACATTGCCAAATCCAGAGGAATTCCTATTAATACTAGGATCTAGTTAAAGAAAGTGAAAACCCTAGTGCCTGTCTGGTATAGTTTTCCACCTCTTTGGGGGAGCTGTGCTACTAAAGAGTACATCTGATCCCCTCGCTAGGACAGCTGCTTTACCCAAATGCTGTTGACTGCTGGTTCTGGTTCTCCAAGGTATTCCCCCTGTGTGAGGTCTTCTGAAGCTTTGACATCTCTGCTGAGAACCAGCTTTTAGGGTGAGCAGCCTGACTGACCCAACCCCAAAATGTTTCTCCTTACCTTTACAAAAAAAACCAGCCCAAACCGAGCCTAAAACCCCTGACCCTGGGGTTTTTCCAGCTTGGTCTCTTAACTCTGTTGAATTATTCAGATGATTTCCTTCACAGAAAAGCCGACATGACGGAGGCTCCTTCCTGCCGCGTGCAAGTCACGCTCGGAGGAGAGCCCTGCCCACAAGTTTGCAGGCTCAGAATCCCTGTGTACCATGCCTGCTGTTTATCAGCTCTCCCCTGCCAGACACAGGTGCCTCATAACCCTGTAACACCTTGGGAGGCAGCACAAACAGGCAGGTACCCACCGGTAGTAAAATCTGCAGAAGTTTTTATTATTACCGCAACCACGCTGCTTGGGATTTTGCCTTTCAACTCCATGTTTTGCTAATAAGTAAGTAGAGTGCTGAGCTGCAATTAAGTGCTGAATTCCCTTTGTTTTTTGAAAGCCCAACGCCTGAGTGCACTCCAAGAGCAGCCGAGCATGGACGGGGTATGTAAATGACATTTCAATGAAAATATTCAGCCTCCAAGAAAAACAACAGACAATGGAAGGAAGTGCCGTGTTTGCCAGGTCCCTGAAGGAGTCCTGCAAGGACTAACTCTGTTACAAAACAGCAATCCCGCACGCCAAGCTGCTATCACGTCAGGATGCTAATTAAAGAAAACACAGATCTGCCACACCACGTTCCTTAGATGAGGTTTATTCCCACACTTGGGGGGTGAAAAGGCAGAAGGAATTATCTCTGCACTCACAATGGAATTTATATCACAGAATCATAGCATGGCTTGGGTTGGCAGAGACCTTAATGATCACTTAGTTCCAACTCCCTGCCATGGGCAGAGACACCTTCCACTAGACCAGGTTGCTCGAAGCCCCATCAAGCTGGCCTTGGATACTTCCAGGGATGGAACATCCACAACTTCTCTGAACAACCTGTTCCAGTGCCTCACCAATGAATGATAAAAGCATATCGTGTTCTTCAGCAGCAGAAAACACTTTTGTCCAAGTGTCTGAGAGAAGCCCCTTAGCATCACTTTTCTCTGCAGATGGTGTTTATTATCGTTATTAGTAATGACAGTAATGGTAACAGGAGAAACAACACTATTTATGAAGAACCCTGGAACTGATGACCATGTGCCAGGGGATTCAGTTTGTTTTATGGTACAGGATGGGACATCAGCTGCACACCCACAGACTCTGTCCTTCTTTATATCCAGTATTCCCGGTTTGGATGCAATGTCTCAAAGGCTCAGCCCAAATTAATGCCCGATATCCATTGAAACTACTCTGGATATGTGTCAAAAGCCTTGCATCCCATGCTTCCTGCACCTCCTCATGCCCCACAGGAGTAAGATGTGTAGTAGATTTACGTGGCAGGTGGATCTCATGGGGTTTATTGGCTGGGCCCTAGAATGGATGGGCCCTAGAAAGACCTATTTCCAATTCCTGGTAAAGCAAATACACATGAATTTTATATTAATCAGTTGTCGAATAAATTGTTCACTTGGTTTTGGTGGGGCTTTTTGAGCAAATGCCATGTAAGAAGTACAGCACCAGGGAGGCTGATGCACATCCTCTCAAGCCAGGAAGGAGCCTGAGAGGTGCCAAGGGAGATTTGCTTGGATTTTGACACAACTAAGCAGAGACTTAGAGGCTCTAGTTAAGCAAGGCTTCATTTCCTCACAGTTTATTAAGTGAAACATTGGGGATTTGGGCAAAGCAACATTTGTGAGTCTGCAGTGCAACAAGATAGGGCAATAACCACACTCTGTGTTGGAAAGTCTTTTGCTGCTTCTATGGACAAGAGTTTTTTGAACTGAGGAAAGTGTGCTGTATAGAAGGCACAGCTATCCAGGGATGGATCCAGCTGGTGAATGTGGAAAGCAAAGTGGGACAGCAGCAACAGGGTTGAGCATGTGTGACACGACGGGGAGCATCAGACCATGATCGTGGGAGAAGCGCTCAGGAAAATGAATCCTGGGCCCATCACAGCCTTCAACACGACCATATTGCACACATGGGCCCAAACTGCAGAGCTGGGGTGTTGGATTTTGCAACTGCCCCTATTATTTGGGCATGGGCAACACAAGTTTTGCTTCCAGCCTGTTTCTAGTGCTTAAAGCAGTCAGAGCATGTTCTATCAGTATAGCTAAAAAAATTATGCCTTATCGAAATCTCTGAAGACATATTGAATAAACAACACAGGCAACCCTGCGTAAAAGCTAAAGGAGTTAATCTCAGTGTACTTTAGTACTTTCCCACTAGAGCGTTGCAAGCTGCTGACCACATCATAAACTAGCTCTTGGCATCATGCCCCTGGGAACTCGGTAGCAGTTATTAATCCAGAATCAATTTCACATCTTTTCCTTTGTGGAAAAAAAGATTATTACGCCAGTTGGGTTATGCTGGTGAGCGTTCAATAAGAAGGGGTATCTCCGCTTTTCCAGTGGCTTAGAGGTTGTAAGCAGACTGGGAAAGATTAGTGTCAGAGTAGAGATGAGGACATGGGCAGATTTGTTGGTAACAGATTAATAGACCACAGATTGACCACCAGAGTGGCTTTTAGACACCTGTAGTTGTTTGGATTGTGCGTGATCCTGGAGTGTGAATGGGCTCATTGGCTAGTCCTAGCTGTCCTCAGCACTTTGGTTTTTCTTCTTTTTTTCTGGTTGTGGACAGGACTTTTGATAACTCCTAGTCCCCATGTCTTCTCCAAACACAGCACCTTTTCCTGGGAATGGCACTGAGCAGCAGTCTTGTTGCTTCCTCGTGCTGTTCTATGTGTTAAGGCTTCAGCTGTGGGTAGCATTTTAGAGTCCCTACAGCAGCAGATGAATGGTGAGAATCTTCTTCATCTGGGTGACTACAGAAGACTTTCTCATGACAATTTCCGAACTCACAATGTTTTGTCACCTTGAACAGGTGTAGACAATTGTCAAAATTCTTGTTCCAAAGCTCGCACTTATTATTTCCACAACTTCCAAAGCATGCCAGTAAGGACTCATTAGCAAGGCAACATCGAGGGTTGGGCTTTTTTCAAAGTGCCATTCTACACCTGGTGGAGAGTGATTATCTTTTTTCCCTGTAGCCTTGAGAATAAAGAGGTAATGGAGAAACATTTTCTCATTTTCACTGAACAGACAACATTATAATGTTTCCTTTTACAGAAATGCGAACAGTTCAGATGAAAATGGATTTTTTTTTTCTTTAAGTTATCTATTGTTGCAAAGCTGCTGTTGTCAATCAGGAAAACAAGAGTTTTGGATGAAATTCAAAATCAACCTTGTTCTAATGTATTAATCTTTAAAGTTACTGGAAGATTTGAAGACCTTATAAATCTGCTTGCTTTTCTGTGCTGGTGATTACAAATGAATAAGTACTTTCTGAGGGTTGTTTGATGTAATGTCTGCTCCACAGCAAAGGCCAGTACCAAATCCTTAGGGTAACAGTATGTACCTTGATTGGGTTTTTTCACAACAATAGAATTTGGCAGCATCAACTTGGGCTTATTCCTTCAGCCCACCAGCAGTTCCCTCACTAAATTCCTATTTAGGGCTCCCTGTTGCAGCTGGGCATGGGGGTTTATGTGCCTATATTGTATAGCTTGGTCTGGAATAGGTGATTCACGGGGCAGCAACATATGTCTGCCAGTAATCCTGTATAATATCACTGCTTCCCTGAGAGTAAGAGTGAGGCTTTTCTCTCCAGACAGCAGGAAGGTGGCTATTTAGAGCCATAACAATTTTCTTTTACTTTTATTGGCTTTGGATAACCATCTCCTTCCTTTCATGCTTTGCCCAGAACTGTCATTGCTGGTTACTTGGTGTTCACATAGTCACTGAATGAGTCTCTTAGATTTGGTTCTGCCTCTCTCAGTACCTGATAATTTACACTGTTGTGCACTGAAATCAATTAAATAGCTGGTGTTTAATTCAGGAGGAAGGGACTTTTCAGTAAAGCATATAATAAATGTTAAATCCACATATGCCACAGTGTGAGAATTCATTATGATACGGTAGGATCCCTCTCAGGCACAAGGTGGAGGCATTCTGATTAAATGGTTACACTCATTTAAACAGAAAAGGACTTTCATAACAACCTGGAAAGCTTTGAAGTGAAATAACATGGCATTGAAGCAAGATGCAGTATTAATGTGGGTGTTCACAAGTCCTTTCTTTTACATGGAAAACATTATTAAAAGTTTGCTTCTGGAGGGAGGTTGTACAGACTGTGGTGAAGGGGACAGTAGGAGGCTGGTGAGTGTTACGTGTCAGTGTGTTCCAGAAGACATTTAATGATTTTGTGGCAAAAAATTAGGCTCAATCTCCCAGGTGTGCTTATAGCTCAGCTCCACCCTCTGTTCTAGGTCATGCAGTCAGCTAGGTAACTCTGGTCAGGAGTCTGTGACTCCAGAGTCAGTGCTGGGCTAACCTGCCATTACATTTGCGTTGTATTAGCCAGAATCTCACAAATTCTAGAAGAAGAACACATTAAGCAGGTGAGAATGAAGCATTATCACCCTATTCATACTCATGCTGAAAGAAAAGATATCTTGCTTTACATTTTGTCTGTGCTTGCCCCAAAAACTCTACATGGGGTGTATTTTTTAAGCCAGGGAGTTTCACAGAGTTTTCTGGGGTTGGGCTGGGGGTGAGGGCCCTAAACAGGATTCTACAAAACCTAGAATTTTTAATGGAAATGGTTTTTGAAGTCCTGTCTCAACTTCCTTTTGCAGTATTGTGGTTACCTCCTCTTACAGAAACTATTTTCACAGGACTGCAGAAGTTCTTGCCATAGTTTTCTGCTTTAAACATTCTCCTTGGAAAATTATTCAGCGGAAAATAAATGTGGAGGATTTTGTGTTTTTCTTTTATTTTCTGAAGCAGTGGTTAGGTCTGTTGTAGCCAAACTTTTACTTTTTTAAGCATTTTATAGAAAAAGAAAATACTGCTGCTGGTGGAGACTTTCTTTGATGCATTTTTAGAACATGTGCTCATTTCATTCTGATTCATGCCACATGGTTATATCTTAGCCTATAAAGGCCATTTTTTTCTCTTAAATTGGAGGGAAAGGGTGTTCAGAGACCCAAATACTTATGTCATCTTTTCCCTTCTCCAAGACAAAATTCCTATTTGGGGCTGTGTGATCCTGGCTTAGCTGTAAAAGGCTTTCTCTACTAGTTCTGAGGATGTTTTGGAGGAGTTTGGTGGTTGTTCTGTCTGATTATTCCATTGATTAGGAGCATTTAACCACTGTGTAATTTTATTTAATTCATCCCTAATTGATGATACTCTAAGGAGCACTGAAATTCTTGAGTGAGACGTAGTGGAGCCTTTAAATGTCCATGTGTCCCTGAGGAAAGAAGATACCACTCTCCAAAGTGCATTGTAGTGAAAAAGTGACAAATACAATTTGAAATCCACTTTTTAAGACCCACATTAGCATAGAGGTAGCATTACTAAAACTTGGTTTCGGCATTCTTAATATTAAAAATCAGGTAGAAAATTGAAATTCATGCAACTATTTTTGTCTGCCTTAGGGGGTTTTGCCATTAAAACTCTGCCATGAGTCTCCTACAGGTCCAGAAAAAGGGTTATTCCTTTAGAAGAAACAGAGCCAAGCGTCCATCCTGCCATCGTTATGAAACTCCTTGTCGTGATAGTGGTGTTAGATATATTCAGTCCTAAAGCTTGTGGTCACCCTGCTGCAAAAGGCTACCCGATGCCACAGGACAGGAGAAGTGTAACCCTAATTAAGTGATATGGAGCAGAGAAGAAGGAAGTTGCCTCCCTCTTGCTGCTCACAAGTCTTATCTGCGGGAATATTTCTCTCACTGCATCCCAGGGTCTTTCACAGCGATTAAGGTTTGTTTCCCTGTAAGGATGGGGCAGGACCATTTGCAGAAAGTGCTTCTGACATTTTGCTTTTTGAGGCTGAAAACTCTCTGCCAGAAGCTTTTAAATTTGCTCTTTTCAGACATTTTTGCAGCTGGATTTGCTTTATAGAGGTCTTGCTTGCCATTGGTGCTGTCTTGCCTTATTTGAAGGGTGGCAAGGGAAATGTAGGTTAGTTCTCTGTCACTGAGGATTGGGTCACCACATGAAATGTATTTTAAAAAGCAAATTTCCTGGGAAAAGGCATTTTATCTTGCACTCTCTTCCTGCCACAGCTTAACGTGATTGCAGTTGAGAGTCCCTTTCCTTCCTATTGATATGTGACCACTGTCAGGAGAGCCACAGTAGCTTCTAGAAACGGCCTATGGGAATATTTTGGGGAAAGACTGTTCCTCTGATGTGTCTGGCATTTAGTTTTTAATGGAGCAGGAATGAGGAGTGCTGCCTGAGGGTAGGCCTTCTGCCAGAAGCAATTCACACCGAGCTGGAGAGAGATGCTTTTGAGCACTCCCTCCTTTAATCCTGGTCCCACCTGAGGTGAATTAACTCAAGGAATTTGCTACTGCAATCATGGCTGTGTATGTTCAAAAGTTTAAAGCAAAAGGCAACTTTTTGCATAACATCAAAGGCAAAAAAACTAAGTGGGGAGGAAAAGAAAAATAACAAAATAACTGATATAGTTGCTGTCTGTGTGCTCAGCTGAAGGTCTAGAGCTTCCCTCTGACCTGAATATCCTTTTCCCTGGAGAATGCTGTGAAGTGTGACCAGGTGACTCACATAATAGATTTTCACCTGTTGCTGAGCTTTCCTGAGCACATGGCCGTTCTCAGCCCACTCCACTTGTGTGTATCTTCATCAGAGGGGTTCTCCCTGCCCAAGGGGTTTTGCTACAAGTTTCCCCTGTCACACAGGTTGACATACCGCTCTCCAAAACTGCAGCAGCATGGTGTTCCAGAGGCATCCCAGAGGGGACTGTACTCGTTATTCATTTCAGATTCTGCTGTGGGTCACCTAAGGCCAGTCTGCATGTTACAACCCCTTGGATGCAGGCAGGAGGCAAGTGCCAGGTGTATTTTATTGCTTGGTTGCTTTTGCTGGTGTGTGACAGCCTCTGGCAAGGCAAATGACATGATGGTGTGCCTTTGCTGTCATGAGGGACCACTGCAAACACCCCTTTGCTGTTAATAAGTCAGGAAGGATTGTCTGGCTCTAAATTTGGGAACGTCGCTGCTGGCACAGCCCCTGGAGCCAGGGGCTCCTGCTGCAACTGCAGGGACAGTGGCATAGGAGACAGCTCATGGCTCGAAAGAGGAGGAGGGAAAAGAAGAAGCTGAGCCATATGGTAGAAAAAGTAAAAGCAGACACAGCATCTCAGTGGTAGGTGCTCATTAGACTGTCTCTGATGTGCTGGGAAGACTGAGTGTATCCTGCTTCAGGAATCGTAATATTCTTCTGTAAGCTGAAAAATGTATCACTGAAGAGTGGGTAAAGGATAGATCTTTTTATCTATGAAAAAGTATTCTATTCTATCCTGTTTACCAGCAATGAATGTGTAACAGGAACCAGGGGCTGCTGGTCTCAAGAGTCTTGTGAGTGTGTTTTGTGGTTAGAGAACAGGGATCTGAAAATCTGGAGTTCTTGTCTTACTCTGTCATTGATTTACATTGTGGTCTCAGATCACTTTGTCTTCTAATTTCCCTGCCCAGAGAAAGAGAATACTTTCCTAATTAATTCTGGATAAGATTAATTGGGGTTTTGTTTGTTTTGGGTTTGGGTTTTTGTCTCGAGTCAGTGTTGCTCTTCAAGGACTAAGTTGTTAAAAGAAATTAGAGTACTGGAATCTGGCCTCTGGCTTTGTCCACCAAGGAGCCCTGTGATCCATCTGTGAATGAGTAAAAGTGAATGGGCTTGTTTGCTAGGACCTATTGACTATTTTGAAAAACATATTCAGGCATGCTTTGACCCTCTCCAGTGTTTCCCTGGGTACCCCGTGCTCTGCAGTAGCTGTGCAGTGGCTTTATTGCTCCTTCCCATCCATGTCTGTGCAGAGAGCTCTGGAGAACATAACCCAGGCTGTGTGGTGACTCAGTGTAACAGCATGACCGGTGATGGCCATCATCATTGCATAGATTTATTTATCCTTGTGACGTAGATATGTGGAAATCTAAAGCAACAGACATATGACATCCAAAGTTAAAAATCCACTTACATAAAGCCAGGATTTCACCTACTGTGCATAGATGTGGGTGTACCCAAATGCATCATACTGGCAATGGAAGGGAACAAAAAGAGTCATCAATTAAAACTTGGTAAGGGAGAGCTATAAAGCAGCAGTTTAAACCCAAGCTGGATAGAAACTGAACAGCAGGATCCTGAATTTTGATATCCCTTTCTTTATGCTGCAGGTAGGTGGAAGTGGTTATTGCAAACAGGGGGATGTAGGAGCAAAGTGCCAAAGCACATGGTGCAGCAGGCTGGCTCCGTCACCTCCCTCAACTTTGGGGACTGTGATTCGTGCTCCCGCTGTGCAGTGGGAGTGCAGTGTGACTGGATCTCTGTGGAGGCAAGGTGATTTGGGAGTCCCCAGTGTGCCCAGGTCCACTCTAGGTCAGAAAGAAAGTCACACTTACGCCTCTTCCCCAACTCTCCCTTGTTCACATAGGAGCGAGCTCAAAGTGCTGGATGTCCCAGTATATGTTACAATAACGAGTAACTAGTTATCAGCCCTGTGTTTGAAATACTTTTTGTGCTCAAAAATAAACACCAGAAAGGACCTCTGGAGGAGAATTCTTAGGAGTATGAGATTAGACTTGATATATAAGCCTTCTGTGTGCAGGCATTGGTTGGGAGAATGGCTGGCTCGGTGTGAACCAGGGGAGCGTGCCAGCAGCCCTGACAGTGGGGGCAATTGTGGGGCAGTGCCCTGCTTCTGTTCAGGGACACACCAGGCTCAGCTACTGTGCCTCTGCTCCTGCTTTGGGAGGTGGAAATAACAGCCCTTTCTGCCACATGCAGATGCTGTGAGTATAAATGTGTCAAACTCTATGAATTTTTGAGATAATAATATCTGTTTGGGCATGTGAGAGCCTCAGACAAATATATTGTACAAACACCAAGTGGATTAAAGTATGACTTTTGGCACAGAGATATTGCTTAAAGACTAGTTTAGTCGCATTTCAAAGGATTTCTCAAAATAAAATAGTCTGCATCCTGCTCCCTCTCTGCAAAAATATGGACAGTGTCACCAAAAACCCATTAAAAAAGAAAAGCAAAGCATCTAAAAGAGTTCTCCTGGTTTGACTTTCAAGATTTCAGAGTGGAACGCATTAGTTCATCCGTTAAGTGTTGTTCTGGCACTGGTACTGGTCTCCATCACCCTGTAGCACAAATCACTGCAGAGCTTCTTCCTTTCACACTCTTTTCAGAGCTTTCCGATACAATTCAAACTTCAGCCTCTCCACAGTCTCACCACTTGCACGTACATGGAAATAGTTTGCAGAATTACATTCTGACATCTAATTCCCACCTGGGGATGCCAGCCCTCATTTAGGCACAGGTACCTCTGCATGGTGATTTGGTCTCTCCCAAATGCGGGGCAAGGAGAAGGAAATGGGAGAAGGAACCAGAGCTAGCTGCAAGAGACTAGGTTTGAGACACTCTCTTGTGTGCCCTCAGCCATGCACATACCACACCATATGGCTGTTAATGCAAAATTTACTTCCTTGCTCTTTACTTAATCTATAGCCTCTTGCTAGTAAATTATATTCATTGCCTCCAGGTCTTGTTCCTGTTCCTGATGAATACTCATTTGCAAGGCAAAGGAAATACATACTGTTTTTATTCTATTTGGGCTGTGAATGCATAAAATAGTCCTTTTTTTCAGCCTGAACGTGCAAGTGCCCTTTAGAATGTGAATATTAGCATTGTGTTCAGAAAACATATTTTCTTTCCAAAGCATTACTTCTCGTGTCATGACCCATTTTAGAGAATTCAGCATTCTTTATGTTTTTCAGAGAAATTCCTAAACCAAAGGGTATCCTACTTTCCTTCATATTGAATTCTCGCTCAGTAGATAGCATCACATTCCAGGGTATCATAGTCTTGTACAAGTAAGTTGTGAAGCCTTTGCCTTGTAGAACTTGTTGGTACAGAGAGGTGCAAAGCAAACACAATTGCTTGTAAGCTTTTACTTCTGGCAATATGTTCAGGATTTCTTTTAAAAATTCTAAAATTTTATTTTCTGATAAATCATAGAATTAAAGAAGGATTTGAATCAGAAGGGATGTTTTAAAGATCACCCTCTGCAACTGAGCAGGCATGTTTCACTAGATCAAGTTGCTCAAACCTCCATCCAACCTGACCTTGAACACTTCCAGAGTGGGACATTCACGGCTTCTCTCCAGCTCTCTTGTAAGCCCCCTTTAAGAACTGAAAGGCTGATGTAAGTTCTCCCTGGAGCCTTTTCTTCTTCAGACTGAACAACCCCAGCTCTCTCAGTGTGTCTTCACAGGAGAGGTGCTCCAGCCCTCTGGTCAGTTTTGTGACCCTACTCTGGACCCACTCTAACAGGTCCATGTCTTTTCTGTGCTAGGGGTTCCAGAGCTGCACACAGTACTTCAGGTGCACTCTCATGAGAGCAGAGCAGAGGGGCAGAATCCCCTCCCTCGACCTCGTGGTCCTTCTGATGTAGCCAAGAATAGGTTTGGCTTTCTGGAGTGTGAGCACACATTACCAGGCCCTGTCCAGCTTCTTATCCACAGGTATTCCCAAGTCTACCTGTGTCGATGAGCAACAGCTCCAGTAACACTTCTCCTCTAGTTGGACTGTCTGTCACCTTGATTAAAAATTTATCCTCAACATGCTCCAAGAGTCTTCTGGACTGTTTACAGCTTTCTGGATGCTTTTGCAGCAGATGTCAGGGTGGTTTAAGCCCCCTGGCAGGATCAGAGCCTGCAGCCATGGTACATCCAGTAGCTGAAGCAAGGACACTTCATCAACATCCTCCTCTTGATGGAGTGGTCTGTGGCAAACACCAGCCACGGGTTTCCTTGGTTGGCTTGGCCTGCTCATCACTGTTTTTCAAAGACAGCTTTGTGCAGTCACTCAACTTCTTTTTTTACATAGAGGACAACACCACTGCCTCTCCTTCCTTGCCTGCTTACAGGCAATTTAAATAAATGATAATAAAATTTGTCATAAAAATGTCCTTTTTTGGACACAAAGAACCAAAGTTTAACCAGCACCAGCAGCTAAATTTGACATAATGAGACTTGTCCAAAGTTCCATCACCAGTTGTTTCCTTTACTGGAGTGAAGCCTTTGCCCCTTGGCTGGGATCTGCCTATTCTTGGAGTTCCTCTGACATACATGACATCTACAAGATTTCCCTTTTAGGCCCAGTCTCTTAATTACGTGTCTGGCTGTGTGCTGGGGACTTTGCCTTGGCTCCCACAGAGAGACAAGGCGATGGTGTCAGGCCATGCAGGGTGTTCCAGCCAGGCTTCTGCAGATGAATCATCTGAAGGATTGTTTTTGAAAGACTGGGCTCTTGCATTTGATTCACTCTCCTTGGCAAGCTGAAAATAGTGTGCATTGTTCTCATAATCCTTAGCAACTTGAAAACTGCCATAAATTGAATACATTTTAATCTTTACCTACACCAAGAAAATAAGCTAATTCAGTTATTCCTGCAGTTCATTAGCTAATGCTAATTAACTGGTGGCTTTGTATTTTTCCAGCAGTTTTCTAAACATTTCCATTATTATTTCAAGGAGCCCTTTACAAATCTGAGACATGGTGAATAGATGTATTTCTCCTGCGTGCATTGGTAAGTCTAAGCAACATGCCAGACTATAACTGTCCAAGAGAGAAAAACCCACTCCCACAAACTCATAAAATGTAGATTATCAAGTCTCATAATCCCCTGGATATGATTTTTTCAGGGAAGCTGTTTACAGTCGTGTTATAGAACAAAAATAAATTAAGGTGATGTTGAGAAGTGATACCGCACATTAGTGGAGTTGTAGAGACTGTAGACTCACTAGACATAATAATTGTGCCCAAAACTGATCTGGAGGACTGTGAATTTTATCTTTGGCTATTTTGAGCTGCACTTGCTTTATTTCCCCTGAAATATGCTCCTTCTCGGTTGGGTTACAAGTAATTTCGTGAATTACTTACATGTGGCCAGATAAATTGCTGAAAGCCCTAGGAGGGTAACTTCAGTCTCATAATGTTTGCTTAAAGGCTTAAGTGTTGTAGTACACTTAGGAAGATCATATCTCAAATGACCGGCACGAGTGACCACACATGTTGTGCAACGCGGAGGAAGCACCATGTATGTGTCTGCACAAGGGTAAATTCTGCCCTCCAAAACTTGGGAATGGTTGTTCTGCATGGCTGTTCTCTGCCTACAGTGATCCAGTGCTTAATACCGGTTTGGAAAGGGGTTACAGTTGTATCTTGAAACCACACTGATCCGGTGATTTCTGCCATGATCTGGCTCCTGGGCTCAACTCTGTTGAGCAAAGACTTGCCTCTCCTATCAAAACTTTGCATTAAGCAACAGACTGATGAAAATTAACAACCACCAAACCATCTGGGACCGTTAGATAATCTCATTTCACATTCACATTCATACCCTCCTTCTTTTACTGTACAAACCAGATGCCTCAAAGGGATTTTCAAGGACTGAGTGGAGAAATGTGACGACCCACGAGACTGGAAGCAAGACAGGACTAGTGGGATGAAGGTGGTGGTGAGCAGCACTGATCTGCTTTCTGTGCAAGGAGTAGGTGTCAGCTCTGACACTGCCTGGGGCTTTCTCAGCCCTGCAGAATGAAGAGACTATGTGTCCATGCTCACATCTAGGGGCACAACATGCTGTGGCTGAATTCAGCTAGAATTTTCCTGCTAACTTTGATAGAATCAGTCCCATAAGTGAAAGATTAGGTTTTGCCTCTGGATAGAGCTGTAATAATTGGGAGAATGGAGGGTGGGAATCATCATTGCATGAGATGGTAGAGTGCCTGTGATAAGATAAGGAAGTAAAAACTACCTTGGCAAAAAAAATTCCCAGGTAAAATATCTAGAGGAAGGGTGGGAGTGGACCAAACCTGCTGCTTACAGCAAAGAACTTTTTCCAGTTCTAGCTGGCTTAGGTTTCCTGCTTGGCTTTTCCCAGTTAAGAGGGTCTGACAGCACAAGAAGGACCATGTTGCAGTCCATTTCCATAGCATGGCACTGAGACTGTGAATTGCATGACCTGGCGACCAGCATGGGAAGCTGAGAGGTGTTGGAGAGAGGTCTCATTGTAGTGGATCCAAAACAGAGCCAGGGTGTGACCTAGGAGGGGATCCTGGAATCTCAGGCATTAGGTGCTTAAGTGAGTGCTTAAGCTCATTTCTTGGCCTTTATTTAGTTGGCATTTGCAGATGTGTCCTACATCTCCCTCCGAGAAGGAGGAGATCCCTAAATCCTGAAATTGGATCTGCATGGTCAGATTCTTGGTCAGATCCACAACCTCCATGAGATAACCTGCATGTCTCCTGTCCCAGCCAATTTCAGGACTGGGGAGGGGGGTCTTAGGGCTGGACTTGGTGTTTCTGGTCCTGGTGACTGGGCTGGGTGCTTCCATACCGGGGCAGAGAGGACGCTGCCGATCCCAAGTTAAGCGTAGCAGCTGGTGGGTAGGAGTCAGTGCTAAGGCAGCATCCTGTGCTTCCCTGGTGGTGTGAAGAGCTGCTCGGTGGTGAGGGAGGGGAGGAGGGAGTATGTTGGGAGGAAGCTGTCACAGATCTGCCTCTCATTGCTGCTTGCAGTCCTACGCTGGCTGAGTCAGAGCTGGCGGGAAAGGCGAGACATGCAGGTGGTCTCTGGGAAAAGTCCACACTCAGAAACAGATTTGTGAGGAGAAGAGAACGAACAGGACCCCCAGTCTAAGGTCTGCAAACCTGAAAGGCTGTGTCTGGTGTTACAGAGTAGATGAGGAAGAGGAAGACCATGCTGGAAGGCTGTGGTGTGCAGGTGTTGCTGTCTCACACCCCTGAACCGAGAATTTGTCATTGTGGTTGGCTGTTGGGAGGCACAGCGTTCAGCACGGATCAAGCCGCCACATTCGAGCTGCTGAGAGCAAACCAGCAAGATGGTGCAATCTCCAACACAGCATCCAAGGAGTTTCCCTTCTTTTCTGCCCTTCGGCCCTTGTGTTGTGGGCTCACTGGCACTCGGCTCAGTGGCTCACTGGCACTCACACGGCCGTCCCAGCACTCAAACACTGTTCTGATCAATAACATTTTTAAAAAGTTCTGCAGTAGCTGCTTAACATGTTTTATGTCATTCTCATTCAGATGTGCAGAGACAAACAGGGTGAACTTTGAAATCAAGTTTATGTTCGGCAATAATCCAGGGAAAAATTAGCAAAGACTTCAAAATTAAATTTTCCAAGATAGCATGTCAAGCCATTGAATTTCAGTTCAACAACATGCCAAAATATCTCAAGATGTCTCTTATGATGTATTTCATTGTTTCTTATAATTTGAGTCGTAGGAAAGTGATTAAAAATAAGACTGCATCCTTCTGTTTTTCTTTGATTCACTGTCTGAAATTTCAAGATGTTTAAAAGGTATTTATACTCATACTTCTAAGCTTCTGCAGTCATTTGTTTTACTGTGTGCTCTGAAAGCGATTCTGTTCAGCAATTAAGGTCTAAACTAAATTGTCAAACACACCAAAGCATATTTGCATATGTTACTTACGGCATCCATTTCAAGTTCATTTCTCAGAGAGAAACATGGGTCTTTCTGTTCCTTCCCCACATATTTCCTAATAGTTCTTGAACCATTGGCTAATTACAGATGAGTCTTTTGGAGGAGTAGAGTTCTTGGATGTGAGTGGATCCCTATGCATTTTGTGACGGTATCTCCCTGCTAAAGAGAGATCCTACGAGTGCCTTCAACAGAAGGAAATACGTATTCTGGTGAGGTTTGAAAGCGGTAGCATGTACTCCATAAACAGTTCAGCGTTTCCCAGTGACTGAAACAGAGAGGTGTTTCCTCTTCCAAGTATAGAGTGGTTATTTTGAGGGCTTGACAGGGGAATGTAGAGTTTCATGCATCACCCACAATGTTTGAAAAAGCATTAGGATATTGAGACTATCCGAGACAAGAAGTACAGAAATGAATTTAAGAGGCTGGCAGAAATGTCTGGGGAGAGTTTAAAAGACCTCAGGAGGTTATTTTGACCAAGCAGTGGTGAATATGGGATATGTTATGCACAGTATGTGGTGGGTGCAGGCTGCTAGTGGGGAGAAACTGGCTGCTGTTGGAAATCCGTGGCAGACCTTTTCTGATTACCCACTCTGACTGCAGGTGTTAGAAAAGTCAGGAGGTATTTCCTGCAGTGCTGTTAACCAGCAGCAGCAAGTATGGCTCTTCAAACCTCTCTCTTTCTAGAGAAGAAACATCATCAAGCCCCTAGTCTAGGATAAACCACGCTCTGGAAGGACATCTGGGTTCATAGCTTGTGTGTGCATGTGGGACATTGCTCAAAAGCGTTGAAGTCACTGTGAGTTTTTACATATGCTCAGTGAGCTGTGATTCAGGCTTGCTGAGGTGGGGAGAAGGATGCATCCAATTTTTTCAGGGAAGAGCAAATACTGGCTGCAAAAACTTCTGTTCAGCAAGAAATTCCAAAGAAAACTTTGGAGCTCATCTCTCCTGTGACGCTGTGTTATGGTAATTTTAACGTATTCTTTTGAATTTCAGAAGACAGTAACATGGTGCTCCGTAAACAGTTCAGAGGTGCCCGATGACAGAGAAGAGAGGTGTTTGTGATTTTGGTGATGGGCTTTCCAGACACCCTCAGAAGGAGGAGAAGGAAATCCTGATGGGGTTTATGGTGTAGCAGCAGGGGTGATTCCAGCAGTAGCTCACAGAGGAGAGCAGGAGAATTTGTGAAGGGTCATGTCCAGCGCAAGACCTTAGGAAACAGCCACTCACCCAGAGGATGTCAAAGTTTCCATGTTGATACTGATACTGAGACATTCACCTCAGATTAGGCAGCAGAGCCATGAAACGGGTAAAAGAATGAAAGAAGAGGAGATTGTTATGATGAATATGAGGACACACTTTCCTAACAGTTGAAGTTATCCTCTGAATGAAGTGTGAGCAGAGCTGTCACTCAAAGGTGAGCAGGACAGAGAAGAGCAAACCTGCAACTTCAGAGGCAACAGTCAAAAGTTTGATGGACAGAATTATGCAGGAGTTTTTCTCCCCACTTCTGGCTTCTGCAGTTTCAAATTGCCTCTAATGCCGAGAAAATTAGAGGAGAAACTGGCCAATATTGCCGATGCATTGGGTACGGTTGGCCGAGGTCAGTAATGGGCCACATAATGAATTTCCTTATAAAATTTGCAGAGTACATTTTGTGTTTTAGTGATGGAACAATGGGCTCAGGATGATTCTCCTCTGAAGAGTAAGAATTGTCTGAGTTACATTTATCTTCAATTTTTACTACATTGTATAAATGGCTTTGTTCTGTTTTCTTTTTCCAAACAGGAAAATTCACTATGTAAAAGAAAATTCTTTCAAGATCTAGTCTGAATATAGTAACTACTTTTGTGCAAATCTGAATATAAACTTAAGAGTAGAGACAAACTAAATCTCTTGAGGATATTACATCAATCTCGAAGTTAATAAGCTGGAAGAGAATGCATTTTAGATTTTATATTAACTTCCTTCAGACTAGGAACCATTTTTCCTTGGGCTTCAGTTTCCATCTCATTAATTTATTAATAATTAAACACCTAAAAAATAAAAGACCTGTTATTTCTCATGTAACGTCAATCAATAGATTTCTAATTAACCAGCCTCAGAGCACCAAGAAGCAGTTTCTGCAGCAACAGTTGCTACTGCCAGCAAATTTTAGTGGGACAAATGAAGTTTAACTGTTTTGCTGTGCCAGAGCAGAGACCAGAGGCCAGCTGGGATTTTTCTTAGTACAAGGGCCTCATCTAAGGTGGGATCCTGGGAGCATCTCCAGCATCCTTGGCCTGTGTGTTTGTGGGGTGATGCATACTATCCTCTTCTGGTTGGAAAACGTGGGAGCATGGACCGGGAAAGATCTGTCTGTGCCCTCAGCCTGACTATGGGGATGCTGGAGTGCTCTGAGAGGTTAGTAATGCATGGATACATTGCTCTAACCCTGGAGATCTCACAAGTCCTGGAGCTCATAGGTCAGGAAAACAGTAGAAGGAGATGTGAAAATATTTGGGAGGGGAAAATGTGCTGTAGGGCACAGAAGGAGCCTGTGGTGTTGTCAAAATAGAAACACGAAGTTTTCAAAATCTAGTTTTGCCTGTTTCCAGTGTAAAACTGTACAGCCAGCTACTCTCTAACACTTCAGAAATCTCCTGTGATCTGCTGGCAGAGAAGGTGTCAAAGGTATATTTCATCTCTTGATCCTGTGAACACTTTCTGATGTAACTTTGCCCCCATAAATAACCTCCTACACAGGGAGCTGAGAATCACATTCTCAAATTATAGCTCCTGATGTGCCAAGTTCCTCTGAATAAAGAGATCTTAGCCCATGGAAAATATCCCTAGAAACTCTTTCCAGATTTATCAGTGAGCTCTTTCCCAGTAATTTAAAATAAATCTTTTCTGGCTGATAACTGGAAGGACAGCCGTGTGTATGGGGTGAAAATGCAGAAGCTCTTTGGCAGTCTCAAATTCTGCCTGCTAAAGTGGTACTGAGGCTCCTCCTGTGGGGATCAGGGAGAAATACAAATGATGAAAATACTAGCAATAAGTAGCAAAAGCAGATGAGGAAGGAAGAGGAACACCAACTAATAGGTGAAGGATGTCAATGGATCTCTCAATGTCCCTGACAAAAGTATAAAATAAACCCAGTATCTGTCCTCCCCTTGTTACAAACCCTCAGAAACTGCTGTTTTGTTTCTGAGTAACTTTTCTTCTCTGCATTTTTTGTTGAAAGTGGTAGCACCAATTCAGCCTGAAATCAGAGTCCTGTGGGTTTGGGTTTTTTACAGGGAAACACAGACAGGTTAATGATGTTGTTCGAGCTCTAGGAAAGCCTTGGAATCCCAGGGTTCAGGCTTTGCTGCCTTCCAAAAAGCAGCACAGTGTGGTTTTACTGTGGCTCAGGTGTGACTCCTGCCACCTTTTCCGGGCATGACACCTACTCTGTCCTCGCAGAGAGGACATACTGCCTTGTCACCATCTTCCCCTGCTCTTTGTTAGCACTTCTCCATAGTCCAAGAGGAGATTTGCACAATTGCTAAGGACACCTATGCAGTGAAGCTTTGCAAATTTGGCTTTTCTCAGTGTGTTTGAAAAAACAAACCACGTAGATTTGTTGGTCATAAACCCAGTAATGGGAGCGGTGACCATGTTGCAGTTGTGATTTTTCACGAGAGTAGATTTATCACATCCACTTTGGCCCTGCCTGAACTTCTGTTTAGGAGGTTCTGGTCTGGGACTAAAACTCGCAGAGGCCCTTCTGTGCAAGGATGGAGAGGTAAGGACACATCTATGCAGGAATAGAGAGATAAAGGCCAAATGCCAAGAGGGACTTGGGCATCCAAAATCGCATTTAGCTGGAATACAAAGGTTGACAATCAAACTTGTCATAATGAAGACACTCAGCTGCTGCCATCCCTGAGGCGGGTGGGAAGAGCTTCCTAATTTGCCTGTTGTTATTTACTCCAGTCTCTGAACAGTAACGAGCAACTCAGCACTAACTTCATTAGCTAAATTATTGAGTCCTTCCTGTGCTGAGCCCTGGAGGAGGTTGGTTTGGCAGCTGGACTCCAGCACACCTCACGCGCACTAACCTGGTCCAACAGAGCTGCAGCTTCTGCTGGTTCCAGACCTCTGTCCCAGGAGATGATGCCACACGACCTCCACCTTTTCCATATCAGCTTCAAGAGCCAGTATCCATTCAGACACTTTGATTCTCTCCTGGAAAAAATTTCCAGGGCAATGTCTGAACCAGCTTAATGCTTAATTTCAGTATCTGGGTTGTTTTTTCTTTGTTTTCTTTCTTATTGTTTTTGTATTTCCAAAGACACAGATATAGTTCTCTTCCAAAATACGTAAAGTCATAGGGTAAAACGGTGAAGCTTTCTAAAAAACAAAACATCAATTCCATACAAATGCAACATAAGCTTACTCAATACTTCAATTTTCTTTTTCCATCATAGAGGGATTTTTTTGAAAATTTGTTCCACTTCTAAACTTGTAAAAAAGATAAAGCAGAGGGAAAATGCATCACCTGTTCTTTGTGGACTGCTCACATTTACAAAGCAATGGCAAGAATCTTGTCTGAAATTCTGTATACTTAAATTTTACTTTCACACATCTTACTATCCCTAATTTTTTCTGCTTTTATGCTCTGGGGCAGACAATTTAACTCAGCATCAGAGGAAGTCAAGAGCCCAAGAGACGAATTTTAATTAGAAGGCAATCAAGCCACCAGATGGCTCTCTGATGTCTTAAATCTCCGCTTGGGTGAAATAAATTGACTTTCCTTGAAAACAGTGCTAGAGTAAATTTTAAACAATGCCCCAAAGCTGAAACATATCGTAGTTCTGCATAGTTGTGAAAATAATTTGTGGGCTTTGAGGCATTTGTCAGGGTGTTTTATTTGTTTAATAAAAAGCATTAATGTTCGAATCACTGGTTGCTTTAGCACTGTGCCCTGTGATCTGTTCTCGGTATGACTGTTATTTAAAAATATTTTTAATTTTTGGGTCTAGTTCTACCAAATTGCAGAAAATAAACCAAAAATAAATTAATTCTTCCCAGTTTTCAGTTTCAGTGTTGTGCCCACTATGAGGACAGTGGCAGTTTGTGGTCTGAGCCCCCCCAGCGATGGGGGAGGCGAGATGGGTCTTTCCCAGTTGGGGTGATGGGAGCACGGGGACAAGGTGACCTCCCCAAAGCAGTGAGCTGCAAGGAGAGGTGGAGCACAGTACTGAAGCAGGGTTATGAGATAAACTCTGAGCATCATCAGTACCCTAAACCAGGAGAGGAAACCTTCATCAGAGTAAAAGGGAAGGGCAGCATGGCAGAGAGGAGATTGGGAAATCTGTAATACCTAACTGACTGTATTGGGACCTGCTGAAATCACTTGTATCTATTTTTTCCTAGGTGGTTGCATTCATCTTTCGCTGCAGGTGGGGTCCTTCACAGAGTATTTGTAGCATCATAGCTTTATCCCATGTCTCATCTGTTGCTTGGGGACCTCAGGGCCAAATTCAAAGCTTGTTTATAGTCGGGGTGGGGGGGGAAATGCCACTTGACTACAGGGATTCAGACCTCAGCATCTCACTGCCTTTTTCAGTGTGAATATTGAAATTTGCCATCTTGCCTTGCTTGGTGGCTCATGTGCCAGTGTGGACCAGATGCCAGCAGAACTGCATCCTCCCACCCCAGAGGTGCCCTGCAGCGTTTGCATCTGCTGCTGCAGGAGGGAATATCCTAAACCACAGCTGACTGTTCGGCAGTGGGTTCATCTGCTGTCTCTACTTTGGCAGCTCTCTCTGAGTTTCTAAATGATCTACATTTTTGTGCCTATAAATAACGAAGGCAGCAAAAATCGTGACTGTTGTCGTGCCGTCTGTCTCTGGAGCAAGACCAGTCTTGTGATCCCACTGCTCCACCAAGGAGCTGCTGGGGTTTTTTTCATTTTCTGTGTGTGGCATTTCAGCTTCATCTCCTCTTGTGCTCTCAGGGGGTCCTGGTGCCAGGGTGACCAAGAGGGACACTGCAGAAAGCTGTGGGTCCTGGGGATGGTTCTTCCACGCGGGGACAACCCGATTACAGCTGCAATGTCATTTTCCTTTCCACGTTGCTGGGCCAGGTTTGTAGTGGTGTCTATGTTATCTGTGTGGGATGTGCACACCATGGTTGTGTGATGAACACATCAGACTGTCTGAGGCCCAGCACCTGAAGTCTCTTGTACTAGACCCTAGGCAGGTCTGTTCTTGCAAGGTGAGGTGTTTTGGGATATGTTTATTATTCTACAAGACTACTGTCAGTTCATTATACTGACAATACCTGCTTGAATCCGAAAACAATTAACATGTTCTTTCTGCTGGATGACCACATCCTTAAGGAAGCTGAACCGTGGAAAAAAGTGTAATGATGCAGCTTGGTTTTGCATCTTCAGAAAGGGCTTCAGTCAGCTCTGAAAGTCAAGTTCAGCTGGTTTTGTGTCTGAACTTTCAGCCTCTGGAGCACTGGATATCACACGTTGCCTTGAGGGAGGGTCAGGCACCTCTGCATTCAGGTGGCACTTAAAGCAGGACATTGCAGCGCAACAACAACAACAACAATTATAAAAAAACCCACAAAAATCATAAAAATATCAGCTCTGTTTTCCCAATAAATAGTTTATTTTAATGGAGTATTATACAGAGGTGCTTTTAATATACTGGAATAGCACTGTAAGAAAAAGCACTTTAACAAGGGTTTCCAGCCTGGTGCTTAACAGCTGCAAGGAGGGGAAACATTTGGCATTTCTGTTTTCCTAACCTCATGAGAACACACCGGCAAGATTCCTCTTAATTGAACCCTTAAACTTTTAATGCAACCCCTGGACTGATACGCATTTGCCATATGTTTTACTTAGCTGTTAAATGGTTGACTAAGGCCTTTAGTTGGCCTGTTAAACTGAATTGATGACATTTTAATATTGCACAGGGAATACCACAGCCAAATAGAAAACAGACATCTGTGGCACTGAGACGGGTCAGTTCTGGCACTGGGCTGAGGAGCTGGACCAGGGAGCTGAGTTCTTGCAACCAGAGCAGCAGAAATAACACAGCAAGAGCAGGAGAGCATTTTCATCAGTGGCTTTGGATGTTCATACCTGGTTATAACTCATTATTAAAGGGCTGCCTAAAGCACTTCATAAATCATCAGTGTGAAATCTATTTTCCACACTGGTCTGTAACAAGTGACTACAGTGACTGGCTTCTTCCATCACATAAATACACCTGGTTTGCCTGCTGGAGGGGTGGATGTGCCCTCTCTCTGCAAGACCAAACTCAGCTCGGTCATTTCTCAGTTAGTTGCAAAAGACACGAACGTAAGATTGCCATCTAATAAAAGAATGACAGGATGAACATATTTTTTTAGAGGGATTATTCTGGCTCCCAACAAAGGTTAAGGGAACAAACTGACATTGTTTTAGTGGACCCTGTTATTGCTCTGTGACATTGGCATCAATACAGCAGTCGCGGTGCTCAGGAGGTGTTACGGTGCTGAGGGAGTCTTGAGTTCTTTTCTGAGAGGTGGAACACTTTCAGAAGGAAGTATGGAAAACACCCTGAGGTTTAGGGCACTTTCCAAGAGTTGGATCTTGGACTTGATTCCCCTCTCCTCTTGTCCAGCTGGAGGAGGAAGCAGAGTTTGTGCCCTAATTCCTGGGAGGTTTGCTGCTCGCAATTGTTTGCATGGCAAGTCTTGACCTGTTGGCAGCAGCAGCACCCAGGTTATTCAAACCCTTTGGTCACAGATGCCTGATTCCCTCTCATTTTAGAGTCATTCTTCAGTGGCTTGCCCAAGGTTGCAGGGGAGATGTGTGGCAGAGCAAAGGTTAAAGGTTAAACCCCCGAGTTGAAGCTCTTCCCTTGGCCATGCCTTTTGTTTGCAGGGAAGTGCAGATCCTGCCTGTCTCACACCTCCCTGACCTCTGGCACGAGAGTTCTGGGGAGAATTATGGGGTTGTGTGGTAGCTCTCATGTTGTAATAGATGTAAACACTGCAGTAGTATTAATTTCTTTGCCATTTCTTTGTTAATGGCAATTTGCTTGGTACGCAGGCAACCAAAGATTGCCTGATGGCAGAGAGGTCAGACCACGTAGCTGTGGATATTTACCCTCTTAGCACTTTTCTTTGGTCTCTTCCTTTGGACCAGTGTAGCAGTTCACTGACTTGAATGCATTGGATTAGGGATACACAGTGCCTCCCTGGCAGTGTCTGGACTGAGAGCACTGAGTTTTAATACCATTTTCTCTATTTTCAATCTCTGAATCCCTCTCATGCAGAAATGTAGTTGCTGCTTGACAAAAGCAAGGATCCGACAGAAGCTCTCTCATGGGTTATATGCACATACAAGGCACTGACTCTTTAGAAAAAGGTTCTAATAGTGGCATTCTTTAGCTAAGTGCATGGATCATCAATTGTCAGATGTTATTGCCAAATTTTGGACACTTGAGATTGCTGTGTAGGGCTGATGAGCTCTGTAGCCAAAGTCTATGTTTCTTTTTTGTCCATGAGTTTTTGCAATGTGCTTTGACCACCATATTAGAAAAAAAATAGCCCTCTGTCTGTCCATTTTATTAACTCCCTAATGTTCTTAGTGTATAAATCACACAGCCCACGGTAATATTCGCTAGATTATATTTAGGTTTGACCAGTTTGGAATGGTGGAGGGGCTTTTGATTTTAATTTTCACATAACTGTGTTTCTAATATATGCAACAGATGCTAAGGAGCCAGGATTGGAGATACCGGGATACTCCAGGATTTAGGATTATCCTTATGAAATGGAAAAGGAGGATTAAAAGTTTATTTCTTTACGTAGCAGCTGAATTCATGAAATTATGAGGCCATGTAGTTTTGTCAGCAGGAATGCCCAGGATCTTAACAGATTCTACACTGGCCAAATTATGTAGACAGCAAGTGAATGTTAATGCTGAGGATTCCCTGTGGGATGTGCTGAGCTGTTATGGTGGCAGTTCAGACCAGCTCAGCATCACACCCATCAGCACAACCCTTTGGATCCCCCTCAAGTGGGATAAGGCCCCAAACCGGGTGTGCTGCTGTGTACCTGATCCGTGGCCAGTGTGCCTGTCGGAAAACTCACTCCTGGAGTCATCTCCTGCCGTGGGCCTCCCCAGGAGCAGCAAGGCTGGGCTGGGAGGAGCATTTCCATGGCTGTGGTCTGAAGCTGAAGCAGTTTTACAGCTTGTATTTCTGCTGTTGCTTGGGGCTTGCTCACGAATGGGATTTTATAGGGAATTTAAGTATGAAATGTGAAACATGGGGAAATTATACCCTTTACGATCCCCAGGAGGTAGAGCTCAGTGAAGAACTGTGCACAGTGCGTGGGTAACAGAGGGAGGCAACAAGGCTTGCTCGAGGCTTTGGGATAGTCCTGTGGGGCTCTTTGGAGGCTGGGGGGGGCTTGAGGGAAATGAGGACCATGTCTTCACTTTTTGCCCACTCAGCCTTGGGGTGGTGCTTCCTGGGAGCTGCCTTTGGGATGCCATGGCTGGGAAGGGGATTTTTATGATGCTGGCATGTGGGATGGGCAGGAGTGTCACTGTTCTCCTGCCCCAGCACCACTTCCACCCACACAGTGAGGGTCTGACTTTGGGAAGGTGACTCAGGTGTTTGCTGTGAGACAGAGAAGAGCCTTTGAACTGTGCTGCATTGGGCTTTTGGATGTAGCTCCCACAGATTGCTGCATCTGAGGCAATCTGGGTCAGCTTTTTTCCATTTTCCCTGATAATTTTGATTTTTTGTTGTGGCAATCGGGAGGTTACTTTTTACAGACATCACCTTTTACAACTCTTATCAGTAATCCATCCATTAAAAATTACTACAGAAATAGACACAGCAATGGTAACACAAACTCCTAAAATATTGAGCATGACCTTTAAGCGTTTGCTTCTTGGCATCGATTTGCTCTTCTGTCTTGAAAATACAATTACTGTGGAGCTACTTGTGTTGATTAACAAATAATTAGCTGGAGACTTCCATTTGCTGTGTTGAGGCAACTGTATAAAGTGTTGGAATAGATGGCACCCTTGGAGCAATAATGTATTAGTGAATATTTGAAATTTTTCTCAAGGCCAAGGGACAGTCCCAGCAAAAACCAGAACATCTGGCAGTTGTCCAGCCTGGTTTATTAAGATGCAGGAGCAAGTAGCTGCCTTTAAAAATAGCAGAATCATAAAATCTTCCCTCTTTTTCTGTAGTCCTCATTATTAGCATGAACATGTGTCTGTTTTCATCTCTGTGATTATATTCTTGGAAATTGTCTCTGTGATGAATTGATGATTTCCATTAGAAACATCTCGATGGCCTGGACCAAAACAGGCACCAGGAAGGCAATAATTGAAGAGTTATTCAAATAAGCCCTGGAGCACATTTGTGTTATGTATGACATTCTGGAAACTTTCTCTTTTGTGAACTATGCTCCTGCTATATCTTGTTAGTAAACACTTGCCTCCCCAGAAGGTTGCTTTTTTTCCTTCAGAAGGCAATAAATTCAGCTATTGCACAGAATAAAAGCAGTAAATCTGTGTCTGTGGTACTTGGTTTTAGTGCCAGGCAGCCAGCACAGACTGAGCAAGCCCAGGGTGGTGGCAGGATCTCCTTTTCTGCCTTCTCCATGCCCAGCTGGTTTCACTCATGGTTTCCCAGGATTTTTGGAGGCTGTCCTTTCTGCTGGCCAGTTTTGCCTGTGCTTCATTGGCTGCTGGTGGCACCTCATTCCTCTCATCTCTCATGGGGATGACATGGACAGCATCTCCTTGAAGAGCTCATCCCACAGTAGTCAAAGAGCAGTGGCGTTTCACATGCCTGACTTCGGGGCTTTTTTGGGGAATATTGAGAATTAGGACCAGATGCCTTTTTTTTTTTTTTTTCCCTAAGAAACTGCCTGTTTTGTACATCATAAATCTTCCCTCAAGGCCGTGAGAGAGTATCTGTGCTGCCCACCCTCCAGCCAAACCACAATAAATCAGCAGGTCCTCCTGGTCCCTGCTGTGCCTTATCTGCGCAAAGGGCGCAGCTTGGAAATCAGCTGCTCCTAATGGGAGAAGGCATCTGGCCATCTGCAAATAAACATGGAGCTTGAGTCGCCAGTGCTGTTCCTGGCCCATCAGCAGTGCACAAGCAGCATCATGAATCACATGAACCACTCGCAGGCTTTGTGCACGGAGCTGGGAGAGAATGTGTAATGTGAAAAATTGTGATTAACAGGGTAGGTGAAAGCCTCGGGTGGGACACAGCAAGGAGTGATCAGCATCATGAATTGCAGGTAGGGTTGGAGCAGTGGGATTTAAACCAGTGTGTTTGCCATAAACAACACTTTTAACAGGTTTAATCTGGTTGTGTTTGCGGCTCATCCTCAGCCACTATGGCATGTGTCTACTGTCCCTCTTTAGAGATTAATCAATTTACATGCAATCCTGAGGTTTCCAAATTCAATACCTGTTTCTCCTGGTTCTTCCAATGACTTTACAAGTGCCTTGCTGAAACTGAATTTGCTGGCTAAATATGTAATGTTGCTCTGAACAGTCACATAAGTTTTATTTAGCTGCAATCGCATCCAGGCTGTAAGAACTTAGCTTGATGTCTCTCTATACCGCTCAGAATTGCAGAAATTCACTCTTCACTGTGGAAAACAGGAATATCTTAATTGAACAGCAGTGAAATAAACTCACGAGATGAAGCAGAGTGATCAAATGATGTTCGGAAGAGACTGGTAATTGGAAACTCTATATTCTGTTTAGATTATATTTGATTCAGTATTGAAATACAGATACCTAGTACTGGTCCATATCCTGTCCAGGAACAGGCAGTTCGTCACTGATGCAGATGTAAGTGAAAATACTTAACATGGTAATTTAACATTCCAAATGGAGAACTGGAAATGAGCATCACTGTGTCTGCACTCAACTTCTAGTTAGCTTTTCACAAAGGATACCTCCACAGGTGGCTGTTAAATATAATATTATTTTTTGAGAGAGACTTCAGATAGAAGCGGGAAAAATGAGGTTACAGAAACCTAAATAGAAGAAAGTTTCTTTCATATAGCTGAAGAGTCTGCAGACAGTGTTAAAAGGGTTCCAGTGACAGGACATCAGAAATTATCATCAGAAAAAACATCAATGTAATTAGTCAGTGTGTGTAATTAACTACTGAACAAAGCAGACAAGGGATTACTGGTATCTTCCAAGTCAAGCCTGGCTACACTGCTAAATGATAGTCTTTTGTCCAGCTAGGAGCTATGGATTGGAGGCAAAAATTGTACCATCTTTGTTTTGTCTGGGGTCAGATTAGATTATCATAATGGCTTTAAAATCTATGAATCTGTCATATTTGATTTTAAGTGAATGAATCAAAAGACTCCCTTAATGTAGGTATGCACATTCAGACCAGAGTCGAGTGAATAATTCAATAATTAATTTGATGAGCACAAACATAAGAACATGAGCGCAGTTTTATTGGGTCATACCAAAGATTCATCTGTTCCAGGATTGCTCCTCAGATGACAAAGGCTTTTGTCTTAAATCCACCACCTGCTAATTCCGTTAGGTCCCCTGTTTCTCATCTGTGATGTGAAATAATTCTTTATATTTCCCTTGTCCATGCTCCATCCTTTTCATGAATGGTTTAGTGGTGGATTTGGCAGTGCTGGATTAACGGTCAGACTCAACAATCTTAGAGGTCTTTTCCAGCCTTAAAGGTTCTATGTCTGTGTGAATCTGTGATTTTGTAGAGTACTTTCAGATATTCTCCTCTCTCATCTCTTTTCTTTCTAAAATGTGTTCTCTCTTCTCATGGAGAAGTTCTCTGATTCTGGTTGCTTTTCTTCTCTGTACTTCCCCAGTTTTGATTTTGCCTTTGGCCAAAGCATCTTCTGGACTCTTTCCATAAAGGTCATCAAGGTGGGATTTGTTCAAACGAACACAGAAATGGGCATTTCTGCTCCCCGCACCTTGAAGTGATACTGCCCTTAGCAGCATGACACCCTAGAAATGTTTCCCTGTGCTGGCTGGAGGAGATGACTGTGGCATCTCTCATATGGGTGCTTATTCTCTAGACTTGCAAGATTTGATGAGATGAGCTTTGTCAAAAGTATTGAAAGTGTGAGCGTTCCATGGATGTTTAGAAGGAGAAATTATTTTCTACTTTGCACTCAGTTTTCTCCTAAACCTTCTGCTGGATTTTTCATGGCCACAGAGTATTTCAGGGAACTGTCCTTGATAACTCCAACACGTATTTCAACTCCAACATATATTTCCTGATTTTTGTAGGAATTGTATATCCTAAAATTGTGCCTATACAATAAAATGAGTTTTCCTTGTACTTAGTTAAGTTACTTGCAGATTTCATAAGAAATATTTGATTATAAGGAAGTAGAATTTTGCGGTTATCAATTCTCTGCAAGTTTCTTGGCACTTTAAAGTTAGAGGGCATATTAATGGTGTTTTAAATGTACCTACTGTTTTTGCAACAGTTTGATAAAACAAGATACATATATAATTTAGACTTAAATTGGTCTGTTTGATTTTAATATTTAGCTCCCAATTTATTGTTTCTAAAAACTGCCTGGCAAGCCGATTTTTGCAACAACATACCTTGACCAGTTGACTGCACTTCTTTCTTTTGGGTTCAAAATAAATTTTCCAGAGTTGTGTTTGTCCAGGACAAAGGGATTGCTCAATGTGGTAAATCCAGGAGCAAACCTGGAAAAAAAAAAAAAAAGAAAAGGTAGAATTTATGTGAGATACAGGGGATATAAGGAGCTTCAAAGCTCTTTCTGCACTGAGGCAAGTATTACTCAATATTATCTTTGCATCAGCTATTTCTGTGATGACATCTGCCTGCAAACTTACTTGAGAGAAAGCAAGTCGGTCTCAGAAAAAGGAATATACACACAACCCCAAATTTCTGTTGAATGTAATTCACAGAAAATCTGGGCTATTTGAGCTCCAGCTGGGAGTGACTTTACTGTACTTTTCTGAGCTCGGTTTTGTTATTTAGGACAATTCCTAATGCTGCATTCATCTAATATTTCAAAACTGTTTACTATACATTGCATAATTTACAGTATCCATTTTCAGTTGCATTGGTTTTCATTATTTTTAGGTCTGTTCTTCCTAGTTAATGCTGGCAGGACATCGAGGTTGGTTTCCATTGGAAAACAAGTCAAAAGGAAAATAAACCAAACTTATTAGTGTTGTAACATGACCTAGTTTTAAATTGCTGTCAGGTGAGGAATATCCTCCAGATTTTAACCATCCGCTTATTTTATGGAGAGGTGGAGGAATAAGAGAGCAGTTAGGAAATACATTGTTCCAGCCCTCAGATACTGGAAAATGTATTTTGAGTGGTTTGTCTACGGAGCTGTACTTTTCCATTTTCTAGAAGCAAAGTGAAAAGGGTTGAGGCAACAAAATCACATATATATAAATATATATATGCCCACACAACAAGCAAGAGTTCACAGGTGAAGGTCACCATTGCTAAGCTTCAGCTCTGCCTTTTCATTTAATGCAGAGCCATGAAGAAAAACAGGTGGAAGCACCAGCCTCTATGTCATAGAATCATAGAATAATTTGGGTTGGAAGGGACCTTTAAGGTCACCTGGTCCGACTCCCCCTGCAATGAGCAACTAGATCTGCTTTCGCAGAGCCCCATGTAACCTGACCTTTAATGTTTCCAGGGATTTACCACCTCTTTGAAGGGGTCTCATAAGCTGTTAGTCAGAAAGGTGTAATCACAAGAGACTTAAAAACCTGATGTCCTTTGTGATTCAGTTGCTGTTAGTTCTGTCACACTTTTTAGAGCTGATGGGACCAGGGGAAATTTTGAATATAATGTTGGATCTTCGAAGATGGAATGAAATGTTGAAGAAAACAAGACAGCATTGACCTTGAAGAATCATGGACCTCAAATGATCTCTGCAGTAGGGATTCTGTGAAGGAAAAAGCTGTCTCCAAAGATTTGAACTGCCAAACTACATTACATCCCTGAGCTGAGCTTTCCAGAGACTTAACAGTCTTGTCCCAGTGGAAACAGAGGTCTGTTCTCCAAAGCACAACCTCACTACAGCTGCTCAGCAAATGTCACATGAAACTTTTCACGCAGGGGAAAAAGATGTTTTAGTTTGCTCAGTTTGGTTCAGAAAAATGACCGCACCATTTTTGCCCAGTTTAGAATAATTTGGGTTGCTCAGGGTGGGGAGCTCTCTTCTCCCAGGAAACTATCAATAGGACAAGAGGAAATGGCCTCGAGTTGCACCAGGGGAGGTTCAGGTTGGATATTAGGAAAATTTTCTTCGCTCAAAGAGTGGTTAAACATTGGAACTGGCTGCCCAGGGAAGCGGTGGAGTAACCATCCCTTGAAGGGTCTAAAAACTG
The DNA here is from genome assembly GCA_013396775.1 of Cephalopterus ornatus. Classification (NCBI taxonomy): domain Eukaryota; kingdom Metazoa; phylum Chordata; class Aves; order Passeriformes; family Cotingidae; genus Cephalopterus; species Cephalopterus ornatus. The sequence continues at coordinate 94,989 of VZRE01016168.1, read as the reverse complement.
AGTAGACGTAGCACTTCAGAATATGCTCTGGTGGGCACGGTGGTGTTTGGTTAAAGGTTGGACTTGATGATCCTGAAGGTCTTTTCAAACCTGAGTGATTCTGTGATTCAGTGATTGAACAGCACTATCAAAGGAGAGGGTGCTCACATCCACCCATCCCTCTCTGCCATATGCACACACCTGCATTCTAGAAAAATTAACCAAAACTGTTCTTGTGTTCTTTCTTTGGTGGCCTTGGAGCATATACTTATGTTACCATCAGATTTTAAGCTGGGTGATTTAAAGCTACAATAACAAGAAAAGTCCTCGCCTTGTTCAAGTTGGATATTTTATGGTGTGCTGCAAATGAGAAAGCCAGGGCAGTTTTCTGAGATATACAGTAAATAAGACAAGTCTCTATAGGCCATACAGCAATTTTATAGCAATATCTGTCCCTGCCTGATTAACACCCTAGACTATTGGTACAAGGAGAATTTTAATCACGTATGTTTATTTGCAAGAAGTCAGACTGAATAATCATAGTGTTCCTTTCTGGGTCTCAAAATCTATTAATCTGTTTACTTATTTTCTTTTAATGCGTTACTTCGTTTGAACAATGAGATCAGGGCGGCCAATTTCTCTTTTCTTTTAAGCAGCACGCTGTTCAGGTTTGCTTGCTGGTTCTCATGCATTTTCACAATGCAGAGGAAGTTTAAAGCCAAACAGAAAAGCCCTCCATTAAAAACAAAATACATTTTTAAAATGGAAATATTTATATTATTAAAAATTCCTTCATTAGAGAAAAGTAATGCTCAAAGCCAGAACTTCCCGGGAGCAGTCCCTTCAGTCTTTCTTATCTCCCCTCACACTTCAGCTTCATGCTGAGTTCTGTGTGTTTTCTGATTTATATTGTAGGAAACTGCAAAGTGTAACTTCTGATCGATAAGCTGTTCACAGTTACGGGGTAATGTTCATCTTTAACTTACTTTTCATGTTGTCCTTGAAGGCCTCCTGCTCCAAATTTCTGAAATTAGTCCTCTTTTCATTAGAGATCCCTAATTCACACATTTAAACAGTGAGTCCCTAGGGATGTGTCTGCGTTTCAAGAGTGGTTCTTCCCACCCAACATGATGTATTGGTGATTTGTCCAATGGGAATGGATCATGACTTGAACTGCAGTGAAGCTTCAGGTGAACTTAATACAATTCTGGAGGGAAAAGCCAACAAGCTCTGAATAGCTTTGTTGGAATTCTTCGTGTAAATCTGCCACTGATGAGTTCATCAATAAGACTCTTGATAAAAAGCAATTAAACTGTCAAGCAGTAAATGATCCAGAGTAATTCCAGCCTGTGCTACAAAAGAGACAGAAAAGAAAAACATCAATGTTTTGCCAAATGGCAAAGAAGTCAAAGTGATATTTCAAAGGGTGTTATTTTTCAAGCTTCTAAAACGAGCAGAAAGGCTCCTACACTTGATAACAGAAGAGGATGCAGGGGTGAATAAATGAAAGGATTTATCTGTACACACAGATGGTCCCCCCAAGAGAAAGAAAGGGTAACATGAATACATTAATATGACTAACATATTTTTAGTTCCAGCATTTGTTTGTTCTTTTATTCATGTATTAATCCACCTGAAGGCTAACATATGTAGGGATGTCCCCCACCAGGCAGCCCCGCTGAGGTGGCAGTCTGGCAGGTACCTGCTAATGTGACCTGCAGCATGCTGGTGAAGGTTTCACACTGCTGGCAAAAACACCAGAAATTCAGAGAGATTGGCTCTTGCCTTGTGTTCATGAGTTTAAGAGCCTTAATTTGCAAGGGAGTTTTTGTTCATTTTTCATCAAAGTATTTCTTTGGAACTTTTCACATTCTGCTTTCCTGATGGTGCTGCAAAGGAATCTGGTGCTTCAGAAAAAGGTTTATAACATCCTTTCTTCTTACCTGCAGTAGGTTTTCTTTTTGTTTGTCATTTTGGTTCTTTCCTGATGAACTGATGGTCAAATGGGTTAATGTAAAGTGAAGGTGTAGTAGTAATGCTGAAATGTTTCTTCATCTCTCCCAAGTTATGTCTGTAAATTAGAAATTCCAAAAACATGAAGACTGTGTAGTGACAAGAGCTTGAACTGAGCCTAAGTAATTACTAGGACAGTGTTAGAGTGACCTCTCCTTTGCCTCACAAGAGCATTGTAAGGTCTTTCAGGGTCCTTTTTACTGTCTGAGAATGGTGTTCAGCCAGCAGTGTACACACTCAGAGACCAAATATCAGGGTAACTCATCCGTGTACACAGAACCATTGTCATTTTGAAGTTTTTAAAAACCTGTCCTAAACTGAGACACTCAGTGTGGCCGCTTGTGCTGGAGGTTTAGATCTGCATTTAAACATCAGACTGGGGAGAAACAAGAAGCAAAATCCCCAAATCCAGCCAGGAAAACAAAAGATTAAAGATATAACAAGGGACACGGATTATGTTTTTAACACATGTCTCTGTTTCCATGTTCATCCTCATGAGCGCTGGGCAAGCCTTCTATAGCTGCCCCCAGACTAAAGAGCTGTAGGAATTTATTGCAAACTCCAGCACCAGGCTAGATCCTCTGAGAGATTCTGTGTGATAAATACATGAAGTATCCTTAATGAAACATTAGATCTGGAAGCTTTTATCACAGGAAACCCTGGAAACAGAGTGCAATCTGTGTTTCCCCATCAGAATTGCAGATAATGTCTCTTTTATCATATGATCAGGTTGTGTCCTAGTGCCCCTCTTCAAACTGGGTGCTGGTGGCAGTGCATTTTGCTTGTATCAGCAATACTGTGTCCAGCAGGAACATGACAATGATTGTCCCTCTGTGCTCAGCATTGGGGGGCACACCTTGAATCCTGGGGTCAGTTTTGGACCCCTCACTACAAGACACACATTAAGTTGCTGGAGTGTGTCCAGAGAAGGGCAACGAATCTGGGGAAGGGTCTGGAGCACAAGTCTGATGAGGAGCAGTGGAGGGAGCTGAGAGTGTTCAGCCTGCTGAAAAGGAGTCTCAGGGAGAACCTTATTGCTCTCTACAACTCCCTGACAGGAGGTTGTAGTGAGGTAAGGGTCAGTCTCTTGTTTCAAGTAACAAGCAATAGGACAAGAGGAAGTGCCTCAAGTTGTGCCAGGGGAGGTTTAAATTGGATATTAGGAAAAATTTCTTCACCAGAAGAGTTGTCAAGCCCTGGAACAGGCTGCCCAGGGCAGTGGCAGAGTCATCATTCCTGGAGGTATTGAGAAGATATGTAGATGTGGCACCTGGGGACAGGGTTTAATGGTGGGCTTGGCAGTGCTTGGGAAACGATTGCACTTGATGATCCTAAGGGTCTTTTCCAACCTAAATGGTTCTGTGATTCTTAGTAGGATAAGGGCTCATGGAAGAGGACATTATTGTATGTCCTGGCTGTTCCAAAGGATCAAGTCTGGAAGTTTCTGTCTCCATTTTCTGCAGTGATAAAATGGAAATATAGTTTATTCTGGCTTTTCTCATGTGGATAGTCAATGATATGTAGTAAAGGCATGTAGCCCCAGGTAAAAGGTGTAGTCGAAGTAAAAAGTATTCATATTTATAGCTGGGTTGGGGATTTTTTTTTTCATTCCAAACTAAATGAATCTTCTGGTCATTGTTTTGAAATTGTTTCCTGTGTTGCTGGAGCCAGGCAGGGCGTATGCTGGGGTGTCCACATGCAACGTGAACTCCCAGCTGAGCTCCTTCTCCAAGTGCTGGGCTTTCCCCATGATGCTTGATGAGCAGGGGAGACCCACTGTTTAGTGGCTGAGCAAGGACCAAGGGATGGAACCACACAGGCTCCATCCAGGCAGTCCCAGAAGGCATCTGTACAGAAGATGCAGTTGTGGCCACTTTGCTGAGTTTTGGCCAGCACTGAGTCCCTGGCCAGGGCTAATGCTACTCTGGATCACAGCGTGACACTTGAGCTGCTCCAGGGTTAAATGCTTTTCAGGTAACTGAACTTGGCTAGTCCTCCTTTGACTTTTTCTTTGTGGGGAACGAAGATTGAAATCAGCAGGGGAAAAAGCTTACTTTTGCTGTTGTTTGTGAGTCCAGCTCCATGAGCCAGTGCCAGCTGCAAGACAGGAGCAGTCCTCTTCCACTAATGAGAAATCCCTCCTACCTTCTCTTTCTGGACAGAAAATTTTGTCTTAAATTTCTTTAAGACAAAGACCCAGTTCTGCTCTTACTGCCTGCAGTTTCAACTGTGCCTCAGGATTGCCATAGAGAGGGCAAAGCTGGTGCTGCCATTAAAAAGAAAATAGGTTATCCCAGAATATTAAAGGCTGGAACAAACAAGTGGCAGCCGCGCTTTGTGAGTGCCCAGGTCTGTTCAGTGCAAACGCCAAGTCCCATTTCAGCAGGGTACAGGAGGTTGGGATCAAGACCAGCAAACAGGCCATATCTGCACCGTGAGTTTAGAGCTCAGATGCTCTCCCACAGCTGCCTTTGCTGGTTTGCTCCTGTAACAGCACTGACTTATGTCAGACCTTGGGCACTGTAGCAGCATTCCCAATGACATTACGGTTGAGTTAACCCTATTTTGGAGGAGAAAAGCCATATGGACATAACTCCATATGGAAAGTAGCCATGGCCTTGGGTACTGAGTTGAAGAGCATCCCGGGGAGGTGAACCTCAGCCAGGAATCTTGCCCACAGCAGGGAGACACTATAGATGAGTGCAAACACGTAATGCAAATCCCCTGTACCATAACACTGAGTCACCATACAGATAAATAGGAGCACGAGTCCCTTGACTCTCTGCATACACCTAGGATGCTGTCGACACTCTGAATAAGCAAGTGGCTGCAAATATACTGGCTGTTCCTCTTGAGTGCTTGGATTCATCTCTGCTTTGCAGTGCATCATTTAAGAGGTTGCAGATATTTTCCGTGTGTTGAAACAAAATTATAAACAGATTGAGCCTGGGTACAGTAGATCCACTGGACTAAATCTGACTAAGAAAAGCTTTCAATTAAAGAATGAGGCTTAAGGGGGATGGGGAGTGAGCTGGCATGGAGGGAAGTTCCCTCAATTTAATGAAAAAGTTTTGTGGAAGTAAAGATCGAAGAAGAGTTTCCTTGTTTAGGAAAGCAAGTGATGTAAATCGGTATTTGCTAAAGCAGTCCATGGCTTGAATATAACAAAAGTAACTGTATGAAACTACAAAACAGCATGCACTGCATTTTCATGTGGAAATGTGCTGTATTCAGTCATATTAATTACTGTGTGGGCTCAATTTTCAGTGCAATCAATCCACAGGGGGAAAAAAAAAAAAAGGACTGCAGGGGAAATATAAAAAGACAGTCAGCTAATAGGAGCCAGATTCAATAAAATTGTATCTGCCTTCAGTGAATGGCGAGGGTGAGGTGTGTCTGTTCTCCCTTGGCAAAGCACACGATGGGTCAGGCAGGGGCTTGGAGCAACACTCTGTGTATACATACATATGTGTGCATACATATATATATATATATGTACATATATGTATAGAGCAATGCAACTCCTGTTGTGAGAAACTAGGAAAGAAAGGGATTTAATTCAGGCTGCTGGTGAACTTCACATGCTGGGTGAGCTTCACCTTTTCTGCAGTTTCAATTCAGTGCCAATATTTTAGCAAGCTGTTTGGTTTGTTTGCCTAGCACTTAATAGGAGGATTATCTGGTTTCTTTTTTTTTTTTTTCTTCCAAGGTTCCTTTTCATTTTCAAAGTTGAATGTGTTCATTTTTAGTGGTAGCATTCTCTCCCATTCAGGTTCCAAACTTCCCTAGGAAGTGACTTCATGGCATTATTCAAGCAGATTATTGCCTGGAGTGGCTGAATTACCTAGTGTTCGTGTAATGGCAAGCTCCCAGTCCATATGTATTTAATGACTGTAATCATTTGTTATTTTCCCTTTATTAGGTTTGTTTTTAAAGAAAGTTTTACTGTGCTATTTATGATATGCTAAGTGGTGCAGCTTGCTGAAGAAACATATCGCATGCATTTTATTTTTTAATAGGTTTTGCTTGTTAAAATGGAAATCTATTATTTACCCTAGTAGGATGGTTTTTTGCTGACAGTTTTATTATTTCAATTACTCAGACATTTCTTTCCTCTTTTGTTTCCCCAGATACTCCTCCAGGGAGTTTTAATGTGTCCATTCTTTATTTAAGATTGGGTTCAGAACGTGTTATTTCTAGCCAGGCAGAGAAAAAGTGTAATATAGCAGACATTAAATAGTGAGATGTCAAGGTTTTATTTTCTTTCCTCTTTGAGTTGTGGAATCCTTTCCTCATTTGTGTCATCTGTTGATTAATTGCACTGATAATCTGCACTACTCATCAATAACTGTCTTCTACCAGTGCCAGGCAGAGTCTGTGCTCTGCCTGAAGAGTTTGTGGCTATTGATAGATGAACATACACCTATGAGTAAGTGAGGGGACCTCCGAGAGCATTTGGAATTGTCAGAGGCACAGACTACTTTATAAACTAATGTTCTATAGCTACTGGCAGCAACTCCTGAAAGCGTTTCACTTGCCAGTGGGGAAAGGAGAATGGGACCATTTCTCCAGGGCAAAACTCAAGCCTTGGTCAGTGGAGTGAGAAGTGAACCCCAAGGGATTGTACTAGGGGGGAGCCTTAGAGCCTCAGTGGGCCTGAATGGGTCAGCACCAGATCAAATTCACCTATGCGAAGTTCACTAGGGTGGCACAGCATGGAAACCAGCGTTTGCTCCCCTGGCTCTTGCTGGGGTAGGGTTGTGATTCCCTCTGCAAGTGCTAGTGAGTCTTTGACCACTCCCAGATGTGTGATGGATTTTATTTTCCATCATAGCCTGATCGGTCCTTGGACTATGAGAAAATCAAACCCAAACCACAGAATCATAAAATACGCTGAGTTTAAAGGGACTCATCAGGATCATTGAGTCCAACTCCTGGCCCTGTGCAGGACACCCCAAGAGTCACACTGTGTGCCTTAGAGCATTGTCCAAATGCTTCTTGGACTCAGACAGGCTTGGTGCTGTGACCACTTCCCTGGGGAGCCTGTTCCAGTGCTCAACCACCTTCTGGGTGAAAAGCTTTTTATCGATATCTAACTTAAACCTCCCCTGACTCAACTTCATGCTGTTTCCTCGAGTCCTGTCATTGTCACAAGAATGAAGAGATCAGTGCCTGCCCCTCTGCTTCCTGTCATGAGGATGTTGAAGACTGTGATGAGGTTTCCTCTTAGTCTCCTCTTCTCCAGGCTTAACAAACCAAGTGACCTCAGTTGCTCCTCATACAGCTTCCCCTCCAGACCCGTCACCATCCTCGTGTCCCTCCTTGGGACACAGTGAGGGAGCCCCCAGGGCTGCAGACAGACGTGTGCTCTGGCTGCCTGTGGCTGGCACGTGGCCTTGACCATCCTTTAGTGAGGTAGGAAGGACATTACAAAGCATATCCTCACACTTATGCTTCCCATCGTGTTTTCCAGAGTGTCTGGGGGAGAGCTGTTTGACCGCATCGTCGAGAAAGGGTTCTACACGGAGAAGGACGCCAGCACCCTGATCCGGCAGGTCCTGGATGCTGTGTACTACCTGCACCGGATGGGCATCGTGCACCGGGACCTCAAGGTACGGCCACAGCATCTCTCAGTCCCTGGGCAGCGTTAGCAAAGGTTTCATAATTATGTGAGTCTAACATGAGAGCCCTGGGACTGGCTGTTTCAGTGAGGTTCTGCCGTAGGAGAGATGCTCCAAAGCCTCCCCACGTAATTGTTTTTGATGAGGACTTGGCAATCACTTGTTACAGAGGGAATTTCCCACGTGATGTGGGGAAAAACCATTCGCTAAGACCTGAATTTTTACATTAAGACAGAAAACTCATCTCAGTTGGGATGTGTTTACTGCTGTAAAGGATCTTGTAGGTTTGCTGTGCTATATTTACTTTGACTTAATAATAGCTAGTAACAATAAATAGCATGGGAAAGTTGAGTGATTTCCCATCATGGTATTTGGACCAGTGTTTTCGGAGACACTCTTAACAGCAAGGGTTCTTCTAAGGACCATTGTGAGACAATGTGATATTTAGATAATTTTCCTTTCAGCTGTACCGTACTGTCACATCACAACCTCTCAGCTTCTTTGGTGAAAAAACCCTTAAACATTGTTTCTTTATCATTTCCTCCAGTATCTTAAACTGCCATTAAGACAAGCAGAAAGGCTTGGATTTGATAGCATGCAGCTAAACCACCCCATGTTTAGTATCTTAAATGACAAATTAGCAGGAGATATTGGAAAAAGATAGAAATCTCAAAAGAAAACTGTGAGTTCAGTTCCTGAGCTGGTTAATTCTACCATACTCTACTGTGAGAAACTAAAAATTCGGTGATCAGAAGAACACCTCTGGTTGTGCTTTGGAGGGATGCTCCAAACAGGAGTTTCCTTGGATGTTGATGCGGAACTTGAATTCTCCCCCTGTAAAGAGAGTGGAATTTGGCTAAATGGGTCATATTATATAAAGGCTTAACAAAAATTATTAGAGCCAAGAGCCACAAGGAAGAGATTTTTTCATTTTTTATTTCTTAAATACAAGGTTTTATTAAATGTATTTTTAAATTGCTTTTTTGAATATAATTTAATATTAAACTGCATGTTTGCAGTTTTTGACTGCTCCTCTTAGAAAGGTTGTAGTGCTGGGAATGTGACCTCGTTATGCATTCAGATGGATGAGAAACTCTGGTTATGAGAGATACTATTTATTTGCTTTTTCATCTTCTAAAAAATAAGTGCCGATGTGAAATGCTGTGTGGTGTAAAGGCTTGTCCCCAAATGCAAAGCAGTGGGGCAGAAATGCAGCCCATTACTGGTGTAACCACCAGCTCTGGTGTTCTCCAAGGTGCAGCAGTGCCCAAGACAGGCAGGCATGGCCTTCCTTTGTGGCAGCCTCAGTGCAGCCATTTCCTTCTGCCAATCTTTGACTCCAGATGGCAATCTTTCAGCTGTGTGTGGGTCATTCCTGTAGGATTGCAATCTTTTCCACACCTTATTTCTGCAAGGGAAGTACCTCTGTCCTGTACATCTCTGCCAGAAGTGAGCATCCTATGATGTTCACTTCAAGAGGCAGAGTAGGATAATAGAAAGTAGAAACTCTTTTTTTAAGTATTGGTTTGGCACATTTTTAAGACAAAACTTGGAATCCACTGAAGGAAGATACACCCTGATATCCTCAAATAACGTTTCTTCCCTGGTGTTGTCCCAAATAATGGGTTTTCTGAAAGGAGGCACTGGTTAGGCTTCCATCTCCTACAGTCTTCACATATTGCCCTCAGTTCCTATTCAATTCCTGCTGTTATGTACATAGAAATATTCTCATATTTATTAGAGTTCCACAGCATTCCAGTATGGAAGTATTGTTTAGTATTTTAACATGACCAGCTTGCTCCCAAGTTCAATTTTTTGGAAATATCTTCAGGCTTCTTTTTGCCACCAAAATTTTCAGGGGGGGTCTGGGTCCTCCTTATTCAGATACTCCATTGTACAAGCTCTTAATATTCCTGTCTTTATAATCTAAAGCAGGTTGTAGCTCTCACTTTAAAAAGAATTAATCTTATTTTAAAGTTCCTGTAATAATATATGGGACCTGGTGATTGGGAAGTGGATTCCTGTACAAATTACTTTCAGAACTTACGTAAGGCCATGCTGAATTTAGATCAAACCAACCTTCTCCAGTGGTATTTGGGGGGAAAAACAAGCTTTTTTACTCTTTCTTTCTTCTGTTTACAAGTCTTTGTCATTACTGTATCAGTTGTTAAAATGACTCAGAAAATACAGTATATGAGGAACACCTGCTGTGAATTTCTGTTAGCACAAACATACCATGATGAGAAAAACAGGGATACAATAAGGCTTTTTATGATCTCAAAATACCAAGATAAGCATAAGTTTCAAATTATGATCCCCAAGATGAAACTCTGGGAAGGAATCCACTCTACAAAAATCCAACCCGTGAAACATCCATAACAATTATTTATTGTACTTACGTGTTATTCAGATACCAAAACAGTACTTGCTGTATCTGGGAAAAGCAGGTCTGGGTCCCAAGTCTCTAATCTGAGTAATGCAACAGCAGTAGAGATGGCAGCAGATGACATCCAGGGAAGTCTGGGATGCACAAAAGGACTGGAAGGCTCAAGCAGCTCCACTTGGTACAAAGCTACCTTATTAATGCTTTTTGAATTAACCAGCTTGAAGAACCAGAATTCTTTTAAACAAGTTTAAGTTTCATATGGATCGGTTTCTTGGCCTTCCTAAATATGAGTAAGTGGGAACCTGAGGTGAGTTAGCAAAAATTGTTAGGAAATAAATGTCTTCCCTTAACACCAGCTCTACCAACCCCTCAGCAGATCAGAAGTGCACAAGTAAGAATCAGGGGTGACTCCAACCAAGGGCAGAACATGGTATAAAACTGTGATCCTTAAAACAGTGTCAGCATTGCAATGGCCAGCAAAAGCACTGGACTTGTGAGTTGTCATGAGAAAGAAACATAAATGGTAAAACTTTGCATTTATTTTGACAACCAAATTGCTTCCCTTTATGTCTCAGCGCAGCTGCCTCACAGCTGTGGATGTACCTTGTAGATCCTCTCGTGGCCATTGTGTCCTACGGATAAAGCCAGCACTTTATGCTGGGACTGGGGAGCCATAAAATGCTTTAACCTCCCCTTGAAGCTGAAGGGGGACCTCAGAGTAGGGTGGAGGGGACGTCACCCTCGACACTTCTCCATGCCCTCTTTCCGCAGAGCAGATGAAGAAGGGAGGACAGATGCTGGTGCTGCTGCACTGCAGTTGCTCCTCCTTGCAAATCCAACCTTGGATGTTTCCCAAGGAGTTTGAGGATGTTGTGTGTCCACAGCTGCTTCTCACCATTTCCTGGAGCACGCAGCAGGCTGAGGGTTGGAATTTATACCAGTTTCTGGGCAAAAGACTACACCAAGGTTATTTTGAAACATTGGGTACCCATCCTTTTTATGGGTGAAGACCTCCAAGGTCGAGGGCCCATTGCCACTAGGCTGTCTGAATGCCAGCAGGTCCTGGACCTTTTTGTGAGCACAAATATCAAGAAGTGGGGAAAGTGGACTCTCACAGCACCTAGAAAGAGCACTGCTGTACAGCAGTAGCACAATCAGAACACATGGATGCAGGGCTGTGCAGGAGCAGATGGAGGCTGGTTGGGCTCTCCAACCCACCTGACACTGGTATAAAAAGTCACAGGGCTTTGTGGAGTGATTTGTGCTTTCCCTCAGCATAAACAAGTTGCTGTGCTTAGTGCTGTAGCATTTTTTCCTAATCAGCTCTAGCAAAAACATCCTTGCTGCAAGTCTGTTAACTGTAAAGGCATTTCCTCTCTCAAAACAGTTTTTTTTCCAGTGGAAAAGATACAAAAATTCTCTAATACATACTGGTTTCATTTTTCTTTTTTCCAATGCTGTATAAAAAATTTCACTACACTGAATTTACCATATTTCCTTGATTTCAAATGAATCCTTCTGTTTTATCACTCTGATGTGATAATAGGTCAGACACATCTCACAAGTAAGGGATGAGCCTTAGTTCTTATCTGAGCTGCCAAAGTTTGTTATCCCAGAAAAATTACTCAAAGCTCAGGGTATCAGTTTTTTCCATTCATTGCCTACAGAGGAGGTTCTCCATGTAGGTTGTAAGAACAACTCCAGATTTAGGGGAAACAAATTATTTTTGTGTATGACATAACTAAGGATTGTATTAAATGCAATGCGTGAGTCAACAGATGTTGTTACTGAACTTACATATTCCAAATTCATTGTGCTTGTTCTCCTTTCTAGCCCGAGAACCTGCTTTACTACAGCCAGGATGAAGAGTCAAAAATCATGATCAGTGACTTTGGATTGTCAAAGATGGAGGGTAAAGGAGATGTGATGTCCACAGCCTGTGGAACTCCTGGCTATGTCGGTAAGAGGCTTGGTTATATTTTTGTCAAAATGAAATAATACTTGTTTTCTAGTGCTGCTACATGGTGCACATGAGATTTTACAGACATTTGCTGTATTTCAGAACTTTCTGGTGCTTTGTCTTGTATGTTCTTCCCCTTTGGGTCATGATCCTGCAATCCAGCTCTGGGTTGGCGGGATTCACTTTCATGTGTTTAATCCTTTGCAAAGTGAGTCTTTTCAAAGACACTGCTTGTAGTTAAATCAGGAGCACATAGAGAATAGCCTCAAATTTATTGGTTCTGCAAGCACTAAGAAGCTTTTCCTAATGTAATGTATTCCTTTAATCATAAAGGATAGCATTTTCCAGATTCTTCTGATAGAAGAGAGCAAAATGAAAGATCTGCATTTATTCAGATATGTCCGGTAATCCTCTCTTACAACCACGTTAAGTTACTGACTCGGATGTCAGTATGCAAAAGCTCTTTAGATCCTCAAACCTTCCAGACAGTATAAAATTGTTTCCTATCATTTATTCTTTGCTCTTCTGTCCATTTATTAGTGATTGTACAAGGCTACTGATTAGCAGGGTGTTTGCCAGTGTTCTTCCAAAACATCTAAAGTAGCTGAATGTGAGAATTATACAGCAGGTGATGATGGGGTCTGCTTGAGCAAACAATATTTAAAAGGCTCACTTTGTGCATGAGACATCCAGCAAGCCTGTGCCTCCTACCATACCCCGATCATCGGCTGAGGCTGCAAAATTAATCTCTGGGGTATCCACGAAATCCGTGAAAGTGAAAATGCCTACTGCAGGGATAGATTTGTCTGATATCTTTCCAGCAGGAACGACTGGATGTTTTCCAGCAGTCAGAGACTCCTTTTGCTTTGCATCTGCCACCTCACCTGTTTCCATAGTTCTGATGATACCATGGTACGAGATTATACTGTTATGACACAGTGATACAGATTTGTCCCAGGTACCTTTTTCTGGGTGTTATCTTCACGCTGCACAGGCACAGTCTATCCTGATAACATCAGGAAAAGTAACACATTTCTGTGCTTTCCCATCATGAAGCCATCAGCCCATCATTGTTTTATTTTAAGACATATGAGTCAGGATGCTCTCTGCGCGGCCTGGGTAGCTGTCTTGTGTAATCACACCAGACTGGTAATCTTCTTCAAAGCAGTTTCAGGAATTGAGCTGAGATAGCAATTTTCATAATTTTTGCTGTCAGCTCTTCTCTCCTTAACAAACTTGTTTTGTTTTGTTCTGGAATGGGCACTGCCTAGAATGAGTCTTCAGACGCAGAGGAGCTCAGATATAATTTGCTGAAGTGCTGATGGAAATGAGGGAGTTTGACTGTGCTTGGGCACTGAGTGATCTCATACGGCCTCTCAGCGTAGCCATTTACATAAGAAAACATACTATTTTGTAGGGGAAGCTCTCAGAGCCTGTGACACAAACTGTAGTGCTTTGAGAGGTGTTTGAGAGCTTTCATTACTCATGGTCTGGGCGCTGATAGCTGCACAAGTGCCTCCATGCCTGTCGTTACCTTACTGAACACTGGATTTACTCATCATGGTTCAAGAGGTCCCAGCCGCTTGATTCTGAAGTGCTGACAGAACTTTCCCCCCTCTCTCCCAAAGCAAACATCTCCAAATATTTGCTCTATTTCTTTCCTTTTTTTATTTTTTTTTTTCCTGCACAGGAAGCAGCTCCTCTTTAGTGCTGTACTTTTTTTTGATGTGACAGGTTGCTCAGACAACATTTTCCAAGCACAGCACATTTTTGTTGCCAGTCAGTGTGGCAGTGCCCACAAATGGGCCTCCATGAGTGTCACACCTGATGACATGGCTTCTGCATATGCGGTCAGCAATTTGTCCACATCCAGAAGCTTTTCTGCCTTCCAATTTGCAGCACCTGCTTAGTGGCCTCAAATCAGCGCAAGAGTCGTTCCTCCTAATGGCACAACATGAATACGTGTCCTCAGCTAGGTTGGGGTAGACAAATGCCACAATCCTGGCCCATGAAATGTCCTGTCTGACACCTCTTTTTGTGTTTTGTGCTTTTTTCCCCCAGATATTTTACCTAGGGTTAAATAACAGTTAGAGATCCATCACTCACATTGCATTTCCTGGTGATTTTCTTTAAAGATATGTAGAACATGCCAATTTTTTATGATTTTTATTAGCAATTGATTATTTTTCTCAGTTTAACCACTTTGCTTTTAAATTACTGGAAAATAATTACTTGCATATCACATGTCAGAGGCACCCAGAGCTCTGTCAAGAGGTCATTAGCATCCACTCCTATTTATACTTCATCTCCAGAAATTGATCCAGTCAGATCCCACTATGCAAAGTGTTGGACAAGCTTCTGACTTGGAAGCAGACCTGATCTTAACTCATGTCTGATGCCCAAGCATTTGAAAGTATGCAAAGTCCTGTCCTTTCTGTCTTATTTCCCTGATTACGATATACTTTCAACTCTTTGTGTTTCAGTTTTTATCTCAACTTTTCAGAGCAATGGTATCCGAGACACTGAATCCCTGTTAATGTGGTTCAGAAATTCATTGAAAGGGAAAGGTGTAATTATAATGAAATTCTTTAACAAATATCAGTTTTCTTACTGAAAATCAAAGTATTACTTATCAAATTAGAGTATATCTAAAATGTGCATGACCAGTGGTGCATTAGCACTTCAGCTTTTAAAGCTTTGCCTTACAGATTGAATTACTGTCAACAGTTCTGAGATCTTACTACTTCAGGAGTTTTGTCAGAGATTTTAGTCCTGTGGTTAAAAGCTGATGGTTAGGATAATTTAACCTGATTAGTTAAGCCACCTTCGTTAAGAGCCCAGTCTAAATGTTTACTAACTGCAAAGGGGATCTGACAATACAACTTCTTCTAAGGAGGTCTTCCATTTTCTTATCTGCTTACTGCTCTTGTCCCCATTTTTTATGGGAAGAGCCTAGGTGATGAGCTGGGACTAGGCACCCAGCTTTTAGATAGCACATAAATTGGGTAAGATGAGGTGGCTTGTGTGGCTCATTTCATTGCAAATTAGGTGTGTGGACTGGCCTACTGGATCTCACCCCATCGTCTAAGATGGAGAATAATAAGTGGTGCTTTCAAAACCCTGAGTGATGTGTGTGGTTATGGGCAAGATCTCAGTAAGCCGTTAGTGATTTATCCTTTTAAACATCATAGGTTTGGGCTGGTTAGCTTGAAACCATTTATAATAACTCAATTTTGATGGAGGAGCTTTTCAAACCTGCCTGAAAATGAGCCATTCCTGAGGCATGTCAAGTTGGGCACCCACCAGGAGGTGACCCCATTCACTCAGTGAATTCCTCTAAAGGCATTTTGGCTGTTTGGGAATTAGGTCCCACTGAGTGACTTTCCATGAGACCTGGTTCCTCAAAAGCTTTGGTTACTTCTGCAGATGGGACTCAGACTTGCAAGACACTTAGGAGCATTGAAAAGTTTGAAAAAAAAAAGTTAGAAAGCCTGTCTGAGGTAATCTGATCTCCTTTTGTAGAGTCTGAATTATGAGCTGTGTTTGTGGCTGGCTAATATCTTAATCCTACTGAGATTTAAAATTCTTGCACTGAGTTCCAATCCAGCTTCATGTAATATTTTCTTGTACTTCCCCATCATACAAATTGGGCTGGACCCTGGATATGTGGTTGGTCCCTGTACACCCCACCTCACTCACTGTCTTCATTTTCTGTAGTGCTTTTATGAAAGGTCATTTCACAACTTTCAGCTCTGCCAGAAATCCAGTAGCAGTTTCAGATCATACCAAAGCCACATGTTTCTCTAATCCCTGCTCAAGACCACAGTGTTTAAGTAAGCAACGGATTTCCATGTTGAATTTTGACCTCTTGGTATCCTTTGTGTCAAAGGGTTAAAAATACTCAGTAAACCTTTGGAATATCCTTATTACCAAAAAGTTACCTCAGGAGCTGTTTAGGCAGTAACATGAGTAATAAAGTAAAAATAAAGCATGGGAACCACTCTGATCAGGGTTTGCTCAGGCATAAGCACATGACAGTGTGATTTCTCAGCTACATTGCCATATCCTGACACTGGGTTTGCTTGTGTGTGGTGGTAGCTGAGTTATATCCCGTGACAAATATCTAAATGTGACTCAGCAACATGAAATAGGGAGAATAGGAGCACAAGAAGTCAGCAATACTGCCCCAAAACCCTGATCTCCTTCAGAAACAGCCTCAAACTTCAATGTCTCAGCCGAACAGAACACAATGAACACTGGAGGATTGTGTGAAAAATGGAAAGGAGTTGTTTTCATTCCAGGAGTCAGTGGAAGGAGGACACTGGTTTTGTAGTGAAGCTGCCTCATGCATCTAAGCCTGTTTGCACTGTGAGGAGGAGACTTTGTAGGATGGCAGAGGAACTCACAGTGCTCTCTTTGACTTCAGAAGAGGGGCTGTGTCTCCAGCCATCTTCTCAGTGGTGCTGGGTTGTTCCTCTCTGTCCATCTTCTTGAGCTGGTGCTTCAGAAGTCCTAAGTGATGGGGCTGGCACCATTTCCCTTTGGTGTCCTTATGAACTCTCACCTTCACTCTTGGATTTCGTGGCCATCCTGTACCTGTGCAGCCCATTCATGTTTCCACTTCTTTACTTGCAGGATGTGACTACGTGGTGGAAACTGGCACTAAAATAGTTACCAGCTGAACTGTTGGTCCTGGCTTGCACCAGGGCAGTTTGCTTGGTCAGCTGAGCTATGTCCCTGCCCAGTGTGAGCAGGTTTCTGGTTATTTTAACCCTATCTAGATCTTTCAATTCCTCCACCATTTACACGTGATTTGTCACTCCTACAGGGAACTTCAAGGCCATTAGCCTTTGTTCAAAGACCTTCTTCCTTCTGGCATACAATGTGTGGGAAGCCATGTAAATCACAGAAAATAGCATTAGACTGAGTTCTTGTGGGACAGCCAAATCTGCTGAGAGTAGCACCATCATGAGAGTGAAGGAGAACCACTTTTAAGTGGTTAGGCTGTTTTGAAGAACAGGCACCCTCATGACTTGTACAGTGTGATCAACAGGCTTAAAGTATCAGAGCAATCCCCATCACCTGAGCTCTTTGCAAGAACATGGGTTGCTGTTTTTGGCATCCAGGCAGCTGCATTTTTAGGGAGCTTATTAGCATAGCTGTGCTCACTGAGGGTAATGGCATAGTGTTCTGAAAGGATTCAAAATGTTCCTGATCTGTACCTTTTCTTAAAACCTCCATGTGAAACAAGCATTACAATTTTTTCTCTTAGTAAAAGCAAAACTTAACTAAACAACAACAACAAAACAAACCCTAATAGTAAAACAGCAGATCATCTGGCCTGGGGAGCACATCTTCATGAGGCCCTGGGACCATTACCCTACCTGGTACCTGGCACATGTTTCTGGATAATAATGGTGAATCGACCTGAAATATAGTTCCTGGATGTGGAGGAAGGGTCCAGGTTTGCTTCACTGATTTCCCTGTCTCTAGATGACTGTTGTGTAGCATTTGAGCCCTCAATGATTCCCTAGGGATGTGTGATACTGGAAGCCTTTGCTCGGCTGGTGTCTCCCAAGCGACAGAAATGGGAGATTTGACTTTCCCCTTCTCCTTACTGCTGTTTTTAATCCTCAGCCTTCTGTGTTGATCCTTTAATGCTGTCAGATCTCAGGTTTTTTTCATTGTGTCTCCTGCTTTTGCCTCTTGGCACTGATCTACCATTGTTCCTAAGAGCTCCTCTGACTTGTTTTTCAGCTCATTAAATGTTTCCGTCTTTTCCATGTATCAGAGACAAATGATGCTGAGCTACGTTCTCCTGTTCCTGTTGCATGTCTGCTCATTGGAACAAAAATCAAACCCAGCCATTTGGCCTCAAAATAAGTATTTAAGCCCCCTGCCTTTCTTCCTTAAGGTTTACCAAAGGGGAGGTAATAGCCTCACCTTTGCTTTGAGCAAATGATGTTCTCGCCTGCTTCACAGCCACCATCCACAGCAGCAACTGTTATCAGTGCTCTTCACTCCTTTAAAACAGAGAGAAATGCCTCAACAAAGCTTTGATGTTTTAAGGGGGAGAATTTTTATATAGTTCACATCCCCGCATCTCAGATTTGTTTTCTGTTGTGTTAATGTGGCATATCTGTATAATGTCAGGAGCTCACTAGGATCCCTGCTGCTTAGGAGCCATTTGCATAATATTTTCTTTTGGAGTTATGAGATGTATAATGTTTACCAGTCTTGAAAATTATGTAAACAGGAGCAGAGAGTCAAAGGTAGAAGAGATACGTGAATAAAATATTGGGAATTTGGAAGGACTAGAGAGTTGGAAGACATCTAATCTAAGGACAGGAAAATTAACTCCCTTCTTCCTCATATTTTGTCACAAAATTCAGTCACAAGGGATGGAACAAAACAGGAAACTGAGTCTCCCAAACCCTATTTGATGCACATTTCGAAAAACATTTTCTTTTCAGAGGAAAACTTGGAGGCAAATTTTGGTGAATCACGAAGGAAAGAGCCAGATTAAGGGACACAAGAATTGTCTGGGAAACTTGTCTTGAGCAACTTTGGGGAATGACTGTTTCATACACGGGAAATGAACATTTCCAGACTGTCCCAGCTTGCCAGGTTATCTGTGAGGCAGTGGCAGGCCAGTGCTTTATTTCTTTATCCTGATTTCGCCTTCAAATTCCACCCAATGGAATAACTAGAACCGAGCCAACAGACAGACCCTGACCCAGCTGTTGGGAGAGGAGTTACATTTTGGGCACCAACTGTAGAGGTTGTCTGTATTTCCATAGTTTTGTCCCCTATTGTAGTAAGAGTATTTTTACCTTTATCTTGGACTACAGCAGCATGCCCATGTCCTGGAAGTGACAGGATATGTGCACCTGGGGTGCAATTTCTTCCAAGCACCTGGGGCCATGTTCAGAGCTGTTCATCCTTGGTACAGTGGAAAGAAAATTCCTTTGGCATGTGGTGGATAAGTGTTGGAGTATTCACACTTTACAGCAGTGTATTAGGATTAGCAATGTATGAACAGAACCATCCTTCTAATTCCTTATCCATGCAGTGGTCCCAATTTGCTGGATAACTTGAAGATTGGGGTAATATTTGACCTGTGCTGCAGACTGGGGCATATCCAGCATATCCAAATCTTCAAGAGTGTTCATAATCTGGTTGAGAGCTATATTAATATCCACATTCCCCTGGATTTTCTTCATTTTTACAATGTGTCCCCACTGGAATTTGACCCTTTTCATCATTCTTCTGCTAGTGGAAATGCAACCTGGATGCTCTTATCTACCCCATGCACTGTGTTCCTTAAATTCCTTCTGTAAGCTCTCATGCCAAAGCACCAGAAAGTTCCTTCTGTTTCTCATTATTGCTTCCTGTTCTCTTCCTTGCTGGCAGTTTTGACCTTGGTTTTGTTGGCTTGCCTAGCTCAAGAAGCTAAGTCTTTGAAGAGTCCTACCAGTGCACCAGAGCATAGGTAGCAACTAAATGTGAGGCTCAAGTTTTAACAATTATATGTGATTTCCAGCTTTTTTTGCTGTTCTTCAAGTAATTAACTGCTCTGATGTTGGTAAGACTCCTATGAGAGGAAGGTGTAACCCCCAAGAAATATTTCCGTTGGGACTT
Organism: Cephalopterus ornatus; assembly: GCA_013396775.1. Classification (NCBI taxonomy): domain Eukaryota; kingdom Metazoa; phylum Chordata; class Aves; order Passeriformes; family Cotingidae; genus Cephalopterus; species Cephalopterus ornatus. Next base: position 75,389 of record VZRE01016168.1, on the reverse strand, counting down.
GCCCCTTCATGACTTTTTTCCAGCATTTGAACTCCAAATTACTCAGAGGAAGTACTGTGCTTTTTTAAAACATAGTGTGGCAAGTCTGCTATAGAAATGGCACAATCAGTGATTTCTTGCATTATTGTGGACAGTGTGCTTTGGAAAAAAAAAAAAAGGCAAAAGCTTCTTTACATGAAACAGATTACGGTCACAGGGTTTTAAAATTTAGGTTTAAGCATTTGTACTGCAAACTCCCAACAGGGAAAACATAATGCTCCAGGATCCCCCCAAAAATACACCTTTTTAACTCTCACTAGTCTAGGATAGGAAAGCAGACCCACAAAGAGTTTCAATAAATACCCAGGCTCTCGCTTCTAGCAAAATTCAGAGTATGGTGGCTGAAAGCTATAGAGGCAGAAGGCTCAGTTCCTTTGCACATGTCCAATTCCTGATGCTTTCCGTTTCCCCCTCTGAGGTGTCTCTGTTCCCAGAGGCAGAAGGACAAATTACTCCTCCCTTCTCTGACATCCAGCAGGCTTTGAAAGGCAGCTGCTGGAAGAAATGGTGGCTGCTCTCCTTCCTCTCCTGCAGATGTAATTTATCTCCTCCCTGACACGCTGCACTTTCTGAGCTGCCTGTGGAAGTCTCTGGTTTGGCAGCATGATGTGGTGAAGCTGTGATGCTGTCAGGGGGAATGTGCATCTCTGCACCCGTGCAAGGCTTGACCTCACTTTCCTCCTAAACAGGGAGGTGATGACTCTCTGCCTCTCACGCATTTTTCTGTGCTTAGTTTTGTTTTCTGTGCCTAGAGACAAAAAGTGGGGAATTTTCTCCACTTCAGAAGTCATCCTTCTTTTTAAGAGTATGAGTTTCAAAAACCTCAGGGCATTTACAAATGTGTGTGGAGGGCAAAACAAGGTCTTGGGGAGCTTCAGGGTCCTGCCTCTTGACCATACTCAAATATTTGTTCTTATAACAAGTGCTTGCTCGGCTTTTTGTTTTTCAGCTCCTGAAGTGCTGGCCCAGAAACCCTACAGCAAAGCTGTGGACTGCTGGTCCATCGGGGTCATTGCATACATCCTGTGAGTACCTGTTGGGTTTTCAGTCACTGTCCCCCTTGGGACCTGCAGAATGCTCTCCCACCACAGATTTACCCGCTTAGCCTGGGCCACATAGTTAAACTCTGACACTTGTGACCCAGGAAATTTGGTAGGAAAAATTTCCTACCCAGGAAAGTGGTAGGAAATGAACCAGTACGCTTCAAATGCCAAAATCATTGTTCCCACCTGAACTACACTGTAGGCAGTGGTATGGGCTTGCCCAGATTGTGACACTATTGAAGTTATTATGTCCCCTGCTCAGGTTAGCTTTGAGAGGATACAAATTCGGCTGTTTCCATGCAGCTTAGCACCGTGCCCACAAGCATATCCCAAAAAGCCACATCTCTCATGGCATCACCCTAATGGCTTTTTGTTCCCTGGGGGAAGGCACAGAGGGAGATAAGGGGGAAAGAGCTTTTAATGTACTGGAATGAATTATTCTCATCAAAACATAATACAAAATATTGAAATTCTTACTGAAAATGAGGGATTGTTTTCCTTATCTCATCTAACCATCAGGTCCCACAGGAGAGGGTGAGCCCTGTCAATTCTATCACTCTTCCCTCAAGCCGTTAAGCCTCTGTGTTCTTGGCTGAGATTTGCTCCTCTAATGGGAGTAATCACTGCTCAACGGAGCGGGGATTGATTGTTTGAGAAAGCTGCAGGACCACGACTTCTGTGCATTCTCCAAAGTGGTGGATAGATCTCAGAACTCATGTTTATGGAGATGTAGTGCCTGTCATCATTCAGTACCTGCCACCCTTCTTCACAAAGGCTTACTAGGATAATTTAGGTTGGAGGCAACCTTGAGAAGTCTTTTCCTTGAGGTCAGACTAGGGAGCCTAGGGCTTTATTCAGTTGTGTCTCAAAATCCTCCACAGGCAGACTGTGGGCAACCTGTTCCACTGTTTGACTGTCCTCATGGGGAAAAGGTTTTTCCTTATATCCAGACTTGTCTTCATGAAAGGGGCAGCCAGTACTTTAAATGTGGGTGCACTTTCAGCGCTTGAGCCATGGAATTAGGTGCACCAGTCACTGCACCAGTGACAGCACATGGAAGGACTGGAGAGGTGTCCGGGCCACTGTGGTCACAGGGATACCCTGGTACCAGGTATCATTACTGCTGGGTAAAGGCATTAGTGACATTACTGGGCACCATCATCTGAATCCAGATCTGTGTGCATAAGTATACGAAATCACTGCTCATGTTTGGATCGAGAGGAAAATGCAGGACTTGTTGTCTGACGCCAGTTTTCAGAGGTCTCTCCTGAGGGGGCGGTCTGTGCTCAGGGGTGGGGGCTGCAGGTGTGTGCATGTCACTCAAATGACAGCTGCACAGGTTTCTTGTGCCCAGCCTGAGAGACTTGAACCACAAGCTATTCATGTGGGTCTTCAAGAGGAGACCGTGGCTTTTGCCACGGACAGATCAGGGTGACCACACAAAGCACAACAAGCCTGTTCCTTCAGTGAAGAGAGCACAGAGCTGCTGTTTGGCTGTTGAGTGCCACAGAAACAAATGTCTTTTCCTGCCAGCATTACCAGTGCTTTCTTTTTTTTTGACTTTTCCCTTTTACACAACTGTCACAGTTATACAACACTGAAGGAAAAAGCAGCTCCAATGAGGCACAGCATTAAAGCATTCCTACTTTGTTCCTTCTCTACTTATGCAGACATTTCATGGCTTGTCAACATGAATAACTTTTTGATGGGGTTATATAACTATTTTTGCCAGGATATACCTCATTGCTGTGTTATCCACTCTGTGCAATGTTCATTTCTTACATTTGCATTTAGTCTTGAGCATGTTATACACTACCCAAAATAGGGGGCGGTTATATTAAAATGGTATAGGAAGGCTTTATTTATTTGCACGTGTTGAATTATTTAAAACAAAGTCCTGCCTGAAAACATTAGTTTTATGGCTGACTTTCTAATCTACATGAATATTTGAAAACTTATTGAGTACAAAACTTTACAGGGGAATGGATTTATCTTGGAGCAGCCATCAATAGCAAGATGCAAAAAGCTTTTGCTAAACAAAGCAAAAATCAAGACTGCTGATTCTGACTTTGTTGCAAAGCCCAATGGGACATGCTGCAGCAGTGAGGAAGACAACAGACTTGCCAAAATACCCCAGAGGCTGCTTCACACATCATGCCCTAGTGCTCTTTTAGATAAGGATGGTGTATGCTGACCCAAAGTTACTATTTTTCACAAGCAAACCTGAGCATGGAAGTCCTAGGGGTTGGGTTTTTTTAATGTATTCAGTCCTTGTCAGCCATGGCAGGACACAGTTAGAGTCTTTTCTGTAGCTTTTTTGGTACTTTGGCGAGTACCGGCGTCAGCGAGTGGAGAGAAGGAGGATGCAGGTGGAAGACAGCAGTACCCTGCCTCACTTCCAGACTGAGCTGCTGCCTGGGTTCAGTTTATTGTCAAATATCCACCATGAAAATATATGTCCATCTGGCAGCCCATGGGAGGGCTGTGAACTGTTGCATCTGGTTGGGTGGAGATAAACCTGGCTCTGCTTTCCTCCAGGTTTTCAATCCCGTGCATCAATGGCTCATGCACCAAAGGTCTTTTTTTGCTGGCAGACCTGTTGTTATTTCACTTGTTGCTTTTATGTGTCTTGCTGAGCAATGGGGGTGAGACAGTGCTAGGTAATGTGTCCTCCACACCCAGTTCTTGAACACATCTTCAATAGGTGGAAGGTTTCAGTCTCATCCCTAATGCTTCCCCCTTCCTGAGCAAGGCTGCTCTTTCTGCAAGGTTCAGCTCTGTTTCCTTCTCTGTTTTCCAAATCAGCATGTGCTTGGCTTGTCAAGCAAGGCATGCACACTCCTCAAATTTAAATTCCCTATTTGCTGTGTGGGAAATTCCAACCCAGAAGGCTTAAATCAGCTCGGTAAGAATGAGCCCCTATGAATTCCTGTTTGCAGGACAAGGAAGCCTTTTCAGGGTTTCTGTGCTTCAGGTAATAAGGACTTGGTTTGTATTGTGTGCAGTCCAAATGAATGGCAATAACGCTTTGCTGCAGAAGGATCATGGTAATGTATTTGCCAGACTGTTACAGCTTGGGTGGGATTGGGTCTGGACCAAACCACCTCCTTCAATATTTCTGCACGTGAGTTACATCCTTCAGCTCCTGTAACAGCAGCATCTCAGGGCTTCCTTTGGTTCCCCTGATGTAGGTGCTTAGTGCTGCTGCAGTCACATACAGTGTCCTGCCTGGTCTCAAGCTGTGGCTTCAGGACAGTCCAGCCCTCCATAGTCCCGTGACATCCCTGTCAGCTGAGGACCAGAGTGCTGTGCACTTCAGCTTCTCCATTGGCAAAGGATTCTTTGTCTGGCCACCTCAACCCAGTCTGCGTCAGTGCAAGCAGTGCTTTCACCAGGGCGTGCCCTTCAATTGCCTAAACTTCCACATTTAGTGCCACTCTGGAGCATCCAGAACAGCCACGTGCATTTGGCAGATGCAACGTGCTATGGAGACCTTCCTTGCAGAGTGACAGATGGAGCCAAGAGGGAAACCATGGACCATGTCAAATAGCACCAGATGCCCATGCTGAGGTGACTGGATCACACCCTGCTCTGTACTCAGAGTCCTGCTTTCCCAGTATGGATTCATCTGCTTTATGGAACATTTGCATCACTCTCCAGTTTCCGCTGACTCCATCTCTGTTGAGTGCAATGTGATCTTAGAAACAGCCCACATCTCACACGTCCTATCTTAGTCTGGATGGCATCCTTGCTTCCAGGATTAGCCAGAAGTTGCAGACGTGGTCTCTTAAGAGAGTGAATGTCTGGGATAGAGCAGAGAGGGAAAGGGTCCTTCCCTAGGCTGGAAGGAAGCAGCCCTGCCTGAGTGTCTGATACCACCGGTGATGGGCATGGATTTAACACTTGGGTTTGCTGTCTCAGCAGAGCCATACACCAGAGGTGGCAAAGCCAGCGAGCTCCCAGTGTGGAGTGACACTGAGATGCCTCAAGCGCCAGCAGCACAACCACCCTGGTGCAATGCTGCTAGTTAATCCTGCCCTGAGCAGGAGTTATTAATGCCAGTATATCACTGCACCCATCCAGATATGCCATTTCCAGCTCCACTGTCAGCACAGTTGGAGCTACATGCACATGCCTAAAGCAGTTGGAGAGGCAATTTTTGAGTAGGGCAATCCAAGCACAATGTCCTGCATCACCTCCCCACCTCTCCCACAGATTCTAACAGCCACTCTGGACAGACTTGTTGTTTAAGAAGATGGAAACTCAGGGAAATCTAACACCGAAGCCAGGCATAAATTAAAGATGCTGTTAGCTATTATTATTGCAAGTGGTTTGAGTGCCTGCAGACACAAGCTCAGTTTCACTTGAGAGCCCTCCGTTTATGACACTGGAAGAACAAACTGTTTCTGTGGCACCAATACTCTAGAGAAATATTTGTTTCTGTGATATGCAAGGCAAAGGATGTCTTAGGAAAGAATACCTTTGTTTCAGTGCCAGTCTCTAATGCCTCTCGTTAATGACAGCCAGATTGCAGAGGCCGCACCAGCGGAGTTTTTATCAAAACCTGTTTTGCATGAGATGTCATTATTCACACAAACTAATTTTAGAGCCTGAAATTTCCTGTTATTCCAGTTGCAGTATTTCTGAATTGGAAACAGCCTCAGTGTTGAGCTCAGCTTTCAACTTATCACAAAATAGTTCTGCTAATGTGTCCAGCTTAAAAATATGAAGCTCAAGAAGAACAAGAGACTTCACTGGATTCCCAGCAGCTGGAGTAAGGGGTTACAAAAGCTCGTGAAACTAAAATATTGATTACATGCATACCTGACAAAGAGAAGATTAAGTTAATTTATGGAAAAAAATATAAAATCATATTTCAAAGCTGGAAAAGAACCTGGGCCAACAGAATGCTCTGCTTCAGCCCTTGGTTATTCATAGGCAGCACCTCCTGTCTCTTCTGCACTAGGCTGAGCACATTTTGCCTTGAATTTTCTTCTGATTCTGTTTACTGTTAGGACAAGAGAATTATTGTTTTGTTATTGTCGTTTATAAACAATAAGTATACAGAAATAAATCTTGAATTGTAATTTCACACTTTGCTGCTGACCTTTTTTTGATTTTCAAGTAGATGTGCATGAATAATCAGTGATGTTTGTATGGAAGGATTAACCAGGGACAGTAGTACAAAGTGTATTATGCCAAAAGAAGTTTCCACCATCACCCTGCAGTCCTACATTGGGAAAAACTGGTCTGTCATCTCATCTTCTTGGCATCACACACAAGCCTGAGCAAGAAACTGAGGAATAACTTACTTGTTTGATACTGGAAGGAGAAATAGTGGTGGCAAAGTACAAAGGCATGTTGGATTGTTCAGGATAACTCACATAAACACTGGGAAGACAGCCTCAAATGACTGTTAGTCATCGCTTGCTTCCTAATTTGACTTTGATTCCCTAGGTTAATATGTCCTTGTCCACAGCTTTGTGAGGCCACCAGTGTCAGCCACTATGAGGGTCCATTCCCAAAATATACAGAAGAAATACATGTGTTTATCCCTATAAATAGCACTTGGATGACTTCCCACACCATACATCTCAGGTCTTTGAGCACTTACTGAATTCTTTGCTCTAATCTAACCATAAAATTGTTTGTGTCTCTCCAGTCCTGCAGTCTGGGCACTGACTGTGTGAATGAGTTATTTAGCCTTTAGTATAACCCCCAATATGTAAAGAGAGCTCGCAGGGATTTGCTTTCTCTGCATGGTGAGGAGAAGATGTTCCTGCTGTTGTGCTCTCATGGTGGCTTCTGGAAATGACTTCTGGCAATATCTTTCTTTCATACATCCACCTGTGTTTTTCCTATCAGCATCCCATTATTTTTAAGGCAAGACTGGAAGTAGGAGTTTAGGGGAAAATCTGTTGCTGATGTGATAAGGTTGCTGAATAATTTTGAAAATCTTTTATTTGTTGAAACTGCAAGAAAATGATGACAACTAATATCTGCCTGAAACTCCCCCAGGACAGTGTACGATTTTTTCACATCGAAGACAGAGGGTTTATTTTTGCATTTCTGCATATTTAAAGAAAAGCAGCAGAACCCCTGATAGTGAGGTCGTTTTTTTCACACAGAACATCCCAGCAGATGGAAACAAAGTCGGTGGGATTTTGATTCTGTAAGAATTAACCAAAATAATAATGGACTTTGGAAAGTGGCCCAGTTGCTGAAAGTCCAAGAATATTCCCTCCAGCTATAAATTGTATGATAGGCTAATTTACTGGGCCTTTCCCATCTCTTTCTGCAAAGCCAATAATGTTAAATAGTAAAGTAACATTAAAACTGTTGTGTCTTTCTAAACTTGGTTTTTAAGAGAAAGGACAGCAAGACTGCCTATATTTTGGCTCTCAACCTGCCTCTGTGCCAGGATGCCCTGATGTTCCCCTCCCACATGCCACCTCTTCTCACCTACGAGCTTTCTCCCTTCTCACCTGCTTTCTGGTGCAGGTCCTCACTGATTTGCCTCCCTGAGGAATATCCTTGCCCCACCCCGTGCAGGAGGTTCATCCCATTCCTGGGCAAGTCAGGATCAGCCCTTGCCCTGCACTCAGCCTGCTCTCATGTGAGGGGCTGGTTTGAAGGGGTGTCCCTGACCATGACCTGTAATAGCAAGTAAAACTTCTCAACCTCTCACTGGCAAGGGAAAAGCTGGGCCCTGTGCCCAGCTCCCAGCAGTCCTGGTACTCTCCTGCATGACCCTGTCTCTCCTTGTGCTTCAGCCCTCCCAGCACCCACCGCTGTGGTGGGCTGCAGGGACCTTCTGGACACAGAGGTAGATACAAATGTGTAGATACTCAAACTGTGCATAGGAGCAGTGGAGGAGCTGGACTGAAAGGCTCTGGAGAGGCTGGGGTTCTTGCTAGGGTTCATGCCTCTGTGCTCCCCCTTGCAGGGTTATAGCCCTGCAGCTCTGTGCTGCTCAGCAGTTTACTCCTACGCTTTGCTGCCACAAGTGTGTGTAAATCACAGCAGTCCTAACTTGTGCTCTTGTACCTTTGCCAAGGTAATTAGCACAGTGCACATTTAGAGAGAGTTATTTCTCTCTCCAGAGCAGCCTGCCAGTGCCTTGGCGTGCACAGCGCTGTCCGCTCGCCTGAAAATGCTTTATCAGAGCAGTTTGGGTTTGTTTAAGGGAAGTACTGAGGAGGGCAGGAAATTAATGAGGGACTGCCAGGCTTCTTATACGAAGTCCCCTGAGCCTTCCAGCAAAGAGGGACAGAGTGATGGCTCCAAGTGCCTTTGGAGGAGCTGTTTTGCGTCAACCTGGGCATCTCTACCCCAGGGCCCATCCTGACTGTTACAGTGCTGGTGCTGTCGACTGCATCACTTCCAGACCTCTCAGTAAAGCGCACAAATCTTGAGATTTGTGAGAGTGGAGTAGTCACTGTCCATGGAGGTGTTTAAGGAAAGACTGGATGTGGCACTCAGTGCCCTGGTCTAGTTGACACGGTGGTGTTTCGGTCATGGGTTGGACTTGGTGGTCTCAGAGGTCTTTTCCAACCTAATGATTCTGTGATTCTGTGACAAAAGAGGAAGAAGGTGAAAATCAGTTTGTCTGC
>VZRE01016168.1:0-66668 GCA_013396775.1 Cephalopterus ornatus | reverse complement strand
GGGACTGTGGAATGTAAGTACTGATAATTATTACACTAAAACAAGTTATTTAAATGTTCTTCACACTACCAGATGTTTTTCCTTCATTGTCCCCTTCATAGTGGCTTTTTGGCACTTACTTAAATGCAGCATTTTTAATGGCCCTTCTCATACACCACTTCTACCACGAGGTTTCACGCAGGAGTTGCCTCACCCAGCCCCACACACAAGCACGTGCCTATGAAGTAGGTACACAGTCCTGCTCTGAAGGTACATACTTGTCTGGCATGAGGTTATCTTACTTGCTTTTGATAAGGGCAGTCATCCAGTGGAACACAAATGAGGACTGGCTCATCTGCTCTGCGAGATAAAGAGAGAGATTTCTGATTCAGCTGAACCACAGTGGATTCATTATCATGCTGCAAATTTCATCAGAGTTCTCCCAGGTCAATATGGATGTGACGCAGATCAACATCTCACTCAGTATTAAAATTATTTATCAAGCACACTGGCTCTTCAGAGCTAACAAAACATTGCTCCTTTCACCCTCAAGTGTTGAGTTGGTTCAAATAACCTCCAGGGCAGCTGGCTGGCTTTGGGTTATAAATAACTCAAGTATTTCATTTCTTACAGTTCCCCCCTTTTGCTCTCTTGTTGCTGCAGTGTAGTTTCTGAGCTGGATCTTCAATCTGTTTATAATTGCTGCCTCTCTACAATTAAATGCCTTATTGAGGTTGATTGACTCAGAGTTTAAGAAAACTGTTGGGAAAAGATTATTTTAATACCAGCAAAGTATGTGTAAGAATAATTTAGACCACGGACTAGAGATAAGAGAAAAAAATTCATCATCTCTGTATAGACCATAGAGGCAGGAAGGTCTGTTTAACTGTGAGCAGGATGGGTTTGCTAAAACATCAGAGAAGCCTTAATGGTAAACCTGGCACTTTGCAACCTTGGTATTAAAACTTGAAGAAGGGGCATCTCTGCCAACATGTCTGTTTAGAAAGGGGCAGACTACTGCCTGCAGCATCAGCTGGGTGTGAGAGAGATCTCTGACACATGAGTTTTATCACTGCATTGGCTTAATGCAGTGCTGCATGTGCTTTTCCCACGTCTGCAGGGCTGGAGGAGCTCTGCCTTGGCACAGTGACTGTCCTGCAGTCTGCAGCACTGGGAGGGTGCACCTCGAGTGTTGTAGCTCAAACTAGGCACATAATGTTCAATGTCCTGCTTGTCCTGGGGTTAGGTTTTTTGAGAAGTCTGATTATAAACACTGAAAAACAGGGCAGGACTGTTGTTAGCCTTAGGCAGTTGGATGTGGTCAGCAAAATCACTCGCAGAAGTGAGAAAGGGAGAGGCTCCCTGTGTATCTGTGTCGGCAGCAGGTCCATATCCAGCCCTTGCAGTCTCTGCTGCAGAGGGAAACTAACTCCCAGACATCCTTCTCGCTGTGCCTGGGGATGCAGAACCCAGCACAACCTGCAGATGCATCCTACCCTGTGCCTGATAGCTCTGCAGGGCTCCTTGTCCTGCTTTGCACACCAGGTCTGCTGGATGTGCTGAGAGTTGGGGCTCTGTGGATGTAAGGTGTAGCTCCTGAAATCTCGTCTTACCACAGGTATAGGAGAGGATGGAAGGGGACATGTCTGTGTAATAAAACTATTCCTCTAGTTAAACACCCAAAAGCACGCAGAGAGAGACCAGGATATCTGCATCAGTCAGCGTGGAATTAACAGCTCCAGGTTTCCAAGCAGAATTCCTCTTTATCCAGGACAGTACCAGTCTTCAGAAGTGGCTTTACTTGTTCCTGAACAAACTTCTTTCATGGTAGCACTTGCCTGCTTGAAAACTTACTGGGGCAAGTCTTAAGCAAGAGTTTCTCCTTTTTCTCCCTCCCTCTTTCTTCTTGACAAAGATGGGTCCAATGGTTACTTTTCTCTTTTCTTGTTCACCATTAGCCTCTGTGGATATCCCCCTTTCTATGATGAAAATGACTCCAAACTCTTTGAGCAGATCCTTAAGGCAGAGTATGAGTTTGACTCTCCATACTGGGATGACATCTCTGAGTCTGGTAAGTAGTTACTGCTCCTTTAATTGCAACAACCATGCAAGCATGTATGTCTATTGCTTGTATCCTCCTCTGGGCATGAGAATGTCCCCTCCATCATGCCCAGAGCTCCTTTTGATTGAAGACCATTGGGAATGTGCAACTCTCTCAGGTTAAATAGTTTTGGGAATTTGTTTCTGCAGGAGAGCAAATTAAGTACAATTTTGTCCAGCCACACAAAGCACTAAAACATAGCTGTGACAGAAGATGAAGATGTCAGAAGACTGTCCCAAGAAGAAAAAGCAGTTTAATTTCTCAATCAAATCCAAATGTGAAGCAGATGTTTAAAGTGTCGTTAATAAAGGTGGCAAACTGTTTTGGCTCTGTTACTGACACTGCACTGCAGCTCCAAAGTGAGACTGCAGAGTGTGCAGCAAAAAAACCAAGAAATCATTGGCTTCCAAATGAGGTGGATGAACAGGTCCAGAAACTGGGAGGACTGTCCATGTGGTTGGATCCAGAGAGCTGCCCATATGCTTGCCCAGCTCCCCACCCAGCGCAGAAGATATTTAACCCACAGTGCCCGTCTGTCCCTGCTCTGGTCAGTCTGGCAGAGGGGCAGATACACCAACATGTTACAGGCAGCTGTGGCTAAAGGCTTCTGGCTCCAGCATGGCTCATGGCCTGCCAGCATCAGTGTCCATAGGTGACAGCAGGGGCACATTCAGCATTGCACCCTGCATGTGCCACTGATGTGCCATGTGGTTTCCAAGAGGTCACACAAGCTCAGTGTCCTTGCTCTTTCCAACCCAGGGAAACATATTCTACTTCATGGAGGAGAAGAAATGAATTCTAGGAATATTTTTATCCTAAAATATCTCTAGAAATGCAGTTTTCTGATTCATTAGTGCTACTGATTGAGGCAGGGGAGATAAAAATTGTTTTTATTATAGAGATTATTATATATGCTCTTATCTGCACATAGAGCAAAATTTCATGCTGCTTACATCTGCAGTCCAGATATCATTGTGAAGGGTTGCTTAAAAATATATGTGATGAGAAGTTTTTTAAGCTCATAAGGGTTTTTGGAGAAAATATGAAGGTCTGCTGGCAGACCCCTTTGCCTTTTGGGGGAAAAGTCCAGCACCTAAATCAGCACAAAGATTTTCCTGCCATATTTGGCTTTGCCGGGGCTCCTTCAGCTACACTGTTCTGACACTACTGGATGCATGCCATGCTGCAATCTCCCTTCCTTCCATTATAGTGTCGATTAAAAACACACTGCCTTGTGCTCAAGGGAGTCTATCTGCCTCACTAAATTCCTTTTAAATACACAACAGTGTCCTCAACAGCTGTCCATGTGTGTGACTGCTTGGAGTGAGCGATGTGAAGCTTCTCTTGCTGTGGCATCTGACCTCCTCCCCGCTTTTCCCACTTGGTTTACCAGCACCTGCAATGATGTGGCCACATTCAGACCACTAAGATGATCAGAGGCACATGGCTGACCAGGGAGCTGGGAGCTGACAGGCTTGTACTCTGCTGACTATGAATTATCCATCCCACTCCTAAATATACCTGCAGGAGTAGATGCCTTCAGCTTTTATCTGCTATACTAAATAGTTTGGATTTGGTCCTGAGTCCTTTTGGTTATATTCATACTAATAAACTACAAATGGCCTTAGGGCCATTTTCTTGTGCTGTGGTCAAGTGGCACTTGGTAGTCTAATTAGTGCTGTTGGCTGATCATCCATCAGCAGAACTGGGCATCATCTCTATTGCTTTCAGTTATTCTCTTTTTTTTTGCAGCTAAAGACTTCATTCGCAATTTGATGGAGAAGGACCCTAATAAAAGATACACCTGTGAGCAAGCAGCACGGCACCCTTGGTAAGCAGCAGTCACTGATACGTGAAACCCTCAGGGCAGAGGGCATCGTTTTACATTCGTGGGTGGAAGTGGTTTTCCTGTCACACACTGAACTCTACTAAGTAACTTAGTGCTTTTATTGAAAAAAAACCCCTACTTTGTCCTCCAGTGCTTTCCTCAAAGACTGTGATGGACTTTAATCGCATGTACCAACCTGTTGAGTGTCTGTGTAAGGATTAGTAAAATACTGAACTGTGTATGCTGACTGTGCAGCAGTGGCATATGACAAAATGATTGAACACAGAAATCACAGCTGGGGGCCAAACGTCGAATTCCGCAGGTGTGCAGAAGGCTGGATATCAACCTGCTCATGAGGTCTTTGCCAAGGTAATATCAGAGCCCCTTAGAGCATCCCGTGAAGTAGGAAATCCTCATCTGTGCTTCACATATAGTCCACCTCCTGCTTGCAGTAAGGAGCTGGTTCCACATGCTGGTTATCCTCTGCAGGTGAATGGAAGAGACATGCTAGAGAGGGATGAGCTGAATGTGAATTAGCAGTAGCAATGCTGTCTCTCTTCCGGGCCTACAGGAGAGTACTTGATCTGACTGCACTTGCAATTTAGACCTCCCTGAAGTGCTTTAAATTAGATGATGCCTTTTCATATGAGTGACTTCACCAACGTTACCCAAGGTTTATGTAGCTGGAACAAGAGTGGGTCATTTACTTTTGACCAGCCCCGAGTGACTGAGAGCATCATCCCACAATACCACCTGCACCCTCACATGGGTTCTGAATCCAAGTCTTCTAGGGAAGGGAATGTTATATATGAGGTGAGATATTATTTTTGTTGTTATAATAGCAGCAACAGAATAAAGTCAATGGCATGACATTTTCGTCCCAGATGTGTATTAGGCTGTTTTTATACTATCACAATTGCCCCAAATGCCATTTCCTTTTGCATTGTATGTGTGACAAAAACAAAATCTGAGAAACAAAATCCAGTTTTTGGTAGATGAAGAAAAATCCCAAACCATTTCTAAATGATGCTGACCCGAGCTTTGGGAAATGATATATTACAGAACTCAGTATTAGAAATACAGAATAAACAATGGGAATGCAACTCTCAGCAGGGAGTGAGGTGACCATTTGTACAACTCAGAGGCAAATTTTCCAAAGCCTTACATCCAAGATACACAAAACGAAGGAATCCAGCTCCTGGCCCTGCTACATCTGTGTTGGTTGCTGGAGCGCAACAAAGAAACGTGGCACTTGCAACACACACAGCTTTTGGGCCCTCCAAAAGGAACAAAATGATAAAAAGTATTTTCATTTCTTTTTTTCTTTTTTTTTCTTTCTTTTGCGTGTCATGGCCAAGGGCCAATGAAAACTCACATACTGCTTCATAATTCTTACTGTTTTCTACAGAATTCATTCTTTGGTGTAAAAACAATCTCCCAAGAGGGTCTTTCCCCATTTCTGGGTCAGGGGGTCTTCTTCTGCCAGGCTGACTTTGCCAGGTAGTGGTCCACTTGAAGGGCTGCTTCCCAGCCATGTAAAGCACACCTTGGGGTCAGCCTTTGAAATGTCAGACATGCAAATGGCACTGCAGTAGAGAGGCTTCAAATATGCACCATGTTTCCACCCCACATCCCGAATCCACCTCTCTCTGGCACAGAGGCAGTATGTGCCAGCGGATTACAGGACAGGGAGGTTGGAACTAGATGGTCTTTAAGGTCCCTTTTAACCCAGGCTTTTCTATGATTCTGTGATTCTGTGACAGTTGTACAGTGGAAGCAAGGCAGGGAGGTTTCCAGAGCTATGGCTTCAGATCTGCCTCTGTCCTCCTCAGTGTGCTTGTGAGCAAAACTTGATGGCTCATTCCCCCCTGCTCTGAAAAGCTTCCTGTAACATAGATGTTGCTGTTATGGACCTCTCTGGAGAGTGGTGCAGTGATCTTATGGAGGGTTTGGATACTGTAGTGATAAATGCCTTTTTGGATAATCAAGGCTACTCACCCAAATATTATCTGTTATTTTGGAGTTAGTGATAGGATCTCCTTTTGCCAAAGCAAATGGTTTTCTCTCATTCTAACCATTACATCTGTTGCAATGGCATCCTCTCCTGCTCTTGGAAGGAGGAAAAGGCCTTTTTGGTGGAGGAGGAGTAGATGTCTGTATTTCCTCTTGTTTCCTTGTCTCAACAGCAGAACACAGACCTACCTGAGTCACTGGTACTGTGCAAATGGTAGATAATTAACATATACAATGAAGTAGTTCCATGTAGTAACATTTTCCAGCTTTCTCTTTTTCTTCCTCCTGTGGTATCTTCCGAGGTTGGAACTGATCTTTGCAATAAGCCTAATTTTTCCTAATAAAATTAGGAAAAAACCTATCAAATCAAGAGTACTCAACACTTATTTTATAATCTGATTGTGATAAAAGTGGTTAACTGTGCATGACATTGCCATGAGGCTTTATTGTTTCTTATATAACCTTTGTGAAGAAAAAGCCAATTCCAAAATACACCTTTTATTTCAGTTACCATGTTTTTATTTAAAACTTCCAAACAGGGCTTGCAAGAACTGGGTCTTGCAAGATATTACATTTATGCCTTTAAGGTTAATAATCTCTTTTGAATTTTGGAAAACTGCTCTAGAATAGACAGCTATTTGCATGACTAAATGTTTGCACAGGAACAGACCCTAATAAAAGCAAATACTTCTTTCAAATGGCCCGCTTTTCTGTACTGTATCTCTCCCCACATGCCTGCATTTATGTGATGTTTTGCTATTTATAATCAAATGGCCTTGGCAGAGGGACGGTATGTTAAACTCAGAGTTAGCAGAAAAGGAGGCTAATAATTGCAGTGAAGTATGGTAGCTGCAACAGTACAATATGTGAGACTTGGTGGTATACTGATTCCACCCCAGCCTGCACAATCCGTTTTTACAGATTTCTCCAGTTTAATATACAGGTGAGTTATGCTTTCCATGGGAGAAGTTACTTATTTTACAGTGTATCTTTCAGTGAGGTTTGCACTGTTCATGATATGTTGCAAAGGTGCAATGTTCTGCTTGGTTGTTCCACTGATGACTTTTCAAAAAGGACACAGAAAATGAAGGTAACAAAAGAGTGGAGTGATTTTGCTGCAGCTTGATACATTTTAATGTTTCCCTGGCTCATATTAATGACAGCAATTAAGTTTATTAAATATATTGCCGTGTCAGAATCCACATCCTGTTTAGGGCAGTGGCTCAGTCTGAAGTGATTAAGGGCGAGCAGCAGAAACCTGAGAATCTGTAGAATCATAGAAATGTAGAATATCCTGAGTTGGAAGGGACCCACAAGGATTATCGAAGTGTGCTCCCCGTCAGGTCAAACAGAGCCAAATTCAGCCTCCAGGCTCAGATCAGAAGGAAAGAAAAGAGTGCTCAGAGGGCAAGGACAAAGTCCAACAGCTAATGTAGAAGTTGGAAGGGGTGCCATGAATTTATTTGCTCTGCCATGCATTAACCAAGTGAACTTAAATGGGATTTAGAGCTGTGTGCTGAAGCTGGTTATGGCATTGAAGGCAGCCTGGGACATCTAAATTAAAGGGTGATGTTGCCTCTCTGTACAGGTGGGAGAGGGAGGTTGTGGACCAGGTAGACACCTGTGTCTGCAGGTACGAGTGTGGTCCTCACCTTTCCCTGTTGCGTGTGCAAAGGGAGAGCGGATACTTGGGACATGCCAACGTCCATCCACGCCTACACTGAAGAATCACAAAGCTTTGGCAAGGACTGAGCCTCTGCAAATTATGGCCATGACCCTGAGTGTTTATTATGTGCCAGAGAGCACAATCCAGATAATAATTTCCACCCAGGGAAAGGACATGGTTTACAAAGAGCTCAGTTCTCAGACGGTATTGTTTGAAGTGTGAAAAGGCCTTCCTGAAGGGAGCTGCTGATGTTTACAACATTAAATCAAACTCTTATTGAGTTCATCCCTGCACTCTATTTATTTTGGAACATCACTGATACAGTACGTGTGTGTATATTTATACACATACATGCGTGTACATGTAGATATATATATATACGTGTGTGTGTGTGTACATATAGAAGAGTTATGATCCTTCAGCATTATCCATTACAGCTAACTCTGTGTTTCCTGTCATCATACTGAAGAGTATTTCCAAGCACTGTTTGGCCAGCACAGCGTTTGAGTTGGCTGCCTTCAGCATGAGGGCTCAGAAAATAACGGTAGATGAAAGACTTTGCCTGCTGTCGTGGGCAGGGAGAATGAGACATATGCTTGCAGCATGCTAATAAAGAACTGTCCAAAAGGAAATTTACTGGTTTTGTCTTTGTTGGAGGTTCCCCTCAAAGCTTAGAAGTGGTATGGCCAGATAAATTGGTGTGATAAGTTTGAACTCAGCTAGAGAGCTAAAATAAATTAGATACTATGAAATAATATTTGATCATTAGATTAGATTCCCCTCATGTGGAGCATGAGATTTGTTATGCTTATTCATGAGAAATAACTTTCTTAGTTTCAGTGGATGTATTTGGGATGGAGAGTCATCAGACTGTGGCTGTTGGTATCCAATTCTGTGCCCCAGACCATTAGGAGGTAGCTGCTTTCGGGTGCTGCAAAACTGGAATCCTGAGAGAAAAGCCAGGTTCCACTTAGACTAACCAGTCCTTGCTCGCTTCTGGATGATGCTTAGCATGATAGCAGATGATGCATTATTCTGATTACTTTAATTTTATTTTTGTATGTGTGTGTGGTAGGTAGAAGCAAGATCTTTTACTGAGCCAGCTAGTACAGTTGATAAAAACAAACTTCAGTGCTGACACAGTTAACTTCAAAGTTAACTGCAAAGCCAGGAACTATTGCTCAGGGTTTGACTAGATATGCATCAGTTTGATCAGCTCAAGTTGATTATTGTTTCTCAGTGAAAATGGAGATGATTCTTGCAGGCAAAGGATATGTTGTGATGGGAAGGGAGAAGGAAAGAAAGGAAGGAAGGAGGGAAGGAAGGAAGAAAGAATGAAAGAAACAGAAAGAAAAAAAGAAAGTGAGAAAAGTGCTAAGGTGTTTTTATTCTAAAAGGAAAAGCAAGATGGTTTATAGCCTATGGACTTGGAAAGTTAGGGAAAGGGGGAAGGGTAATTATAACATGTGCTAAAACCTGTTAAATTTCATTCATTATCTTCTCAGCAAGGGAACTAAAGTTCATGATTAAATACATTCATTATAGATGTGATGATGCTTGTGATACCCACCTCAGGGTGGGTGCCCAAAAGCCTATCTCATTTTTCAATCTCTGCCAGTTAAGAGTATAAAAGATATGGCTTCTCTGTGCTCACCTCCGCCTCTTCTATATCCTCCAACCACCACATCTCCAGCAAAACAATAAACAACGAATGGATGTTAACATTGGTCTTGTTTTCCAAGAAGTACAACTATACTATAAACACTATAACACCACAAGTGTTATTTTATAAAAGCTTCAAAATCCTACAAGTGCAAAATACAGTATAAAAGCACAGTCCTATATAAAAGTTACAGAATCACAAGATTAACAGGATAGTTCTTCAGAGGCAGGTTGGGGAATGATCCCACCCCTGGCTTTGGCAGCCAGAGCTGTGTTTTGAGCCACATTATTCAACATACATGTTTGAACAGATCCTGCTGCACTAAATTACCCCAGAAGGGCTGTTATTTTGCTCTGATTAAAAGCTAGCAAGGTGCTAATGCTTAGATGTAGGATGGTCACACCACTGTAGCATCTCAGTGCTTCACAGGATGTCTGTCCATCCCCTTGTGAAGTAAAGAAGTACTATTCTGCCTATTTGGAAAATGCCCAAATACCAATACTATTTTCCTGGAATTATAAGAATTGCATAGTGAATATAGAATTAGGGGTGGTAGAAGACAGTTTGTGAACTATTGGAACCAGCAGTTTCTTATTGAAACCACCAGCATTTCAGAAAATGATCCCTAAACTAAAAAAAAAACAAATATAGCCTGTATTGAAGTTACATGTCTGATCAAAAGTTTCATGTGGCAAAAATGCATTTTCAAGTCCTTGTGGAGACTGGCAAGAACAATCTTCTGGAAGAGCTGGCAAGGGCATCATGCCCCAAGAACTTGATCCAAAATAAAATTTGACAAGTGGAAAACAGGATCTGTGCTTATAGAGCTTGTTAACCAACTTGTTCATAAAGGAAAATGCATCATTAACTTTAGAGGAAAAATGTTCTTTGCAAGTATAAGTGAATTTTCTCTCTTGGTCTTTTTGATCAGTTACTGAATGGATAGTTTGGCTTGTAGCTGTCCACGTATTAAGTTGTCAGCTTAGTTTTCTCCTGAGATCTGTGGAATGATGGCCAGTGATCCCAGCTGGCATGTGTTGAGGGCACCTGCCTTCACCAAGGAGGTGTTTCTGCAGAAAGCAGAGTGCTCATGACATTTTGGAGTGACTCTGACTAGCAGTTTGCATTCCCACTGGGAAACTCTGCTAGGGCCTATCTGGTAGTGTATACTGCATGGGATCCATCAGGGTCTGTGCTGAGCCTGGCAGCATTCACTGTGCAGGACAAAGGATGGAACAGTGAACATGGTGCTTAACTCAGATACTGCCTCACCAAGCTTTTAGTTGCCTGGACCCAGCGGGAGATCCAGACCAATTTGGCTCACTGGGAGAGGTGATCAGAAGGAATCATCTTCAGAGAAAGATCTGAAGATCACTCAGTTCTCAGCCAAACACCTTCTCTTCTCCATCAGCAGCACAGGGACCCAGGGGAGGAAGTCAGGTGCCATTTGGGAGCCATGCTTTGTCCACTTCTTCTGTCTACTTGAGGTAGAAGCTACATGGTGGTGGCAGTCAGACAGGGCCCTTCCCAGCTGGATTAGAGCTATCCTCAATGGGAGCCCTGTTCCAACCATCCTGCTGGCTCCAGTACTCTTGAATGACCCAATGTAGATGAGCAACAGGATGGGATTGGTGGGTCTCCTCTCTTGGGAGGAAGGAATAAATCCTCATCTCCCACCACTCTGATGGTGATCCTGGGTGACTGTTGCCAGCAGGAAGGAGGACAATTTGGAGAAGGCTGGTTTCAGAGAGTGCTTCTTAGATATGCCATGGACAAGAAGGCAGGAAAAGCAGCGTGTCCCTTGAAGAACAGGGTTACAGTTCGGAACTATCTGGGCAAAATGGAAGAAGGGCTGTCTCCAATCCATGGGACATATAAATGGAAACAGCAGGACAGCGTATGTAAGCAGTTTATCTCTTAAGAAACAAAAAGTAATGCTGCCATTCTGCTGCCTTAGTTGGCAAACAGAGAACAGTTTGGGTGCACCCCTCTTTGGAAGATGTGGACTAGTTGGAGAAAATCCAGAGGAGCTCACTAGATCAGAGGATTAGAAAATATGACTTATGAAGAAACAGTGAAAGAATTAGTTTGTTTAGTCTAGAGAAGAGAAGACGGAGAGAAGTCATGATAACAGTCTTCAAATATGTGAAAGGATGCTTCAAAGACAAAGGGAATAAACTATTCTCCATGTCTTCTGGGAGATAGTGAGGCTCTGGAATTGGTTGCCTAAGGAGTCTCTATCTTTTGGGGATCTTTAGGGACTGGTCAGCCAAATAGTTGTCAAAATTATTTTGACAGAGCTGGAGTGGGCAGAAGGACTAGATGACTGCTGAGTCCCCCAGACCCTCTGATAATCTTATTGGAGCTACCCAGACTGGGAGACTCTGGTCCTGATGGATTATTCAATTTCTTACAATTTTTTGTTGCTAATGGACATTGTTTTTCTACACTGGGGCCGAAAAATTGATTTCTGAAAGCATCACATACAACATAGAAGGCAATCTTTGCCTCCTTGCATCACATACATTAGAGAGTACTAATTACCCCAGCACATGGCCCAGCATCAGTTCACTGTGGTGCCTGTTCTTCCAACAGATCTCATGCCTTGGGGAGTTAAATGAATCAAAAAAATTCCCTTGAAATTATCATGTTTAGTGAAGATTTGAATGTGTCTTTATCTATTAAAGAAACTATGCAAGATCAATTTTTTAGATTGTGTTGTTCAGCTCAAGCTTTTGTGCAGTCTGTGCCTCTTTAGTGAGCATCCATGTATCTGCTTTACTGTAAATCCACATTAATCATGATGAACGACTATGTATGTTGCAGGGTGGCAGGAAAATCTCCAGTGCAAACAGAAATCAGACAGGTTGGAGTGGCTCTGGAAGCTTGTACGTGGCTGAGGCTAAAAGTAGTCTCAGCCTGTTAATGTTAAATCTTTAGATGTCAAGAAAAAAAAGGTAGAATGTCTTCATCCAGGGTTGTAGTGGTGATAGAAAGCAGCCGTACACCAACAAAATCAGGCCATACCTCTTTGTAGCTGCCAGACTTACAAGCCTTATCTACATTTGAATTTATTGCCCCAGATTTTCCACCACTGCTGCCAGCAGAGATGGTGGTGGGAAGTTTGAGCCCTTGTGTGAATGAAATCATCATCACTGCAGATGTAATCACACCTGGGACCAGTCTCTCTGTTGAGGAGAAAAAGTGAAGAGTACTCAAGGAGAGCAAAAGATCTCTTAAAATGTGCCTGTTCTGTCCATTTCAGGATTGCTGGTGATACAGCACTCAACAAAAACATCCACGAGTCGGTCAGCGCTCAGATCCGGAAGAACTTTGCAAAAAGCAAATGGAGAGTAAGTGACCTGTCCTTGGGGATGACACTGAGACACAACTCTGCTAATGCAGCAGCCACACAACCACCTTTTCAGCCTGTTAGTGCTCTTGTGGCCCAAAATTCTGGTCATAATAGTTGGTTACCAAAACCAGACTTAGGTTACATGACCTGCAGGGCCTTTTACACAGGATGGTATTCACCAAGTACCAAACGTAATGGTGAGAGATGAGGTTGCTCATCGCTAAAGCACTCAGGGTTATATGTGAAGTTGGGGTCAGCACCACAGGGGGACAGGAAGCAATGAGGACACCCTGTGTGTAGGGGCAGAGGAGGATGTCTCAAATATGGCTTTGCTCATAGGCTGCCAGCTGAGTACTGGGAGTAACGACAGGGAGCAGGACCAGGGCAGAGATGCCTACGGTTTGAAAACGCTGTTCCTAGCTTAGAAACGAGAGTTCAGGAAAAATTTGAAAGATAATGGGCTCATTCACCTCTGACACTCTGAGCAGCCGTGAGAGGAGCAGAAGTAACCCTTCCACCTCCATTTTTATTTTTTTTTTTTATTATTCTTTATTTCTTTCATGTTATTTTTCCCCAGCAAGCGTTTAATGCCACGGCAGTCGTGCGGCACATGAGGCGGCTACACCTCGGCAGCAGCCTGGACAGTGCCAGTGCCGGCGTGTCCAGCACCCTCAGCCTCGCCACACCGCTTCCTGAGACGGCCACACGGAAAGATTGTGAGTAGCCAGCATCCTGGGAAAGCTCCTACCATGAGCAAATCGGCGGGATCCCCGTTTTCGCCTTGACCCCCAGGCTGCAGTCCTCGCTGCCAGTAGGTTTGGCTTTGTGCAAGCAGGTGTTTAAAACAAGGACTTTAAAGCGGACCTAAGCCATCACTTTTGTCTGGCCTGAGAAACAATGTTCCAGTTGGAAAAGTTTATGCACTAAAAAAAAAAAAAAAAAAAAAAAAAGGGGTTTTTGGTNAAAAAAAAAAAAAAAAAAAAGAGAGGTTTTAGCTTGGTGCATTTCTGAGAGAAATGTTTCTTGTGGAGAAAAAGGGCTTTCACTTGGGAAAAAACCCGAG
The DNA here is from genome assembly GCA_013396775.1 of Cephalopterus ornatus. Taxonomy (NCBI): domain Eukaryota; kingdom Metazoa; phylum Chordata; class Aves; order Passeriformes; family Cotingidae; genus Cephalopterus; species Cephalopterus ornatus. Next base: position 53,000 of record VZRE01016168.1, on the reverse strand, counting down.
ACCCCCACAGCAACAAAGTTTTGTATTTGGTTGAAATCTGAAAAAGTTTACTCAAACTGTTTATGTTTGAGTTTCCAGGACTACGATAGGGCATTTTTCTGTAAAAATGGGTTTACTTTCCATTTTCATTTTCCGTGGAGGAGACTGATCCTGCCAGTCGGACCCAGCTTCCCTCTTCCTGGGCCAAGTTAAGCTTCTGCACAAAGAGGCTCATTTGTCTGAGCAGGACTTGGGCTCTGTGCACCACAGCGGGACTTGGCTCTCTGCCACTTTTGTTATATGCTATAATTGAGATTTCCAAGCTGCCCAATGGACTCAGATGTTTGGGATATATCTTTTTCCTGAATGCCAGGGAAGGAGACATGGCAGCAAAGGGATTACTTGGAAGACAGAAACGTGTCCTTTGCAATGAAGCCTATTTATTCTCTGGCTTCTGAGCATTTATTTTATTTCCTTCGGTCCACCTGTAGAGATTTTTATATCATGAAATGGAGGGATGTGGAGTTTATAATTAGAGGAGATTATTTTAAGGTGTGACGCCAAAAAGGAGTGCTAATAGATTTTGGTACTGCCAGTCAGTGCTTGCTTCGCTGTGGACTGAAATGGTCATTTCTAGACTATACCCTGCACTATTCTGGAACTGAAAGCACCTTTTAATCAGGATGGATTTTGGATGGTGCTGCTGTCTGCTTCTGCCACCCCTGCTTGCCAACCCTTGCTCCTTAAGAGGTCACACCACCAGCCACATTCCCCATGACTCCATGTGGAAGCTGTGGTTTCTCTTGCTGTCACGGGCACAGTGTCCCTCAGGGCTGGGGTGGGATTGGCCTTGTGGGTGCTCTGTGAGATGTTTTTGCCAGCTTGTGCTGTGGCTGAGCCAGAGGAGAGCCCCTTCCCTCTGCATCCCGGGCCCAATGGGGATTCATGAACAGTGCCAAATCCTACAGCTGCTGCCAAAAAAACATCACTGTGTTTCTGGCACACACCTGGCACCTGCAGAGGAGTAATGCAGTGCTGACCATCCTCAAAGCACTTCTGACCATGCACCGGCCATGCAGTGATGTAGAAAATCACTTACAGGGCAGAAACATGCCTTGATTTTGGTTTCTGCTGCAGTATGGCAAGGCTGGACCCCAGTCAGGTCTAGAGCATCTGGTGCATGCTTTGCTGTTAAACTGGTGGGTGATTAATGCTGTTAAACTGATTGGTGATTAATCTCCATCTCTCCATTTAATTAATCTCAAATGGTGTTAATTAATGGCACTGAATAGTCTGAACACTGTGTAAAAACATGTGTGAACAAGAAGGGTGGGGGAACAAAATCTGTGTAACCACTACAGAACCCAGCAGGTCCCTGTACACAATCCAACCATAATTTGCAGTGGTGGAGATGTTCAGTCAGGACAGGAAGAATTAAACCAAATGTGTTAAGATAGGATGAGTTTTTATATGCCAGAAATATGAGGCAGAAAAATACTGAAATATTTCCAAGCATCCCACGTTAAGTCCAGCTTGGTGAACAATACAGAAGAGCTTCCCTACCTCAAAGAAATTATTTAAAGAGTTAGGAGATGCTGGAGCCCCAGAGAACCAATGAGGAGAACGAGCAGCAAATACAAGAAGTTAAGAGGGATCTGACAGATCAAATGTGTTCCACCAAATACCTCCTGTTGGGGAAAAGGAAACCTCTGAGGTCTCTGTCCTGCCTGTTTCAGCAGTTTTCTCTGGGGACAGATTTCTTGCACGAGAAAGATCCCATGCAGCAAGTTACATGAACCAGCTGTGCTACCATTACACAATAGAGTGCTGCCTAATGCTATTAATAGACATTTAATGAGCTCTCCAAATAGTTTTGAATGCAGCAATTTCACATCATTGAAGACAATTAAGTGTCTGAGAGTAGGTTATGTCGGGCTGCATCCTAAGTCTGTTCTCTGCAGTAGGGCAGAGCAGAGATGATGCTTTAGGCTGGACTATGCTACCTGTCAGGACAGCCTAAGGGACTCAGTCAGGATTTCTCAAGTATATTGCTCTGATTCTCAGTCTGTGGTGGGTGTATTTAGTTTAGACATGATTGGACTGCCTAGATTAATTACAGTTCCTGGTTTTCTATATTTTTAAGGTAGTAGATAAATTGCAGTGTGAAGCCAAGGTGGCAAATGTCAATGGGAAATGGAATGTGGTCGAGTTTAGGTACAGCATAATTGTTCCTGAGGTTGAAATGCCATCTTGAAGCATGGAAAGAAATCCTAACAAGCATCAAAAAGATCCTGAATAGTCGAAAGGCCATACCAAACTCCAGTCTGAGGATATATTAATATAGGTTTCATCCGTCCTTTATTCACCGGTCTGGAAAAATGAACTGTATTTCTAATTTCTCTGGCGCTGCATCTTGTCAGAGCAAGGTGACCAGGCCAGGTCCCCTCTCGTCAGCTTTTCTTGCACCAGCATACTGCTACTCAACAGATACTCAACTTATATCGACCTACATCTGAGCTGGAAGTCCTGGAGACACACCAGCAAAGCCTGGAGCAACGTAAGGTATCGCTAGAATGATGTTCAAGTCACAAAAATTTGCATTCCCTCTAGGCTTACTGGAACACGGCAACGAATTTGACCCACTCTACTTCTTTATCAGCAGCTTTCCAGGATGCCGGGGGAGATGTTTTTAGTCCAGGTGCACAGTCTGTTTGTTTAGCTAGATGGTCAGAATGAGAAGTTTAATCATCTTTAATATGCCCACAAGGAAATTATTCTGAGCAAGCACAATGCTGGAGGGATTTTTGAATCCCATTACTCTTTGTCTTCAGCCCCAGAAATGTGGAATCGGTCTGGTTGAACACGTACCAAAACTGGACATTGAGTCTCTGTGACATGTGTATGCACTGCTGGTGGTGGCAGTAGGCGGACAGCCGTGGGCCAGGAGGGCAGAAGATGCCCTGTGGAGGTTCCCAGCCAACCCACCACTGCAGGAAGAGCAGCAGCACCTTCTCCAGCTGCTGTCCCCTTCTCCAGCTGCAATCCCCTTCTCCAGCTGCAATCCCCTTCTCCAGCTGCAATCCCCTTCTCCAGCTGCAATCCCCTTCTCCAGCTGCAATCCCCTCCACTCTCTAGCACACTACGCAAGAAACTCAGCTTTGCCCACACTCCCACCTCCAAAAAATAACATTTCTAACTGTGTTTCTGGCTTTCCTTTTAGGTATGTCTCCATCCACTCTCTGTAGTTTTGTTTCATCTGCTTCTTCAGGCGTTTCTGCGGTCGGAGGGGACCGGAGACCCAGACCCACCACAGTGACCACAGTGCACACAGGGAGCAAGTGAGAGCGGGGCCAGCGAGGAGCGGGCAGGAGGCTGGGCTGGCAGGTGGCCCCGGTGCTGTTCCACCCTGAGGCACACGCTCAGCGAAGGACTAGAAGAAAGAAGATTTTTTTATGGCCATATTTTATACTGCAATTCTGAAATGTTTCATTTATCACAAACTGCAAATGACTCCAGGGGGAACGGATCTAACAGTCTCTGGTGCTGTACATATATACATATATATATAAGTATATATATGTATGTGAGTCTAGCAATGTTCTAACTAATGAACACTCGTTCTTTTCCCCAGTGATTTACTCTTTTCTCAGTGTAGGTAACAGTATATGTTGTATTTTTTTCCATTAACTATGAACATCTCAACTGGATTATTTAAATAGAGATACTTTTCTGAGCATTATTTTTTTTCTTCTAAAAATACTTTCAGTAATATCCCTCCTTCCAGTTTGCTGGGGGATAGGCTATTTCTGTAGGTAGGAATCAACATTAACTTTGCAACATGGGAGGATTTCAATGGCATGCCATTTCTTACTCCTCAAATTGGATTGCAAGTCTGTCTGGCTTTAGCAGAGCTGTTACTGCTCAGATTAAGAAACTGCTGCTTTCCTTCCTGCTCAGATTAAGAAACTGCTGCTTTCCTTCCTGCTCAGATTAAGAAACTGCTGCTTTCTCTCTTATCCTTCTCCTTCAAAGCCCCAATGAGAGTTAGGTTGCCATCAGATGGGAGTCAACTCATGCTGGGCCTTATTCCTGTAGTGCTTGGGATCAGCAACCTTGTTTCAGAAAAGAGGCAGGCACATGGTGTCAGGCCAGAGCTGAGCAGGGCTGAGCAAAGGACATGGCAGAGCATGGTTTCATCCTGCAGCTCCTCTCCTTTGAGTCACTGCGTGTTAGTAGCAGAGTGGAACTGAAGGAAGATGTGTGGCTTGGACTCATCATCCTCTGTCACTGACTTGCAGTGCTGCCCTCAAGCATGACAATTTATTCACCAGTCTGGCCTCTGGCATGGGGTGCATCCAGTCCAAGGCTTCCATGACAGAGGTGCTGAGCACCGACAGTTCCTAGGGGCTTTGCATGGCATTGCTGATGTTCAGCACCTCCCAGAGTGGCCAAAGCTGCGTATCGGAAACCAAATAGAAAAGTGCTGACTTTAATCTCTGCGTGCCAGCTTTTCACCCTGGGCTGATGCTTGAACCCCCCTGTGAAGCACTGGCACGTTCTTGGGTGCAAAGTGCAGGATCTGATGTAGTGTGGCTCCATCATGCTTAGCTCTGGCCCAGGGTTGACAGGGAATGCTGAGCTGGGAAAGTAGGACCTTGCTGAAAGACACAGGCACAGGTGGGGTGACACTGGCTCCCCTTCCTCCCCAGAAGCTCATATCCCACAGCAAGCTCAATTTACCCATTTTTTTTAATTACTGAATGCATGCACTTCCCAGGCTCTTTGTTGTGGTGCATCATTTAGGAACAGCCACCAGGACTGTTGTGTCACTGTGCATTAAAGAAGTTTGAAACAGAGACGAGAGCAAATCTGCCCAGATGTGCTGAAGGGCTCCAGGTTACTTCAGCACCATTCCCGTCTGTGATTTTCCTTTGATGAGGTGAGAAGGGAGGCATGTGACAAATGCAGGCACCCTTCACTGAGCACTGTGAAGATCTCGCACTCCAGACAGGTCTATGCCCCCAGAGGCACAACCCATTCCCCACAGCGTGCTCTGTTGCCACACTTTGCCTCATTTATCCTGCACAGAAATTGTGAAAGCCGGTCACAGTCAGAGCTGAATGTATCAGGCAATAGTGACTGTGCTGGGAAAAGCCATAAGATACGTATTTTTCATTGAGACTTCAAAATCCTGCTTCATCTTCAGTCAGTTGGCTTCAGCTGGCAGAGCCAGGATTTCATTCATCATCATACTTTGAGTGCTAAAAGCTGGAAAACCATGCGTCAGTGAGTGCTTACTTTGTTTGAAACAGCCACTCCTTTGGTGGCACTTAGAGCTGTTGCACCAGGTAGATCTCCAGCTTCCTCAGTATTCCCATTTTCAGAGGGCTGTGGCACATCTGAGTGAGCCCCTGGGACCACTGGTGCACCCCACCATGTTGCAGCTGGCATGGATGCTCACACAGAAAGGCTTCAACTTCAACTTCTCATTTGAGGAAAGATACCAAATACTGAACTCCTGGGGTTTCGTGGCAAAACTCCACATAATTTACTACTGTCCCCAACCCCTGGCCATTGCCACCATATGCTTTTATTACATTTACATGGGAGCTCTTTATGTCTCATTCCAAGGCTACTTTATTTTGCCAGCCTGATTAAGAAAGGTTTAGTTTTGAGAGACTCCAAATCCAAGAAAATCAAGGCATTTTGAACTCCCATGTTTTCACAAGCCCAGCTGGTCCTATTCTATTCTGCTCCAGCTTCAGGGATATAGACATTCTCCCAGTTTGGCATTCAGTGGAGTTTCCCACATTTACACACGTGCAACCAAAAGCAGGATTTGGTTAGAATCACCAAATCATAGAATCAAGTGGGTTGGAAAAGACTTCCAAGATCATCAAGTCCAGCCCTTGATCCAACACTGCCGTGGTTACAAGACCGTGGCACTAAGTGCCACATCCAGTCTCATCTTAAAAACCTCCAAGGACAGTGAATCCACCACCTCCCCGGGCAGCCCATTCCAATGTCTGATTACTCTCTTTGCAAAAAAATTCTTCCTAATATCCAATCTCCCAGGGAATAATTTTGTGTTTGTACAGCAGTTTTAAAGGCTAGGGCTCAAGCATTCCCTTGGCACCTTCTCTTCTGCAGTAGAAACCTGAGATCTGGTTTGAACTTGACCTCAGCAGTTGCTGTGGCCACTGGTCAAAATACAGCATCCAAATGTATCTTGCAGAAAAAAAGAAAAGCAAATGGATTTCCACCTCCAAAGAGCAGTGACAGGAGCAAAGGCAGACACACTGTCCTGCAGATGGAGCATTCCTTCACACTGCTTGCCCCTCCTTGCTGGATGCTTTGTGTGGTTCTTTGTTGGGAGGGGTATTCTTTCCTTCCACATTTGGAACTAGTGTGATTTGGTTTTGTTTCTGCAAGTAATATTCTGCCTTAGTTGTGTAATTTATCATCATTCTCTTTGGCTTGCTATCAACTGCTGGGATCTTAAGACAAGAAACAGAAGCCCTTAAAAGCAAAATTGTTTCTATCTGCTACAGTTTTGGTGGTGAGAAGCTCTTCTTTTGTATCAGTGGTAAACAGCTGGAGACCTGACTGGGGTTCACTGAGCGCTTAAAGATTTCTCCTTAAGTATGGTTAAAACTTCTCCATTTATTTCTGGGTAAATCTGTTAACTGAGATGACTTGGCAGCACCCAGGCCAGATTTTTGGAGGGGGCAAGCAGGCATTTGCCCCTTGGCAAGCACAGCCTGGTAGGGCAAACACGCCAGCATTGCTTTCCAGCAAAGCTCCAGTGCCATTGCATGTCCTTCCCCTGGCCCACTCTGCCTCTGCTCAGCCACTCTCACAGGAGAATGCAAATTGGGTGGAGTCAATAATGTGTGCATGGGGGGAAAGGGCTGATAGCCCCACAGTAGAAGATTCAAAACAAATCCCCAGCTGGCCTTGCCATGAAGGAGTAGGTAGAAAAATCACTCTGGGCTCTTTCCCAATGAAGCGTCCTACTAAACAATCTGATTTGCTGCTTGCATGAGGACTTCAGCCTGGACTCTCTCTGTTACCCTTTTCTGCTTTACTTTACTGGTACCTATGTGTTTTTCCTTTGTAACTTGTTTTCCTCAGCTCCTTCCCCTTCTTTTTCTTTGCTTGCAGCTTTGATTGTTGATTTTTACCTCCAGAGTCACAGAGGCCATCTCTGATGCCAACAGCAGTGCTCTTGCTGGGGAAACAAAACAAAACAAAAAAAATCCAGAAAAGCTCCAGCTGGCCCCTTAGCCTGCAGAAGAAATTGTGAGGACAGGCTGCCCGTGAACTCTGCGAGCTGAAAGTCCGTATTGCAGTGGCAGGGGCTTCTGCTGCTGATTTTGCATGTGACTTCATTCCCAGTGCATCCTATCTCTCTGCTGGATCACCCCTTCTGCAGCACGAAATGGATTTTGGCCCTGCAGCACGGCTAACGGGGAAGTAAAAGTATGGGGAAAACCTGGCAGTGTTGCTTTCTTGAGACTGTGTTACTATGCTGCTGATGTCTCTTCTGTCCTGGTTGCTGTTGTACAGGTGCCATTAGAGTAGTGGGTACAGAAAAAAAAAAAAAGGAAAAAAAAAAGTAGGATTTTACCTATGCCTTGTGTGTGTGTCTGTTATGGTTGTGGTGCCGAAATAAAACCGAGCGATGGTAGAGGTTCGTTCTTGATATGGATCAAACCACAAAAAGAGGTGTCAGCCCACTGGTAGACATCTCTGTGTAGTTCTGCAGTAGGCATTGGATAGGGGTTTCCACTGTGCATGTGTCCTGTGTACCTCCACAGCTATTGACAGTATTTTTTCTATTACCAGTTCTCCTTCTTCTGGGCCCCTGCCTGGCCCTGAGGGAGTTTGGGTCTTGTCCAAAGGCTTTTTTTCTGCCCCAGGAACCAACGTAACCCCTGATTTCAGGCTTTTCTCCCCAAACCCTCTGCAAATCAGAACATGGGCCTACAGGGTGCCCCTGAAATGCAGTGGCAGCTGGCCCTCAGACTGTCCCCTTCCTATTTTTAGGGAAACAAACCCCCAGGGAAAGCCAGATACCTTTCAGCCCTTGGCAAGCAGAGAGAATATTGTTCTTTGATGTGAACTTGGCACTAACTAGTTCAGCTCTAGGGTAACCTGTGCTATTACTTCATCCTGTGATAACAGCTCCAGCCCTGAGCACCACATAAAAACACTAGACTGACTCTGCCAATAAGATTGTGCAGGCTGTAGCCTGTTCCTTTTGCTCTTTCCAAAGAATCAGGAGATTCATCTACTGGCAAAATGTTTCTAGGCTGAGCCCCAAGGTACAGAAGTAGCTTCCATTCATCATATGGAAATTCCCATTTGATGGGATTACTTGCATTCTTGATCCCATGCGTATTTACCCCTTTGAACTGGGGCCCGAATGCATCCCAGAAATTAGGGATTATTCATGGGAAGGGAGTTTTGCCTTTGTTGTCATGCTTATTTACACCAGAAACTTGCTGCTAAGAGTTACACTCATCCAAGCAAAAAGCAGAAGCACACGTTGAGACTGCGGTGTCCAAGGAAAACAGCATCAAGACCGAGAGCGGAGGATTAGTTGGCAAATCACTGTCAGCAAAAGCTGAGTGAGGAAACAGCAACCTGCTCACAAACACTGCCCGAACAGAGGTTCCCCTGGTAAATCAGTCATCCCGTATTTTGTGCCCAGCAACAAGGTTTACACAATCCCTTTTGTTTTCCCTCAAATCCCAGCAGCTGGGTCCTGCCTTCCCATCTTGCCTGCCGGGGTGGTCTGGTCTCTGTGACACATGTGTGTGCCCGTGTACATGTGTGTGTGTGTATGCGCGCTCACTGTGGCCCTGGGAGTCACAGGTCCCACCAGTGGGAGATCACAAGCTGGTTCAGGTCTTTTGGTCTGACTTTGCACAGTTGGGTCAAAGCTGTGTAAATAGTGTTCGTAATAGAGGATAGAGGCTCTTCAGCCCAGACTCTGGTTTTCAAGACCCCCTTCCCTGCCACGAACCATGCCACTTACCTGTCCAGGTAGCTTTTTTTTCCCTTCCTCTTCATAAATGCTAAGGTCAGAAGAACAGCTCTTACAGTTTTTCCATGCTCCAGAGTGGAATCAGGGCATGTACGCTTGCAAGCGTTGTGAAAAAACACTGCTGAAATAATGATGACATCAACTGTCCAATAAATGCATGATACTGCACTGCATGTATTAAACTGCTGTTCACTGTTTCTGTATTTCCCAAGCCTTTTCTTCATGCACATTCAACCCAACCTTTTCTCTGAGGGGATGACTTCTATGTTTTGCTTTTAAATGACTTAATGTATTTGTAACTCAAAATCCATCATTAAGTTTGAGTGAATGCAAAAGATGATGTTTTGTAAACAAGATACTGCAAAGCCTGGTAATGTATTTTGTCTTCCTGTTGAATGCTCTGCAGCATGTACAGGAAGAGTCACCATCCAGAGCAGCTTAAAATTATGCAGCAGTCACATACACATGTCTAGAAACAGGGAACCGAGGAGGTGAAAACCCCTTTTTTAATACAACACTTAAAAATTTTATCTGCATCAGAAATTCTTTCCCTGGGTCACCAACACCCAGAGCTACCAGAAACATGTTGGTGTGTCTCTTTGTTCTTTCTTTTTTCTTTCGGCTTGTTTTTCCTAGTGAAAATTTAGACTGGTTCACCCAATTCTTAGTACTTTTCTCTTCCTACAAGATATTCTTTCTCACCTCTTGCATAATGAACTGCATTTTGGGGACCAAGATGCTGTGATTCTTTGCCTGCACGAAATAAGACAGAGCTGAGCTAAACTATCCCATCCTTTCCAAAGCATCACCACCTAAATACTAGCATTTAATCCTTGAACCTCCAAATAGTACCACCATTTATCTGTGGAAGAGTTTGGCGCGAAACTTTGCCTTCTTCCACACGGAAACTATGCCCTTGCCTTCTCTTCCCTTAATCATTGACCCATTTTCATTTGTGCTGGTATTTCCAAGGCAGGGTACAGGATGGCTTCATGGTGCTTGTATTAGCTCCAGCCCAAACCTCTTGTGGGCATCAGCAGGGCATTGGTCCCAGGTCCTGAGTGGCTGCTGTGTTGAAGATGCTCAAGCTCCCAACAGTCAAAGCTGAACCATCTGAAAGGACTAGGAAGTTGCTCTGGGTTCCTGGCAAGGGCATGCCAAGGAGCGGGGCTGGAGAGCAAGCACCATGGGGGTGGCACAGTCCTTGGAAATTATGCAAGGGACTGCTCCATGGTGGCCAAAAGCACCAAGAAGTCTTGAGCCCACCTTAAGGCTGGTGCTTAGCTAGGATGCTGTGCCATCGCTGAAGCACTATATGGCAGCACAAAAAAATCATCACTAATAGTGGCTGTAAGTCAGCCTGAATTCAGACTGCTGAGGCAGAACCTGGTGCAAGGCTCCATGAGGAGGTGGACTGTGTGCTGTGGTGGGCGGGAGCTCCTAGGGGATTGCTCAGAGCAGCTCTGAGGTTTTCCATCTCTCGTCTTGCATCCCCTGAGGCCAGTGTGGCATCACACATGCTATGTCTTACTAGATCAAGCTGTAGCATGATCCCCAAAGTGAAGAGCGTGGAAGGGTTGCAGCTCAATTGGAGATAACGGTGAGACTTATGTTTCCCCACATCAGTGACCTGCTGTACATTGCCTCTAGCTGAGAAACAACATTTTGGTCCATTTGGGCCTTTTTTAAGATAGATATTTTATTTGAGTCAGTAAAAAAAAGACTCATCTGCCAAGAATAGTGACTCCCCAAATACACCCAACTGCAAAACATCCCTCGGTTGACTTCTAATGAAAATGCAAGCATGTTTTCTACAAAGGCTTAAATCTTAATCAAGGAATGTCAGTGTGCCTAATATTGCAGGTCTTGTGATTGATACAAGTTCATAACAGCATCCATGTCCAAAAAGAAGGGAGAATGTATATTTACTCCATGCATGTATTAAGGCATCGCAAAAGTTTTATCTGCATAATGAGTTTGCAGTACTGCAAATTGTTAATGGGGCTACATCGCAAGTGGTTCTCTGCCTTGACAATCATGTATACATATCGAGATTTCTATCATAATGACAATTTAAAGGGATGACTAATTGTTTTCCTCCAATAAATCAAATTAAATCACCCTGATGTGAAGTCTGATGTTTCTGAGTGCATGAGTCTCCACCCATATGCAAATTATTTCTATGGCTGCTTCACTGCTCCGTTGTGTTTTATGCAGTGATGTTCCTTTATGACCCAAAGGGAGATAGTGAGATTCTCTTCCTACCCAATTCATTCCATATATAAATGGATAAAAAGGGTGATTTGCCCTTCAGATGTTTCCTAAAGCTGTCATTGGAAATTACGTTGAATGTCAACATCTGGAGATATGGCTGTCTCCTGGGCACCGGGAATATCTGTGCAGGGCTGGGGAAAGGGGATGTGGTTGTTGGAGACTGCTGTAGCCTTGATCTGGTCCTGGTGACTTCCACACCCTGTGATGGGAATCATCAAAGGAGACAGGATTTTCTCTAATGTTTCTGACTCCCTTTGCAGCCAGCAATGGTCTCTATAGGTTGTGGTTATCTGCTCTGTCATTGGTTTAATTTCCTTCCAGATTGTGTTCCTGGGGTTTGTTATGACCTTATTTTTATTCCTTATTTATTCTTTATTTTCTCCACTGTTATTTCTGCTTTTCTGTTTTTCACTCACTGGCACACAAGAATTCCTCCCCCCTTAAAATAGGTGGCAAAACCAACGTGCCAAGCAGGGAGGTGGGGCAGTGCTTGAGGTCAAAGCCAGGTGGTTTTAGACATCTGGTTCAGTAGCAGAGCTGAAACAAACAGCAGTGACAATGGCCAACTCATGGCAGTGTGAAGAGAAACACAAATTAACTTATAAAGCTTTCATATTGTGAATGAAGAAACAACCCCCACAACCAATCTGATAACTCTCTGAAAGCTGTGGTATGCAACTATGGCCACAGAATTAGGATTTGATACTGGGCTGTACCAGGACGGATGAAATAGCCTCCAATTTGTGCTCGGGAAAAGCACATCCATGGCAAGGTAAATCTTTGGAAAAGTACATCCATGTACAAAAATGCTGGCTGGGAGTGTGTTGGAGGTGGGGTGTGATACTGAGGCACAGACACACGATTTGCAGTGTCAGGAGAAGCAGCAGATCCTGTAGGAAGACTGTACAGTCTTCCCACATGGCACAAGCCTGAACTTTGATCATCCCTTCATACTAAGGACCACACTCCCACCCGTGTGTAAGTTAGCTCTCTGGGTTTGGCTCAAATTCTGCAGACTTACAGTAGATAGAGGTCTAGCCCACATTTCACAACAAAATTAGAATCTCAGCCAGGAAAACCTTCCTCTCATGTCTTGGTTTTAAAATCACAGGTCTCTCTATAGGCTCAGTGATCACTCAGTGTGCACTGAGCTTTTCCTAACTCCCTATGAGACAGGGTAGAAGATCACCTCAGGATCACCGAAATCCTGATTCATGACACCCTGACGGTGCCATATCAGTATTTACTTGATCTTTGTACGTTTTCTTCACTGCTATGTGCTCAGCCACAAATTCTTGGCTGTTTGTAGCAAATGAGATAAAACATCAGCACAGAGAAGCCAGAGGGACAAGACCAAGATGCGGCTGCAGAAAATGTTTTGCTTGCAACCTTGCCAAAATCCACAGCCATGTTTGCACTGCAGGGAAGGGGACCATCCTTATTTTGAAGGCTTTCAAAGTGTTAGTATGCACTTATTCCATACATCGGCCTTTCTTCATGCTATACCAAGCCCATTTCTCAGGTCCTTTGCTCTCCAGCACTGGCTCTTGCCAGAACCAGGGCTCCAATGGGCTGTGGGCAGCTCCTTTTGCAGGCCAAGAATAGTTCTGTATAACAGTGATACCTGTTGAAGCAGAGGATGTGCAGATGCCCAACTTTGAAGACCATCCAACCTGAGCAGGGATAGATCCCTGTGGTTCAGGGCCCCCATGTTCAGGTGGTGCTGAGGAGGAGATATCCTACACAGGGCTTTCAACCACAGCTCTTGTGCAGTGTAGTACAGTCCTACCCTCTCTGGTTATGCCTATACCGAATTTCTTCCTTCAGGCCAAACCTACCTCCCAGTTTGACTGGACATCCACAAAACGATATTGGTCTTGTGAGGATCTTTTCGGGGATCTTTCCATGAGGAGACAACACAGGCCTGTGCTGCCCAAGAGCACTCCTAGGACACTAGGATTGCTGTCACAAGGATAAGAGGACATGCTGTTCCCACCATATCATACTTCTTCCTAGCTCTAGACATCCCTGAGAGTCCACCTACATGCCTCTGGGTATGTGCCCTGCCCAACACATCTGAGTCCTTGTGTTGGTGTGGCCTCTCAACCACACTGAGTTATTGTGATGATAACCATTTTTTATAGCTGTGGGGGTGGGGAAGAAGGACCATCTGGATCAGCACTGCAAGTATTCAATTGAGTATTTCCAGATTGTTTGGCGTTTGGGCTTTCTGGATTACACTGGGATAAATTCCTGACTTTCAAACTTTGTTTGCTTATCCTAAATTCAAAAGTTTCTTTTCTTTTTTTAATCTTTGGGGTTTTTTTTTTAATAATTGCAATATTCTGATAAAGTTACGGTCAATTAATGATTCGTTTACTGTCTTCATAGAAGTGTTTTGTTTAGGGAAATTAATAATAATAGTGCTGAGAGGCAATTTGTTGTTCCCATCAAACTCACGAACTTTGTGCTTTCTTTGGCGCCATATAGGCTCTTGTATGTTTTTCATTTTCTTTCTTTAGGGCAGAAGCAAGAGCTGTGTTCACATCCGTGCCTCAGCTTGCAGTCTAACAGTGACCAGAAATGCATAATAAGTCTCAAGCTAATACTTCTTTTTGTTGGAGGCCAGCTGGGCAGGTAACCTCCATACTAAAGAATCACATTTCACATTTTCAAGTTTGCATTTGCTCAAAGTATCATCTGAAATGTGATTTTTCCTCCCAGTCTCTGATCCACCGCAGCTCAGCGTAGCACCTAAGTGGATCAGATCCCTGTTCCAGGGAGAAACTGTGCCACCAAAGTTATTACTCATGGTGAGACCATACTGACCTTCAGTGGGAGTTGATGGATAAACTCCTGTTCTCAACAGGGACACACGCTTGGGGTTGTATACAATACAGTACAATACAATTTTATATTATCTATATTAAACCATATGATATTATTACAGTGTGTCTGTCAGACCAAAGCAGAGGTGAACATGACATAAATGGAAGGTTTGGGACTAGGCTGCTATGCTTCTTCCGTACTCAAATGATAGGATTTTATCATGTATTTCAATTACTTTTTGGTCACAATATCTAGAGAGGGAATTCAGCTATGTTCAGGCTAGGGCTGAGTTCTGAAGACAATGTTTAACTTCACTGCCACCAAACATCAACAAGTTCATTGCTGAGTACACTGACAATCACCTTGGAGACCTCTATTCCCTCTCTAAGTATTTGTAGTACTTATATGTTCATTTCTGAGGGATCTCAAGACAGAACCACAGAGTGGTTGAGATTGGTAGGGACCTCTTGGAGATCACCTGCTCAACAAGGAGCGTTGCCTAGAGCAGGTGTCGCAGGACCAAGACTGCACAGCTTTTGAATATCTCCAGTGATGGAGACACCACAACCTCTCTGGTCATGGGCTTCACCAGGCCAGGACAACAGACTTCAGCATTTACCGAGCCTTCACTAATGAGTCCAGATAATGTAAAGTCAGTTAAACATCCCAAGAAACAAAAGAGGATTTCAGTGTTTGTTTTCAGCCTTTGCCCTCTGGGGGTTTTTTCCATGAAGAAGATGAGCATCTCTGCAAATATGTGTTGATGTGATTGGTAGTGTAGATGCTTGCCTGAAGGACGACCTGCCATGGTACTGGACAGATGATCATTTGGGGTAGAAGAGTCACATTATGCAGCAGCCACCACGGGCATGAGTTTACCAGTGGTTCACAATAAATCTATGGACAGAACCAATTGTTCATCAATTGCTCTGGAAGGAAAACAAAGACCTGCAGGAAAGAGCCTGGTTAACTGTGGTTAAGAAGGGCTTGTTAGCAGGACACCTGGGGGCTTTAATTATCTGTGCAAAGAAGCTGGTGACAGACAGAGGAGATGATTAACTTCAAATGTGGCTGGACAGATGGATGGGGTCCTGACACCTCTACCTGGAAGTCACCATGCCCAGAGCTACCTGGGTGGCCTGGAGGGCTGTTTTGCTGTGCACCAAGGCAATGGTCCCCAGCAGGCTGTGCCCTGGTTGTAGTAAGATGAGCTGGGCACCTCAACTGGAAAATATTTCATTCTTTAAATTCTCCTATGGTGGTGTAATACAGTAATTCTGTTTAGCTTTGGCCTCATAACTTGTTTTGATTGTCTGTGGCATTATGGTAGGGATTTAAACCTACTGATTTATTGATTCAGTCTTAATTGGGTCCTGAACTGGGTCATTGCATCATTTTATCTTTAATTGTTCTAATGAAAGTCTAGCAAATTAGGCTGGTAACATGATTGCTTAGAGGGATTCTTGCCTGTTCATGCTTCTTAATGAAATCCATAAAAGTGAAAAAAGGAATAAGCTTATCCTACTGAATTGACACTTGTATTATGCAGTCTGAGCAAAACTCAGAAAATCAATCTGAAGTGCCCTTGGCTCTTCCTCCAAATTCATGTCCTCAGAAAGAGAAAGCTTAGCACCTCAGCAAACATCCCCACAGAGAGGAATGAAAGGAAGAAAACCGTAAAATATGAAGCTAAAACCTGGTTCCAGTTCCCACTTCTCAGGCTTTCTTTAACTTTGCACGCAAGTGATTTAGGAGAAGAACTAAAAACCTACTTATATCCCAAGAGTGAACTTCAGACCGCAGGTTAGTGTACACCCTGAGAATCTCTCCTGCTCTGGGAGCCCAAATGTCTCTGGGTTTTGAGGTCTTTCATCATGTCTCCAAAAGTTTGACTCATACCCCCTTCTCTTTGGTGTCAGTTTGGTGCCCAGACAAACATTTTAGGTAGAGGACCTGTGAGAAGAACCATTTTCTCCCTACTGTGTGTTGTGCATCCATGAGAAGCAGCCTTGGCTACCTTGGCTGTCACAGAATCACAGAATCACAGAATTGACTGGGTTGGAAAAGACCTCAGAGATCATCAAGTCCAACCCTTGGTCCAACTCCAGTCCATTTACTAGATCATGGCACTAAGTGCTGTCCTCCATCACCACTGGGCACTGCTTTTTGCCTGCACAGTTCCTTACTGCCTCTTCCCCATGGATTCCCAGCAAGGCTGCTGCATCTGCAGTGCATTTTCTACCTACTGGGCGAATGAGCTCTGTGTTGCCAAAGCTGCCTGCAACTTCTTCATGTCCCCCTGCTTTATGGCTGGAAATATGCTGCTTCCTCCCACTCCTTGCTCATCAGTGAAGACATTCACATCTCACTTGACCCTGGTTCCTGCTGCAGAGAAAACATCGTTACTTATCAGCAGTGAGAAAGAAGCCCCCCACCAGCCCTGCTCATATACCCCCAAGCCTATTCCATAAAGAATACAAAGAATCTGCTTCAAAGATGAAGTTGCGAAACCAAAGAAAATCTGCAGTCAATTAAAAGCAGTGAGAATTAAGAACACAGCAGATGAGGAATACAAAGTTCAGATCAGCTTGATCCCCAGCGTGACAATGCATTTTATTTTATCCCTTTAGCAGAACAGGGATTTTTGTCTCTGCATGTGCTGTAATGATGTGGCTGGAAAGCTTCCATTATCTTTTAATTAAACAGTGTGATTACATTTTCCTTTCTCCAGCCTGTTTAGCCCCTGACTCAGTGCACAGAACGAAGTACCTGTGAGGGGTGCTCTGAGTGCAGCACTAACCACATTGCATCGACCAGGGCTGGACCTGGAACCCCAATAGCCTGTCTCCAGGCTGCCCACAGCTCCAACTGCAGTGCCACATGGTCTCAGCCACCACAGTAGAAGTCACAAGTCCTGAGGTGGCTGCATCTGAACTCATAGGATAATAGAATCACAGAATGGGTTGGGTTGGAAAGGACCTCAAAGGTCATCTAATTCCAATCCCCCTGCTGTGGGCAGAGGCACCTTCCACTAGATCAAGTTGCTCAAAGCCCATTCCAAGCTGACCTTGAACACTTCCAGGGATGGGGCATCCACAGCTTCTCTGGGCAACCTGTGCCAGTGTCTCACCAATCTCACAAGAAAGAATTTCTTCCTTATGTCCCACCTAAACCTGCCCTCTTTCAGTCTAAAGCCATTCCCCCTTGTCCTATCACTACGTGCCCTTGTAAAAACTCTGTCTCCAGCTTTCTTGTAGCCCCTCTAAGTACTGGAAGGTGCTCCCAAGAGCCTTCTCCTCTCCAGGATGAAACAATCCCAACTCTTTCAGCTTGTCTTCATAGCACAGGTGCTCCAGCCCTCTGATCATCTTCATTGCCCTCCTCTGGACTCCCTCCAGCAAGTGAAGACAGTTGCAGCTGTACAAAACCCTCCTACCATGTCAGACCCACCAGATCAAAAGGAGATGTATTGCATTTGCCAAGGCAACACAATGTATGGTTGGTTTAGTTTTGCCTGGACAACAAAGGGAGCAAGTTTTGTGTCCACTGCAAGATGGCTTCATATTTGATATTTGCTGTCTTTATGTGATGGATTTTGCACCTTACTGAATGTGGTTTGGGAGCTGGGTAAACAAATGAGGAGAGGATGGACCTGCTTTTCTTCCGTCATGCCAGTATCGGTTAGCTGAGACAAGGTGCTGGGCTCTCACAGCAAACCACATCCGTGACATCTGCGTCTGGGGAGGGACCTGGATGTTGTGTGAACTGGACGTATCTGCAAGGCTGGATTTGCATGACTGCACTCACAAGGACAGCAAGACACGTTTGAGGTCTTGGGCAGTTGCTTATTTCCTGGCAATCTGGGGGCAGTCCTGCAGCAAAGATGCTTTGCAGTTGGGGCCCACCAATGAGCCCTGCTGAGTGAGCCCCTCCAGCTCAACAGACGGGTTGGGCTGCCGTCCTGCTTTGCAGGGCAGGAGGGTCCAGTTCCATGGGTGCTTCCTGGGCCATGTTCAGTTTGTCGCTCTCGAGGCTTTGCTGGAGGTGTGAGGGATCACTGTCTGCATCAGCATGAACCAGGTGAATTCAGTAGGAGACATTTGAAAATTGTTTCCCTTCCCAGACACCCTATCCCTGGATGACCCACAAGGCTGCAAGGAGAGCAGCCCCTGCACCCAGCATTTAGGTTTCAATCAGTCCATGTCAAGCCACTCTCAATGTATTTTCTCCTCCTTACACCCACCTACATAATTGTGCAGAGGCTGTGAAGGCTCCTGGCAAGTGTCAAACACCTCATTAGTGGTGCTGATCTCTTCTGCCTTGGGCTGTACCTCAGCAGGTTGGGTATTTGCTACCTATGCTTGTCCAGCATACCTGCTGAGGTGTTTATGAAGGTGGCAGCACATAATTGCATGTTATCCTCCACATGTGGCACCTTCAGGATTTCCGTATGAATATGTGTAATGACGTGGAAGCTGCCAATCCTGGGCATCAGGGCTGCTTGTTCCCTTTCATATGGAAGTGCTCTTGGATAAAAATCACAATGAGCATCTGAATCAGTCTTTGGCATGAAGGCTTCCCCCTGTTTGGGTCAGTGTAGGTGCCATTGGGCTTCAAAATCACATTCCTTGTTTTATACTCCTGCTTGTGTTTTGGTCCAAATCTGAGTGGAGGGTCCCTTCCCAGACTGGGGCTTCAGCTGCAGTTGACAGCTTGGTGAGAGGGATGGGTGCTGAGGGGGGTGTTACACCATGGTTTCTAAATTCCCATCATCCATGTGTGCATAACCGTGTGCTAAATTGTGTATGAGGTCATATATTAAAACCAGGCACTGTCACCAAGATGGCAGCATTGGCTGGCTCCAACCTGGGGATCTTTTCTAAAATATCTATGCTGGTTATCAATTTCATTACAAATTATTTTACAAATACTGATTTTAATTTTGTTTTGTCATTTATCATCTTACTTTTTAAATATTATTTATTCTACTTTTATTTAATATTATTTATTTACTGTTTTATTTCCCAGGGTGCCCACTAAAATAAAGGACCTGCCCAGTTATTTGGGATGGCCCTTTAGCCCAAATAGCTGCTGTGTTTCCATCTATAGGGGCCACATGAGGTAGCTGCCTCTGCATGTGCCTGCCCATGCCAGCTCAGCCCTCTACATAGTCTTAGTGAAAGCACTTGCTTGAGAAATCATCCCACCAAGGCTGTGCTGGAAGGTAGAAATACATCAGGGTTTAGCCCAGCAGCGTGGTGTGTCTCTGTAGAGTCCTATCTCCCTGCCAAGGTGACTCTCCAATTTGGGAGGAACTGTACTGCCAGCGTTTCAGTGCCTGTGTTGACCATCTAACATTGCCCAGTCCCTGCTGAAACCCTAAAATAGAGTCCCTATACCTTTTCCATGGGGTTTGCAATCTGCTCCCATAACCAGCTCCTGGTCTCCAATTGACGTGAAATCCTTCCTCAATTCTCATCTTAAATGACCCTGTTGATACTGCAGTGGTTGTTAAACAGCTCTCCTGTTCCAAATGTGCCTTCATGGCAGGGCTTGGTAGTTATCAGATGTAATGGAGGACTGGAGGAACAAGGGAAACAGAAGATTATGTTATTATATCCTATACTATTCATCCCTTAGTGTGCTCAGAAGTTCAGCCTGTGCCCTTCTCAGTGATCAACATGGGAACTGCTATTACAACAGAGCCTGGAGAGGTGATATCATTCTTTCCTTGTGGAGGTGAGATGCTGGAAGTGATGTATGTGATTCCGGGTCTTGGATGGATTTGGTATGCTTGTGAAGTCTGATTGATGCTCAGGATGTCTGACTAATGTTCAGGAGCTTGTCCTGACAAATCTGATCCAAGTGCTTTATTGGAGACATCTGTCATGGGGGATTTAAAGATAATCCCCCCCGACTGCTCTTACCAATCTTGTCCACCTTGTTGCCATCACCTTTAAGCGTCCTCCTGCCTCACTGTCCAGCAGCTCCCTCCTTGATGGTGATGGATTGTCTCGTTTCACCTCAGCCACTCCCTGGCTCACAGCCCTGTTTTGTGACAGGCCACTGAAGTGCAGGGTGGCTGCAGCACCGAGTGCCTGCTGGTCCATGTACACTGCAACCGCGTGCCTGCTTGTGGGAGGCACGTGGAATATCCAGAGACCACCTCAAACGAGGGGGCTGGGAGCAAGAGCAGCTGATCCTGCCATGGCCTCTCGTGCCAAAGGGACACATGAGAACATGAGGTGTTCTCCTGAGCTAGGTGAGGCTTCCTGGTCTTGCAGGTTCCCACGCGTGGAAAACAGCCTTTCCCTCCTAGATGTCACTGGAAATGAGGACAAGGTCACTCATTTTTGACCCTGCACTCTGTCTTGGAGCAATGTCAGATTGATAGTGTTTTTTCTCTCCATAGGGTGAGGTATCATATGTGTGGCTACAACATGGGGTTCCCAGGTGACATCAGGATGCAACTACAGATGGTGCTTTCTGGTGGAGAATTTTAGCAAGGTACTGCTATGAGGATGGTGATGGTGAAAAAAAATCAGCAAAAAATATTTAGAGAAATAGAAAGTTTTCCATTTGCAAACATTTAACAGTTTGAAAACTACTTTTTCCATGCACTGAGTCAGAGACTGGCACCAGCATGGAAACTTTCAACCTGAACAGTGTCAATACAGCTACTGGAAGTGTTGGAAAGTCACAACCGCTCTGCTCTTCTGGCAAGGAGTGCTGTTTCCAGACACAATTATAAGATACGTTTCCTGAGGCAGGAATTAGCACTTCATCTTGTGTTCAACAGGGAGCAAAATGAAGCCTCATTTTGTGTATGTGAAAAACAATAGCTTGGAATCCTGAAACTAGCTGAATCACCTATATATGACAAGAAAAGAGAGATCAGATTATAAGATGTTTTCTTTTACTACTGAAAAAGTCTTTGTTGCTGCCAGCTTCCAACTAACACTGTCCCTATAGGTGCATATGGCAATTTCTAACTAATTTCTATCTGAAACAAATTTGAAAATTTCTAATTTCTATCTGAAACAAATAATTTGAAGAAAGCATAGCCCATGATATGTTTTCATCCAGCGAGAGTTGCTTTTCCTGGCATCTAGAAATGGGAAAAATAATTTATTGACAACAGTCTGTGACATTTCCTCTTCCTTATCTCTTGAGGCCAAGTCTCCAGCAAGCAGGGTCTTTCAGAAATAATAATAAATGAAATATTAAAAAGAGGAAAACAAAACAGTTGCCCTGTTCCCACGGCAATGCATGGAAACTGTTCAAGCGAGCACCCCTTCGTGATGTGATCATGTGTTTGTCCTCGATGGTGAGCAGAGATCAGGCATCTCATCCTCTCCCTGGTCTGCCTGGGGTTTCCTGGCATGGCAGATAAAATAAATCACTTTTGCCTCAGAGGCCCTCTGCTTTTCTCTGGGCAGGGGAAGTGGAACAGAAATGTCATCTGAGACATAAGTAAGTGGTTGGGACAACCTGCTGGTCTGCACTTTCCTCCTCCCTTTTTGGCTGGTGCAGCCCTTCCCTTGTGTGCCCTGTCACAGCTCGGTGCAAGGGCCCTTCTGTCCCCTTTCCAAACCACCAGTGACCCCATGGGATCATCTCTGCCCATCAGCCTCGTTCTTACCTTACTGGGTGAGACAGAGATGAAGAAATTGGGCTGTGAAGGTTAAAAGAAGTGTGGCCAGCAGGTCAAGGGAGGTGATTTTCCTCCTCTAGTCGGCTGTCCTGAGACTCCAGTTGGAGTACTGCATCCAGCTCTGGAGTTGCCAGCATAAGAAAGTCATGGATATGCTTGAGCCTGTCCAAAAGAGGCCATGGAAGTGATCAGAGGACTGGAGCACCTCCTCTATGAGGACAGTCCAAGAGAGATGGGGTTGTTTAGACTAGAGGAGAGCAGACTCCAGGGAAACCTCTAGCACCCTTCCAGTTCTTGAAGAAAGACAACAGGAAAGATGAGGAGGGACTCTTATCAGGCAATTTAGTGATAGGACAAGGGGGAATGGCTTTAGACTGAAAGAGGGCAGGTTTAGGTGGGACATAAGGAAGAAATTCTTTCTTGTGAGGATGGTGATGCCCTGGCACAGGTTGCCCAGAGAAGCTGTGGATGCCCCATCCCTGGAAGTGTTCAAGGCCAGGCTGGATGGGGCTCTGAGCAACCTGGTCTAGTGGAAGTTGTCCCTACCCATGGCAGGAGGGTTGGAACAAGATGATCTTTAAGATCCCTTCTAACCCAAACCATTCTATGATTCTATGAATAAACTGAAATACTTTTCAGTCAGGCTGCAGCTCCCCTCCTACTCTACGAATTCATGAGACAACCCACAAGCTCCCTCACTGCTCTGCAGGAATCTAATCAAATGCTTCTGATGCCATTTTTCTGTCCAAGGTCTCTAAACTGTTGGTTTCTCAGTAAAGAAAATCAAAGAGCTGCTTCCAACTGCAGGTCCAGGGCTGCCAGGGAGGCTGAGGGCAGAAAGGAAAATCCTGAGCATGTGGGCTCCAGCACTGACTCAGCTGAGCAAAGCCCTGGCAGGAACAAACATTTCCTTTGGAGCCTGTGCTTTGTGTGCATGGATGGAGGGAACAGAGCAGATGACGGGGCAGACACTTATAAACCTCAGAGACAGGACTGACTGAGTCCTGTAAAAATTAGGGTTTGGATTATGGCCTATCTGCTAGAGCAAACAGAACAGAGAAGAAGTGTCAACAATCCTCTCTGCTCTCCAAAGAGCATGTCTGCCCTGCAAAGAGACACTGAGGAAAAGCAATGGGCTTCAGACCTCTGCTTGTATGGGGAGCACTGGGAGAGCCAAAGCAGGAGATGCTCCAGGTTTACCTGCCTAAGCGCTCCTCATCCTCTGTGCATAGCAACAGCAAAGGATGACATCCCCATGGTTCCTATCAGGAAGGATTCCCCAGTTTGCCTCCTGCCAGGCAGCCTCAGTGTATAAGTGCCAAACTGTGGCAGCCCTGGGAAAGGACCTACGTTCTGTGTGAAGACCTGCAATAGTCAAAGGAAGGCTGTCAAAAGAGCTCTTGACACTGAGGAGCAGAAGAGACCTCCCTGGCTCCAGTCAAGAGTACATTTGTCCCATCCCTTTTGCTGAGATGGGTGTTTTCCTGTCTGAATAAGCAATCCAAATTTTAGCATAGATTGCAGGTCACTCTGATTCACACTCTGCTAGGAACTATAGCTCTTATGTGCTGGCACCTCCTCTCGCTGCCTGACTTGAGCAGGTGACAGTTTTAGAGAGTGGAGCAGGTGCCAAAAGCCGAGGTCCCCTGAATTCTCTTATGCAGACCTGCCACTGAACTGCTGCATGATTAACATGCATCTTGGTGCCTTTGCTTGACTTTGAGAGGAAGGACATCATGCAAAGCCTC
This sequence comes from Cephalopterus ornatus, assembly GCA_013396775.1. Lineage (NCBI taxonomy): Eukaryota > Metazoa > Chordata > Aves > Passeriformes > Cotingidae > Cephalopterus > Cephalopterus ornatus. The sequence goes on along the minus strand of VZRE01016168.1, from coordinate 29,464 downwards.
TTTTAAAGCATTTTAAGGACTCAGTGTAGTCAGTGGAAAGGTAAAGTATTTTGTTGCATTTGTTCCCAGACGGTGATATATGGGCTGCACTTTGGCAGCTGGTGGCCCTCCAAAACTATGTGGGTTTTGGTTTCTTTTTGACTGCCCTTTTTGCAGAAAAGATCCCAAGAGTCTGTAAGAGCAATTAGAAATGAAGAAAAGCTGCCAGGCCATTTTGTGTACTCTGGACACTGACAGCAGTGGGTTGAGCTCATCTCCACTCTCCATTCTGCCGCCAAGTTGCCACCCCAAGGCAATGCCTCCAGGTCAGCAGCAAACTGAACCACAGATGTGATCACTTACCTATTGCTCTCCATGTTGGTTCTTCATCTGGAGATAAAGCTGGAGCTGTGTAGCTCCTGGCCATGTGCTGATTCAAAACATGTCTGACAGAGGCTCTCTCTCCCAGAGGAGGCTTTGCCAAGGGCTGCAGGTGAGCTGGGCATTTTTGGAGGTTAGAAATTTTGGAGTTAGAAAAGGTTGGCTCTGATTGCTGAGCTTTATTTTCCCCTGATGCAAGTATGAAGCTGTAATCTGTCACAACCTTGGCAAAGTCAGCTGGTCTGGGATTTCAGCAGTGGCTTGATTGTCACTGCTGTTCCTGCCTGATGTGAGAGGAGAACTTGGTCCACAGTCTGTACATGAAGTGGAGAGCTGGGTGCTGAAGACCAACGTGTCCCACTGCAGTGCCTGCCCACTTCCTGCAGACACCCAGCTGTCAATCCACTGTGCCTGGATGAAGGAGCTTCTGGTGAAAGTGAACACGTGCACAGATATGAAGGACTTGTCCTGGCCTCTTGTGAGCCCCCGCAGCCAGCTCCAGATCTCCTGGGGTTCCAGGGGCACAGTCAGGGCAACAGTTGGTGAGAATGCAGCCAAACATGCTCAAATACAAAATGTCTCATAGCATTTCTGATTTCGTCTGCCACCATGATGAAGAAGAGAACAACATGGTAATAACCTCTGTCCTCTGGTGAGAGAGGGCATCAAGAAACACACTAGAAGGGTCCTTGAAGTCAGTTCAGCATTTGAAGAGCAACATGAGGCGAGACGGTGCCTTTATGTGATGTGTTCCTACCTTCACAAGGCAGAGTACACAGGGCGGGCAGATGGTAGCAGAGCAAATCCCACCCAGGGAAAGGGGTAGGGACAGGGTGCCACAGGGGGACATGGCAGCAGCAGAGAAATTATTAAACCTGTGAGCTGCTGCAATGCAAATTCTGGTGGAAAACCCTCAGAGAACTCCTTTGGTGGAAAGGAGGAGGGAGTTCATTTGAAGCAGAACCCCTTCTCTCAACACTGGCCCTGGCCACTTTCCTCCTCCTGCTTGTAGGGCTTGTCTATTCTAATGCGTGTGATTTAGGTGCTTTTGACTTCGTTATGTTCCCCGAGGTGGGCAGTTTCTGGGTGGCTTGCTGTGCTGTGTGTGAGGAGGGCAGGATGCTGATAAACCTGACTTTCAGAGGGTACAGTCAGCAATCACCTGTCTGACACTCAGAAAGATTCATATCTGTAGGAAACCTTCCACTCAGTTCCCACCTGGTCTTACATATATCTGGGCAATTGCAAGCAGAACTGCAGCTCATACACACTTCATTTCCCAACTTTTGTGGCAAGACAAAACCTGCTCTGGACCCTGGTACCAAGGTTCAAGAGGCAGCTCAGTACGGGTGGCTGCAGACCAGCCTGACAGATCCAAATGCCTTCCTTGCTGGCCAGATGAGCTGAGTGGAATAGAAGTTACATACCCACTTGCCTGAACTAATATGTGGTTTTCTGGTAGCATTAGTGGGCTGGGTTTTGGGCACAGCACCAGCTGAGCCCACAGTTCTGTCCAGATTGTGGTTAGAGCACTTTCCTCGCTCTCCAGTAGACTTGTGCTAATAACACACAATCTTGGGTCTATTCTAATCAAAGTTACAGATTTTTCTCAGAAATCCAAAGGTAAGCATTGAAATAACAGCTGTGCCTGGTGCTTGGACACTTGTCCAGAGAACCAGGAGGTTCTGGTGAGCTTGGGGGGAGCAGGTTGGATGCTCTGGTTTTTGCTCAGTCCCACCATTGTGCAGCACCCCCCACCTCCCTGCACCTACCCTGGGCACTCACCGCCTACCAGTCCTTTGAAGGTGTTTTTTTAAGCAAACTAACACCTCACTTCATTGAAATGTCACTGACACAACTGAGTCCTCACCAGTGGGGTTCCCTTAAACAGAGTCTTGATGACTTGTGTATAGCAAATGTTTCTCCCCTTTTCCGGGTCTCCCATCCAGGTACTGGTGGCCACCTCTGTAAGAGCAATTCTGGCCCTGTGAGTGCTCCAGCCCCAGGGTCTCTCCTGTAGCTACTCCTCATCTCCTTTCTGAGCTTATTAGAGCATTCTCATCCTTAAGGCATCTCCCCCAGCTTATGCACCAGCCCCTGGGCACTGCAGAGGCATCCTGGAACTGAAAATGCAATTAAAATCTGATTTTATGCCAGTTTTGGCATGGCTGTTTGTGCTGCCATCTATAGTAGCTTGACTGTCCAGGCTCAGGAAGGTTCATTTAGTTCATTTGCTGTGGTTATAACCATGTAGCACTCCAAAAACTTTCCTGAGTGTACGTGCACTGCAAACCCAAAACATTTCAAAGGCTTCCTGCTGATTTTTGTTGGGGCAGAGGCCTATAAGGTTGTTAAGGGACTTCTGCCAGATTTTGTCATGACTAAAGCAGGAATCTGCCAAAGAAAATGTAACTCCACTGATTATATCTTAACATTGCAAAACAATTATTCACCACCAACAACTTGCTCTGAGAAATGGCTCTTTGTTTGTGGAAAACTTCAGTAAAAAGAAAAATTACTGTCCATAGGCAGATAGGCAGAGGCGGAGTAGCTGTGGTGTACAAATTACACTAACCAAAGCAACAAGGAATCGCTAAAACACTCTCATCAGAAGAAACCATCAGGCACCTCAGGAGTGGTGTGATGCCACCAAGCCCATCTAATGGAAAACCAACCAAGTCAAAGAATCATTGAATCATTTAGGTTGGAAAAGACCTTTAAGACTATTGAGTCTGTTCATTAACCTCAAACTCCCCAGTCCACCATTAAACCATGTCCCCACATAGAATCATTGACTCATTCAGGCTGGAAAAGGCCCCTAAAATCATTGAGTCCAACCATTAACCCAGCACTGCCATGTTCACCACTAAACTATGTCCCCAAGTCCCACATCTACACATCTTTAAACACCTCCAGGGATGGTGTCTCCACCACTTTACCGGGCAGCCTATTCCAGGGCTTGACAACCCTTTCACTGAAGATATTCTTCGTTATACCCAAGCTAAACCTCCCCCGGCACAACTTGAAGCTGTTTCCCTTGTCCTGCCACTTGTTACCTGCAAGAAGAGCCTCTCTACACCCTAGTTTCAGGGAGTTATAGAGAGTGAGGTCTCCCCAAGCCTCCTTTTCTCCAGGCTGAACATCCCCAGCTCCCACAGCTGCTCCTCATCAGGCCTGTGCTCCAGACCTTTCCCCAGCTCTGAGCATGTTCTACCACCTCAATGTGGGTCTTGTAGTGAGGGGCCCAAAACTTAACACAGGATTCAAGGTGTGGCCTCACCAGTGCTGAGTTCAGAGGGACAATCACTTCCCAGTCCTGCTGGCCACACTATTGCTGATACAAGCCAAGATGCCATTGGCCTGCTTGGCCACCTGGGCACTCACTGACTCATGTTCAGCCTGCTGTTCAACCAGCACCCACAGGTTCTTTTCCATGGGGCAGCATTCCACCCACTCTTCTCCCCAGCCTGTAGCTCTGCATAGAGTTGTGGTGACTGAAGTGCAGGATTTCACCTTATTGAATCTCACACAATTGGCCTCAGCCCATTGATCCAGCCTGTCCAGATCCCACTGTAGGGATACCCTCAAGCAGATCAACCTTCTCACCCAACTCAGTGTCATCTGCACCAAATCATGATGCACGAAACGATAATTCCTCACAAAAATGATAATTCCTCACAAAGACAGCATTGCTCCTGCCCCGCTAAATCCGTGTTGTGGCTGCCAACGCAACCAGAGCCAACGAGCCCTCCCAGCAGTGCCACATATGCTGGGACGTGCTGTCCTGCTCACTGTGTTTGTTTTAGGGGATTAGGAACATGCCTGAACCCAAGCGCATGTTGGAAACGATGTTTCACATGCAAAGCAGTCTGGTTTGGAGGGAAATGGTTACATTTCTGTGATTAAATGAAAATAATTGGGGTTAAATGGGGAGGAAAATGAAATTTCCTTGCAATTACTTGGATTTGTTATAAGAAAAAAACTACATATGTTGTCAGTTTTATCTGCTTGTCACAGTTTTCCCTTTATGTTTTTCTCCTACTTTTAGAAATTAATTTGGGCTCCTTTGCCTCATTAATGGGAGATTACCTAGCTTGGCAAGAAGTTTTGTGTATTAGAAATGGGCTTTACTGATACAGCTCTAAAACACTGATGTGCTCTTCTGTTCCAAAACCCCCTTCTGCTAAAACCCAAACAGAATAACATGGCTATTTCCCTAAATTTTTGTTCAAACATATGGAAGAAATTTTCTTCTTAATGGTTTGGTGTTAAGGAGCAAAGAATGCTGCTAACATTGTCTGCTCTCCATAAATCCCCCTTTACTATGTGGTTCTTCCCCAGCTACCCAGGTATGGTTGTTAAATCAGGATGTGCTTGTGATTTATGAGGATACTTTATTTGATGCACTTTGTTCTATAAACACTCTGGTGAGACACACAAACTCTGCAAAAGTTCTCACTGAAATAGTACGAGAGAGGTGTGGTGATGGTGGAAAGAGGACAATCCCAAACAGGACAATTTCTCCTCTCCTGTTTCTCCTCTCCTCTCCTCTCCTCTGCTCTTGTCTCATCTCTCTGTCCTGGTCACTATTTCTCTCTCCTGTTACAATTAATTTCATTTTCAGTTCTCGTCATCCTCTGGATCCATCAGAAAAAATTGATTTGTCCACAAAATCATCCCTAAATTCCTCCATGGTGAACACAGATGCCGAAAATCCCATCCTTGTCTTCAATTCTGGCTTCATCTGCTCTGGAAACCCCTAGCACTGGCCCTGCAGATGTTCTGGCAGCCTTCAAGCTCCTGGTATGTTTTGCAAAAGCAGATGTTACTAAATTGTAAAGCATCTTTGAACTTCTCATGGCGGGCTGAAACTTTTGGTGTTGTTTCTAACGACGTGGTGGCGGAGGGAGTTGTCTCTTTATTTTTTACCAGGATGTTTTTGGGTTTCTACACCATCCCTTGCCAACACATCCAGCTATGCCAAGCTCCTCTGCATTTCTGCACCTCAGTCCCTCCTGCATAACTCTTCAGGAGGAACAGACTCAGTCATACCTTTTGCATTGACTTTGGAAATGGCATGAAATTTTTGCCTTTTTTATAGGTTTCCAGATTAGCTGATCCCTGAAGTTGCTACAGAGTGGGTCTAAAAATTACAGTATGTGTCAGGCCCTGTGTGATGTGTACCACCCTGGGCAGACATGATCCAAATTCCTCTTCCCACTTGTGTTTCCTGCATGTACAGCCTCCCTGGTCACTCACTGGATACTGTCACCACCAGGGACAGGCAATCAACGGTGACACTTTTATAGAATTTTTTTGGGGGCTTGACATCCCCTGTTACTTGTCCAGTGCGTTAACTTGTGATCTGATCTGACTGCTACTCCTTACCTCTGGAAATTATCCAAACACAAGCAGGAATGAAAGGAAAAAAACTCACAAGGAAACAATATTTTTGTGTTTTGTACCCAGTAAGGACATTTTGGATTACATTTGGACTTTGCATTTGGGAGGGGCTGTTTTTGTTTTCTTTGCAAATTAACAAAATTCTCACAAAACCAACAAGGAGAACAAAATACTTTACTTCTTTTTTTAAGCTAGACAAAGGGGGAAATAGGAAGAAAATTCCAATCTTTTCATCAAGTGACAAAAATACCAGCCAAAAGGAAAAGATACTCAACACTGTGTTTGGAAAATCTGTAAGCATAGCAAAGGTGTAGCTGTATTAATTATACTTTCTCAGCTTTATACAAACATTTATAAAACATGAATGAATACCAGAGGGAATATTTTTCTTAACAAAAAATTAAAGCACAAGCTTTTAATACCTATGCCAGGAACACCAGTTTATTTCTTTAAACAGCAGTTTAGAAACCAGAAACAAACCAATAAAAAAGTAGTTAGTTACTTTTCTATGGGTTTAAACTTTGGGATTAAAAACTCCTGATGGCTTTTAGGGAAGCCTTAATTCTGTAGCAATTCTCTGGAAATAGCATTGCTGACTACAGCATAAAACAACTCAGATTGTGCTGATGCGGTAGGAGAAGCCTTTGAAACCAGTGGAGCTTGTGGAGGAGTCAGAATCTTAAGAAATGCCAATACTATTTCAAGAGGGGGAAAAAAAAAAGCTGTATTTCCAAAAGGAGCCAAACTGGAGGGTAATCAGAGTCAATTTCTGAGTTCATCTTGGACTAAAGCTCACGTTTGAAAGCTGATATGGGCTTTTCCAAGCACAGGGATGGTTATAGTGTGGTCCAGCAGAGCTGTAGCCTGGATATACTCTAATTTTGAGTGCTGAGACACAGCATGGAGACCATGCTGTGATCTGGTAAATTGTGGAGCTTTGGGAGCATAGCAGTGGTTTCCACACTGCTATTTCTGAAGGTCTCACCTCGGTGTTAAAGATCATCTGGACCAGGACCAGTTCACCTTGTACAAACTGGGTTTAGCCCTGGCAGACTGTGAGTGTTGCCCAGGGCTGGGCAAGGACCATCTGCCCCTGTCGAAAAGCATGAACCATATCTGCACTTGGGTCTCATGCTTAGAGTAAGAAAACCTATTTTGAGAAAGGAAATAAAACAGAAAAGCTCTTCTACCTTTCTCTCCCTATGGTGCCCTGTCACGAAGGAAGGTCGAGTGAGTACCAAGACCCAAAACATGGTTCCTTAACACAGCTGAAAACATTATCAGCCACAGATACCGATGCCTTAACCTACATTGCTTGAGCAGGTCAGTGTGTAAATGTCTAATAAAGGATATGATGGACTTTTTTTTTTTAACAAGATAACCAAGGAACAGGTTGTACTTCATATTTTAAGAAATTAGACTATATTAAATGTGTAATAAAAATATTTTCTATAGGATTTTAAAATATATACATATATAAACTACCTAAATTTTTAATGCCCTGTTGATATTGATGTGGTCTCTACAGTCTCTAAGTGTAACTAAGTGAGGCTGCCCAGCAACCTCCATTATACCTCAAACAGTGATTACAAAACTTGAAGCCTTGTCCACACTGTAAATTAAACTTGCTTGAAAATGGGATCTGAAATCGTCTGCTGGGCCTGATCCAACACCCACTAAGACAGGCTAAGTCCACTCCTGACTGCAGGAGTTGGATTCGGACCTAGACACAGTCCCAAAATTATTTGGTTTCCAACCTGGATGGCTGACCTGTGATGAAGGCACCTGAGGGAGTTACTGAGAGCCTTGAGGCACTTCTTGGTAACATTAAAATTATTAGATATTTTCTTTAGAATATTTAGAGTTACATAGAAACAGTCTTAAGACAATTTGGGTACATCTATACTTCACGTTGAAGAGAGGCCCAACCTGACTCTGTCTTGGACATTGCCTTTGCCCAGAGAGTGGATGTAGATTTAAGTCAAGCTTAAGCAAGGTTGAGAGCTTGGGGGTGATGATGGAGCAAAGAGCACTCATGTCTCCCTCCTGCACACAGCATCCATGTCTATACCCCCAGGCCTGCCTTGCCCAGCCCATGTGGAAGAGGTAAGCTGGCAAGAAGAGCTCCTGTGTCAAGTGCCTACGATGGCCCATGGGGCTGGGCTGGCATTTCCCTCAAAGACAACCTAAAACTGGTGGTGGAGGTGGAGGTGAGTGAGGAAGGAGAAGCACAGATGACAGTCTGGCCCCATGACCACTGAGGACAGCGAGGACACGGCTCTGGGCTGTGCCAAATCCGGTTGGCATTCCTGTTTAACCCTGTGTCTAAAGCAAGTTCAGATTCGTTCTCCATGCAAGGTTTGAAGCACAGCATAGACAAGGTGTGAGGGCCAGATCCTGATCTAATGCAGGCAAAGTTCACCACTATCCTTGGCCTGAGCACTTACCCTCACATTATACTTTCAGGTAGGTAGCATGGGAGTTCTCCTGCTTCAAAGAGTTAATATAGGGGATTTGGCCACCTGCAGAGGAAAGTTTCTCACTGAGCTTTCGGTTCATCAGTTCCATGTGCCTGGTGTTTTTCCTGGCTTGCCGGAGGGACCTCTTGACTTTCTTCACTCGGTCTCGCAGCTGCTTGTTGCGCTTCTCCAGCGTCGCCACTTTCTGCTGCAGCTTCTTCACTCTGTCCTCCTCCTCAAAGAGGGCTTTCTGCACCGAGGAGCACATGAGCTGAGGGGACAGCAGAAAGGAGACAGCAGCAGGTGAGCCCTACACAAAAACTTATCAAAGCAGGGGTTAATTCAGGTGTTCCCTGAAACACCTCACAACTCTTCAAAGCAGAATGCCTTTTTTTTTTTTGAACTCTTACCCTTTTTTAATACCTTTTTTTAGTAAAATACTCTCTTTCACATCTGTATTGAGGTAAGACTTAAAATTGCAGATTTTAATTATCCTAGTGATTCACAATTACTTTTATGAACTGTTTTGACAGACCTGTCCCGCCCACTGTGGCTACAATGAATTTATGGAGGAAAGCTGCCCTATTTCATGTGCAAAACTGGAGTTCAGGCCAAGGGGTGTCACTTCTGGAAAGCTCTAGATTTGATTCAGCCTAACAGCCCTTCAGAAACCCCAGATTCTGGTGAGAGCCTGCCCTTTCTCTTTATGTCAACATGTGAAATAAAGACAGCACCTGCAAAACAAAGAACTGGTTATTTTGCCTTTTCAAGAACAGAGGTATATTAAAATATCTCATTATATGGGCTTCTTTAAGACAAAACCCTAAAGGGTAAAATCTCGGCAATCTATAGGAGCATTCAAGATCCCATAACTTTAAAAGAAGGGATTATTTAGGGGGGTTCATTGGCTGAAAACTGCCCCCTCCCACTCTACCCTATACCAGCTTGCTGCAATATTGCCCCCAGTAGGGATATCAGGCTCTTGATGTTCACTCATGCTGGTGGCTCTTAGATAGGAAATGACAAAGAGAGATGACTTGAAATGTGCTGCCCCCAGCACATCACTAGAGGAGTAGCTCACAGGACATATTCAAATCCACTGGGTTGGATGATGGTCCAAATGCAAAATATCTATTGGACAATTGTTCATCTTCTGCTACCCCATCCTAGGATGACCCAAAAGGTCTCAGCTATATGGTGATTGCCATGTTTATGGTCCCTTGTTTCTCACTTGTTTCATTCTTGTAGGGGCAGCAACAGGAATGAGAAACAACAGCTACAAAGGTTGCTGAGCAGTTTCAATGGAAGGGAGTTAAGTTCCTTACACACAATGTACTTGCAATGGGATTCAGCTGCCTGCTCTTAAGCAGGTAAAAGTGACATTCAGGTCTGGGCTCCTCTCTCTCTGTTTCCCCTATATTGTCTGCAAAGAGAGATAACCTTCAAGAGGTTGACCTCCACCTCCTAGGGCAGACGGAGGAACCACCCTGAGAACACAACCCTCTCATTTTACTGACCACAGAGGCACCAAGTTCCATTTTTTCTACCTGGAACACATTTTCCAAGCAGAAAAAGAAGAGGTACCTGGAGCTCAAGGACAGTCCCACCAAAAAGTTCCTGATCTAGGGGAACCACAATGAAGACTATTTCTGCCCAGGGCCGTGTGCCTCCTTCCTTTCTTCTTTCCTCCAGAAAGCATCCTGAGATATTTTATTCTGCATATGGGACTTCCATGTGGTTGCTGCACTTGTGCAGTGTGAGGAAAGGCAGTGTCTTCTGATGGATTCATCTTCTAAATACATTTAGAAATTTTTTTAATGTGTGTCAAGCACTCCTGGAGTCTGGATGGGCTTTCTCTGGCAGAACATTTGGAACAGACGGGGAATCTAAATAAACAAGTAAATCCTCACTGTGATGATGAAGGATTACATGTTTCTTTCCGTCTTACTTTGTAGTATTTTCAACAACCGAAAGTTGGGGAGGGAGCCTGCTTTGATGAATAACATTTCATTTGCTTTGGAAGCCCCCAGCAGTGGGAAACCACGGCCAGTCAACACAAACACAACAACTGCTTCCAGTCCCTTGGAAGCTCTTGTTTCTTGTGCAGAAGCACTGCGGGGCTTTGCTACAAGGCAAATGCTTGCCCCTAGTGTTCTCTCACTAGGGCTCTTTTATACATCATACTAGGGAGATGGGGAGCTCGCAGATAGAGGGCCAGAAATTGCACTGAAGAGGAGGGAATTTGGTTTTGATCACAGCTCACTCCAAGTGCTGTTTGAAAACAGCCAGCGCACATCTTGGCTTTTGTGTTTGGCAAACCCTTGCAAAACCTCAAGCAGAGCTATTCTTGAATTTAAATGCCTGTAAAGGAGGACATTGAGTTAGGGAAATATGTTTGTTGGGAAGACATGAGGTGGAAACTCTACTTCATGAGGGATTTCCTGCATTTTCCATGGATGGAGTGATAGGCATAGCCTATGCCAGAGTCCAAAGCAGAGGAACAAACACTTCTTGCTGCTGAAGTGGGAGGGTGTGTGAACCCAACTGTGTCTCATCTGTCTGGGCTGGCTATCGGGGGAATGGTAATATCTGATGGCAGACATCAGGGACGGCATTAGTCTCATCCCAGAGGCTCTCCCAAACCTTTTGAGATTGGTCTTCTGTCAGCAGAGGTAGACTAGCCCTACAGAGCCGCTCAGAAACTTCTCAAACACCATCAGTAAGCTAGCCAGCTCATTTGCTTATGCTGTTCCTCTTCAAGGTCCTCGCTCTCCAGTCTCAAACACACAGGTAGCTTAAACTGCCTGGAGATATCCAGAGAGATGACGGGAACAGCACAGTTATAAAAGTCTGAGGTACTGTCGGACATGCAGGGCTTTGTTTGCCAAGAGGGTAGGGGACAGGAAGAGCCCAGCTTGATAACTGGATGCCTGCCTGCAATTGCAAGACTACCAGCTGGAAAATAAACTCTTTGTTCCTTCTGCATGGGGAGAAATAACAAGGTGGAGTCTTCTCATTCTCACTGGTTACAAACAGCATCTTTCACAGGCCTCTGCAGTGGGGATGATGCTTAAATGTGAATGGTGTCCTACCCTTGTTGCTACTGCTGGGACTGTGCTTGACATGGCTGCAATCCAGTTATTTTTAAACTGGTGCTCAGAACTGTGTAAGTGCAACATCTGTGAGCTCAGCACAGCCTATGTCACTAACTTTGTAGCTGAACAAACAGGTGAGAAGTCAACCAGGCCATATTGCCACTTGAATACTTCTTGTTTACAGCTGGATGTGAAATCCCTGCATCTTGCAGTTATTCCTATACAGTCTGGTCTCATACACCCATAAATGTGCACAGTTTACACTGATGACCATCAAGATCAGACCTTTGCCCAAAAGCACTACTAAAAACTATAGAAAACTTGATTTTGTTTACAGTAGTGACCTGTGCTCCCCTTCCCCATCACAGCTTGTCATGTCAGGTATATTAGAGAAGGTGGGATGGGGTTTTTTTATGCAACATTTAAGGGACAATGAAATCTCCATCCAACAAAGTAAGTCACAGAGGATCCACATCCATTTGGTGTCACTGAGGAAAGGACGGGAAAAGATGGATTTCTGACAATTCCTATTCCCACAAGGTGTCAACAGCAGACATTCAAGCAACAGCTCAGAAGTGCCCCGCTTAGCATGGTGTACACACCCACAGACCTGGGAAATGGAGGGAAGGACCAGGAAATGGCTACTCAGACATATTTATGGGTTATTTTCCAAATTCCCTACAAAATTTACATTCTGTAGTGACCCACACTTCAGAAGAGTTGTTTGTTCTGAAGACATATCTGCATGTCTGCTTATTCCACAGTTTTGTTACCAAGGCATGCTCACCAGTGCTTAAACTCCAGTCCACAGCAGTACCAGGGGATGTAACAAGAAAGGGTGCACAAGAATCAAACAGATCCTTAGGATTTATCCCAGACAGCCTACAGCTGTGAAACTGCATATTAGATGCATTTGAGTATTTGTCTGAGAGACCATATCACAAATATACCCAGTTTATGTTTCACTGCATCTAGGAGATTTACAAAATCCATTTGCCAAAGAAATCCGCACTGTAATAAATAGGACAGAGTCACAGAATCACTAAGGTTGGAAAAGACCTTCAAGATCATTGAGTCTCACCATTAACCTAACAAACTGATTTTTGCAGCATCACAGTGTAGGCACGCAGGCCTTTTTCTAAGCCTGTACTGATGGTATATATATATATATATTTGACTGATTGACAGACACACATCTGCTTTCTACAATCTTGATTTGAATGGGACAGTGAAAAGTGCCCCATGGATAAAGGTGCGATGGCAGTGTTCATCTGCCACAAATTGTCCATAAATGATTGAAGTTATGGTTACAGAGCTCAAGTCACTCGAAACCCAGGAGTGCCACCCAAGTCTTGCCCTTCATCTACCAAAGAGAGAGATGCTGATCCTAGTTAGCTTCTTGTGTGTGTTCCTTATGGGCAACAATGCTAAAAAACACTGGAGCCCCACTACCTAAAAGTCCTTCATTTCAGGTCTTCTAAACATACCTTTCACACCAGACAGCATTTTTGGACATTTAGATATAGGATGTCATCAGGCGAGATGACTGTAGGAATATTTTTAAATGTGTTACAGTAAGACCTGATCTCCGCATTGACATGCTGTAGTTGTAGAACTGGGCCTGGGTCACTCTATTTTCTTGCCCTCAAATCTTTCTCATTACCCACACTGCTAATGGAGCAGTGTCCAGGATATTCCCTTAGCATCCCAGACCCAGCATCACCCCAGCACAACCTACTGGGAGCATCTGGCAAAAGGAATGAGCCTTAAAAGACATCCCAAGCCCTGCAGGTTGGGAAGCACAGCTCCTGATGCAGAGGTGAGCTCACCACATCTCACAGGGGGTTCAGGACCAAACATATCTCTTTGTCTTTAACTCCACCAGGATTTATTTTGCCAACTCCTCCCGTGGTCTTATCAAGGGGGACAGGCTCAGTGCCCTGGAGAAGCTGCGAAGGACCCAACACAGCTCATGCAGGTGATTTTCACCTCTCCTGGCCAGGGAGGTCCCCTTTGAGCCCTGCCTTGCCATGGCCACGTTTCAGACTCCAAGCATCCCTTTCTCCTTTTGTTCAGCCCCTTTGGGCAGGCTATGTGGGAACCAGTCTGTTGCATGGAAAGAAGGACAGGAAGTCAAAGAATAGCAGGAGGGGTCTGGCAGCAGGGAGTATTGGGTTTGGGATAGAGTGACTTAACCTCCAGTTACTGGGATTTTTCAGCCAAGACTAACACTCGAGCTGAAGTGTGGAAAAGTCCCTGTCAGCACTGTTAAAGCATCATGTTGGGTGAAGTGGTGGGGGCACAGCAGTGCTGAGTTAAACCACCCCTGCTTGCTGCAAGAGCTGCACCTTTCAGAGGTACTGAACTGGGGTCCCAAGGGCATATCCAGCACCACGGGCATTAGTGGACCTGAACTGGGATTTCACCCCAGGGCCTCACATGAATCATCAAGATACACAGGATCTGGATGGAGAAAGAAATGATTGTAGCTGTTCTTATCTTACTGAATGCTGGGTCAGCATTTGCCATGGGAAGTGTAATGTTTGTAGCACAACTCTCCAGCTCATTTCAAATATTAAAAATGGGGATTGTTTGGGGGTATGAAGCACTGTCTGCAGGAAGCCTCTGCCAGGTTACACCCACCCCGAGGCGTTTCACCACTGTAAATGGTATTTTTCTTCCTCATATCACTCCCCACTAAAAGCAGAATTTCACTTTAAACTCCTAATGGCAGCTAGACAAGGGAAGTCACCTTTCCCACCAGTCATCAGAAAGGAATGGGCACATCCAAGAAGAGTCTTCTTGCCTATCTTAGACACTTACTTTGGGTGAACTACTTCTGGGGACCCCTGCCTAGGTAACTATCTCAGACTGAGATGTATCCAACTGTGAGTCCCATGAAATGGCAGCTGGCATCACTGACTCCTGGGACAGGCTGCAAGGGTAGGATACAGATAGTTTTCTTGGAGTTTGAAGAAACTTGCCTTGGAAACAGACTCAAATCCATGTCCACGGGCACTTGGAGGTCTTTAAAAAGAGCTTTATGTTTCTGATCTGCATCAAACCACTGCTTGGTGTGAAGGTATCTGAGCTGCTGGTGGCTCTGATCTGCAGTGGGTGTTGCAGGCATCCATCTCAAAACCCTACCCTTTGCCTTCAAACTCACAGCCCTTGCACTCCGGCTCCCAGGCTAGGGGTGGTTTTAGAGGATGCAGAGTGATTAGGAGGCACTTGAGGGCTAGTGAAAAGACCCTCAGTCCTGGAGGTACCTGAAAAGAGGTCCCTGGCCCCCAAAACCACACCTAGCCCATGTTTTCCTCCCTGGCACTTTGAGCTCTCAAGCTTGAGATGCTTCTGAGCAGGAGGACACAAAAATACGAGGTGACAGTTGCACCCTTGTCCCCTCTGCCAAGACTGGAGATGGAGTTGGAAACATGTCTCCAGAGTCACTGCCAGTACCCAGGAAGGGATCAATACCTTATTCCTTATACTCATGAAGGTAAAAAAGGCAATGGCTTAACGAGAATAGAAACCACACTAATCAAGAGGATAGGAAAGGGGGGGGAAAAAGGTGTAGGGTATGAGCCAGACCGCCTACCACAGGCACCTCACTCGTGCCAAATGAGCAGATAAGTCAGTCCTGACAGTAAATCCCTAAATTCCCTGCCCAGGCAGTGGGAGACAGAAGGTCTCCAAGAAGAAAAAAATAAATCAAGAGGGTACGACCTCCCTCTGGGTCATCTCCAAGTCCCTTTCCTCTCCCCACTGACCACGCAGGCAGCGAGGGAGGCACACCAGGAGCCAGCCGGCCGCTTTTCCCCGGCACTCTGAGGGGGAGGGACTCCGCTCCTACCTTCTTCCCTTTGAAAACGTTCCTCCGAGCGATTCGCCCTGGATGCCACAGGAATGCGGTGGTGGATCTGGGAGGGGAGCGGCAGTGAAGTCTCTCGACTAAGTGGTTTAGCAGGAGCTGCCGATCTCCTCCTCCTCCTCCTCGCCGGGCTGCAGCCGCCGAGAGCTGGGCTCGGTGTTCAGCCCCACACTTGTGCCTTCTGCTTTCCCAAGAGCTTCCCGGCTTCAGCACCCCTCCCGGCTCCCGGCTGGGCGGTGTGTACCCTCTGAGATGGGTCGGGGCTGAGGGAAGCAGGTGGTCTTTGAGACCTCCCAGGGGCTTAGCCCCCAGGGACGAGCGCTGCAACCCTGCCAGCCTCTGCTGAGACCCGCATCACCCTCCTCTGCCTCCCTCCACCATAAATACTAAGGGTGGCCAGGGAAATGAGGAACCATGGGGTGGCACATGCCTCTAGAGCGTGCAAAAGCAGGGACAGCAGCCAGGACACTACTCTTGTGTCTGCACCCCTGTTACAGGGGATGCACAGAGCTCATTGCAAGGACAGTGAGCTCACAGATTTTGCAGCACTGCTATTTGCAAAATAGAAACTGCAAACACAATCCAAGGCAATGCAACGTCTGCCCTTGCTCCTTCTAAGTCCCATTCCTGGGTGGTGGATACTCCTGATACACCTCTGTCCCCTTCCTGAAGAGCAAACAGTGCAGGCCTGGATTAAGCTGCTCAGTTACAGGTAAATGACCCTGAATGTTATAGTGCACTACCCAGCTCAACTATGCTGAGCTTCAAGGAAAATGTTTTGAGGAAGGAGGAACAAAATCTTTTTTCTGTGGTTTTAAGCAAACATGGTTTTAAATCTACTTTACAAGACAGACTGTTTCAGAGATTTCTGCATTTTAATCTGCCTGAATGCTGAAAGCGTCTAAGTTACTGCTTTTTCTTTTCCTTTTTTTTTTTTATTTCAGTCTCAGAGGTAAGGCTGCAGTTTCAGCTGGACTTCAAAAGTCTCCGTAAGAGGCTTTTCTCCCCCTATAATATGTACAGAAACTTTCCATTTCCACAGCTACCAAACTTACCAAAACTTGCTATCCACTTTAATTTCCGACTCAGCTTTTTCCCACCCAGTATTATTATTACCACAGTAAAACTAATTAGGTCTGATATGCCTAAAACTACTTTGCCAATACACCTTACCTCAAGTGTATTGTTCTCCGGCTGAAAGTTTCTGTGTCTCCATCTAAACTTGTTTTACTTGGCTTGTATTTCAATAGGATTAAGTCACCATTCCCCCCCACACCACACACACAGAAAATTAATTAAATACCAAGGAAGGGATAAAACCAGCAAGACCCAAAACCAGAGTGCATTGTGTCCTTCCCTCTCACTGGTGGGAACGCAGGGAAATGAGAAATTGCTGGTCAGAGCAGCATGGCATTTTACACTTTGCTCCTATTTATTGAAATGTCCATGTGGATTTTTGAATGAACTGAGCTTTACTTTGTGTTACAACAGCTTCTAGAAACATTACTTAATTTAGTGGTCCTGTTAAATGCACAGGACACGCCGTATAGCACAGTAGCAGTGAGGGAAGTACAAATATGTTCAAATACACCATCCCCACGTGCAGCTGAAGCTGAGAACCAGCATGAGCTGGTGAGGAAGAATATTTATCTTTACCAATATTTATTTGCATGCAAATAATATTAGTTTAAGCTAGGGTTATACCTGGTCTGGGGTGTTTACATTAGGTATGGTTTATTTAAGTCCAATGTATTACAACTCATAGGAGTTTTCTGGGGGTCGTGACAGAGGTGACTGATGTCTTGGTGTGGCAGATGCTGCATGGATGTCTGCAAGCTGAGCTTTGGCTCAGTTAGGGGTACAAAAGAACAGGTGGGAGATGTGGACTTTAGGAGGACGGGGGCACAAGGAAACAGTGAAATGACGTTGATCGAGGGCTTAACGAATGCAGAAACCCTTTTGGGTAAGGCTGTGCCAGATCTCCATGTACCCCCTCAGCAGGTTCAGAGAGCAAATGCTCAGAGCCCACAATCTCTGTTGCTAAGAAGAGAATGGAAGGACTGGAATCAGTATATACATAATAAAATAAATTTTATACATAATATGAAGAAAACCTTTGCTTCTCTGTCATCTGTAAGTCAAAGTGGGGAAGGAGAGAAGCAGAGCAAATCCCAGCAGGCAGTGGATGGGTATTGGCAAACGGCCACAGCATGACTGCAATGCATTAAATGCTGCCTCTCAAGAAAGCAAAGAAATGGACATTTACTGTAAGTGGAGTCTATGTCTCCTCCCTAGGAAATATATCATACCCAGGGGCAGTCATGTGTCATGTGCACAGGGGGAGAACCTGCGCTGAGAAAGGCAAATGTTTAAAGTTAATGCAAGATCTATAAAAGTCATGTTCCCCTATAAATCCCTCTGCTCTGGACGTCTTGGCTTCGTACTGCACATAAGTTGCTGCAGCTCAGCTGCCTTTACAAATAGATAGGATTTCCTTGGCTGCAGGTTCAGCTGGAAGCCCCGACTGTGTCCTGCTGCTGTGCACAGCTTCTGGATTTCAAAGAGCAAAGGCAGGTGCCCCAGGGCAACCTGTTGCCCTCTGGTGCCACTAGGGAGTGGAGATGTGGAGATGTTTGTATCTCTTCTAAACATCCATAGGAACTCCTGGAGACATTTCACTTTGAGTCCAGAAAAGCAGGGGTGAAAGGGGCATACTCAGACTTATATTCATCTATGTTCAGTGGGTCCCTTGGGGCAGTCTTTGCACCAGCCTGCTCTATGCATGTAACCTAGATCCTGGGTAAGGAAACACTGGCTTTCTGGGCTCTTTCTACAGTTAACAGAGGGACAGAAATTCCTCTGGAGGATGAGTCAGAGAAACTAATTTAGAGCAGGGAAGCAGGCACTAAAACTGAGTTGGGTAGTACGGAAACAGCTGTGACACAGTGCTTATGCACTCAGCAGAGATGCCCTGCCATGGCAGGAGAAGGACAAGAGGCTCTAATGAAGCCTTTCCCTGCAAGCAGTGAAGGATCTGTGAAACCTTGATGGAAATGACGGCAGCAGCATTGAAATCAGGCTGAGCGAAACGCAGGGGCTTGACAAAGGGCATCTGCATCCACTCCTGAGCTGCTCTGCAAGCCCAGAGCAAAGAGACCTCAGCAAGAAGCTGTTTGCTGTGCCCCAGACAAGCAGCCCTGGGAGAGGCGACCGAGCCAGAGGTGATGAACAGGCGCAAGACCAGCTGAGGTCCAGCCCTCATCCAAGCACGGAAGTGCCACAGGTTGCCACAGCAGTGAAGTGGAAAGGCCTTGGTGAGGTTGAAGAAGCAAAGACAAAGGGAGGGAAAAACAAACATCTGTGATCTGCAGGCACTCTCTGACTAACGTCAGCGTGCGGAGAAAGAAACCGAGGGGGGAAAATGCCTGAGAGACTAATCAGCAGCTCTGAATAACAAGCTCCAAGCACTAACATCTGGTAGCTCACTGCTACTCACAGATATTCCTGTCCCACCAGGCAGCTCAGAGCCTGTCCACAGCTCCGGCTGCTGCGTGGGCTGTGAATCCTGAAAGGGCCCCAGACCACCCTGGATGCAATAAATGGGCAACAGGCTACTCTGAGCATGGCAGGATTTGGAAAATAACCAGTTTTCAGGGTGGAGAGACACGGTATTTAGGAGACCACACTCCTGCTTGCATGTGCTCAAATGGCCCTATGTATTTGGTGCATTAATGGCTGTTTCTATAGGAGACAAAAGCTGCTGTTTCACTCCAATACAATCGCTTAGATCAGGTCCTGTTCCCAAGTCAGTATTTTAATTCTCAATAGAAATACAAGATCATATTTGAAAGCCAACATTTTATTTAACAGCCAAAGTGTCTTCTTGCTGCTTTGCTTCATTTCATATAGACACAGAAGGCATCAGAAACTCCCATCAGGTGCTGCACAACTTACTGCCTTATACAGGGGAAAGCTTTTCACACAGAGCTGGTTACAATGCCTGTGGAAAATAAGGTCATAAGGGAAGCATGAGTCAGGCCTCCCCGTACACACAAGCCAAGAGCTCTCTTTCCAGCCTGATTTCAGGAGAAGGAGGACTGCAGCCACAGCTAAACATGACAAAATTACTTCAGGGCTGATGGATGCCCTGTGGTGAACTCCTCCCTACAAGCATCTAAATCCTAGATTCCAGCACTCCACTGCTGGTTAATGTTACAGTGGTGGCTCTCAACTGTTTAATCCTATGTTAATAATTGTGCTGGAGTGAGATAATTACATAGCAAGTGCCACACCACTGCACAGCAAGCACATGGGGTTGCCTCTGAGCTACAGTTCAATCATGCACTACTTGGGTGTTTGGCTCTTTTGTGAATAACTGCACCGTGGTCTGCAAAATCTCATAATATCCTGCTGTCATGTGCATTTACCTGTAAAATCTGCTGCTGTTCCTGGAAAAATACTTAGGGACAGGTAGCAAATGTATCCCCTGTAAGTCTGTGTTACTGTTTGTGTATACAAGGGCTTTAAATGTGATTTTGAAATTCATTTTCTGTATCAGTCCAAAATTCTTCTGTGGATATTTCTTTTGCTTTTCTCATATTCCTCTGACACAGAAATTATCTATACTTTCACCAGCTTTGTATTGCATCACGTTAGCAGTAGCAAGAGCCAGGATCTGGACAGCCCCAAAGAGCAGATGATCTAGATTGTGTCCCACTCCTCCTGCAGCAGCAATCAGTGTCCACATCAGTCACCATCCACACAACTCAGTAAGAGTTTTGCATGAGAGCAATTAAAAAAAAAAAAAATCCAAAACCCACTATGAGGAAGCCAGGACCTGGGCTCCAATCTATTCCCATAACTAGGACACTTTCCTTGTCTTTTGGCAGTGATAATGTTGGAAGAACGGATGGATCCTCTATTATTTTGAGCTGTGTTATCTGAACAGCTTGTTCTCATTAAGTAACACGTGCATTTCACACCTCATTGAAGAGGACAGATAAAATGCATGTCCTAATCAGAAGAAAGGAACTGGATGTCTCCACTACAGTGAGGGCAATAACCAGTTAGGGGAAAGCAGCCTCAGTGGAAAGTAGTTTTGCCTTGCTTCAATTCCCTGTCTCCAAAAATGGGGGTTGCAGGGCATCTTTGATTTACAGAGTTTTCTGAATCTTTATAGTCTAATCTAGGAAAGTCTATATCCAAAGTCTGTATAGTGTGGGGACTGGAGCAGTGGGGAGCCAGGACCCATGGTCAGATACTTCACTTGCATGCAGAATGGTCTCAGTGCTTCTCTGTGCAAATTCAGGGTTTGAGCCCAGAAACCACATTTTTCCTTGAGGTACTGATTGGCATTGCCCATAACCGCAGCCTTGTCTCCACTGATATGGAAACACATTTTTCAGTAAGGATCCTGGATAAACTCCCCATCACTGGAGCATGTGACTGATTGAACTTTCAATATTTAGAGATTTAGTCAATTAAAGTTTGCAATATAAAAGTTGTAGTATCTTTCTGTGTCACAGATCAAGGCATTTAAGTCCACATTATCCAAGAAGGGGGAAATACTGGCTATGTGAATGTTTGGCTTAGATACACGAGCAATGTCCATGGTCCCAAGACCAAAGGTTTCAAGTGTGGCTTGGGGACAACTTCCAGCAACTGCCCTTATTGGGTCATGGAATACAAAACCAGCTGTTCTTTAGGCACTGTTCACCAACAGGGACAAAATGGGTGAGAGTGGTTTGGCAATGAGGTGCCAATGGTCACAACTCTTATTCTTCTGGACCTAAAGGTCAATAAACCAGTAGAAAAGCCAGCAGAAGAATATACAAGGGGTTTTTACAGGAAAGGAAGGAAATATTTGTTCTCACTCATCCTGCAGGTATTTGAGGCCTCTCTCCATCAACGAGATGTAGTTTAGGGTTAGTACATGCAAACTGCAACACAAACTCAGCTGGAAGAATGGGTGACCAGTTTCTTTAATCTGATCCCCATCCAGATGGATCTCTCAGTTCTGCCTTGGTCTGTTTAATCCCATTAATAAGTACATCACTGTACTGACATACAGCATCTACACTTCTATTGGCAGCTGGTGTTAGTAAAAGTCACTGGTGTTCTACACTGCTCCCTCCGGATATTTGTGAGGCATTTCAATTGGAGAAACGCAAAAAAAAAAATCCTAAGAAGTTGCATAATTCCAAATGTTTTTCCTTCCACATTCTCCCACCCTAGAGAATCCACCACTTATTAACATTTCTTTATTTAATCCCTTCCTAAAATACCCTTTTGCCATTGAGAACTTTGGAACTGTTTGGGAGGGGGAGGAGTTGTTTGCTGTTTTGATGGAAAGAGTGAAACTAAATTATTTCCTGGCTGAGATTTATGTGTCAAGTTTTAGCTTGCCGCCAGATTTTTTTCAGCCAAGTTATAAAATCTGAAGATAATTCCAACTCTCCTTGTCAGTGACTTTTATGAAACAATTCATGATATGTGCAGAAATTAAAGGAAACTCTGCACCGTGGAGGTTTTCATGAAAATGAAGAGACATATTCCTGCACAGAAGAAAAGGGCAGGAACATATGTCAGCCTAAGCAGAGCTGTCAGAAAGCAAATCCCAGCTTACTAAAAACCAATGAACACCTTGATGAACCTGTATTTCTTAAATGCTTTGGATGCAAATTGAGAGCAAGGCAGAGGTTGCACTTGACCGTGGACAAAATGAAGCTGAGTTTTGCTTGAGACATCAGGCCTTTGGAAACTTAAGAGCAAATTCCTTGATGTGGTACCCTAAAGATTCTCCTGATCTGTTGGGACTATTCAGATGCTGGTCAGTTGGAAGTTGTTACAGTCATCCAGCAAAAGGACACAGAAATCTCTCACATGGGATGGGCAGTGCTGTACTTCTCCATCCCTTCTGTCACATTTGTCATGCCAGACCAGTGCAATGGCGATGGTCTGACCCGTGCCTGAACAGTAAGGTGGCTGGAGCAGTTGCCCATGAAGTGGCTCAAAGCAAAGAGCAAAGAGGCAGCAGAGACAAGTAACTGCATGTGCCAGAAACCCACGGTGAGACTTGCGTGTCTAAAACTCAAGGTGTCAGGTGAGATACTGCAAGAAGGCTGGGGCTGTTGGCTGTGTCCACGTTAGCAAATCAATTGGAGCAAGAGGAATTTATCTGTAGACTGAAGCTCTAGATGAGTTTGGGGTGAGCAAATAGACAGGGAAAGGGGTTTGGAAGGTGTATGAAGGACCGGTCCTGGATCTCTTGTGTTTCCATTAGGAGTTGGTGCATACCAGAGCAGCCTGGCTGTGTTTCTCTCAGGAGGAATCTACTCACTGTGCAGCAAAACCACTCCGTGAACAGAACTAACCTTTGTCAAGCAAACCTATGTGTCTCGTGCTCACCAGACTCATTCCCTGTCATGACAGAGACTGCACTGGTTTGACACATCTTGTTTACAAATGTAAGCTGGCTGCTGTTCCCCCAGGTGTTTTGCCTGAGCTCTGTGGCTTGGGAAACTTCAAACAGTAGACCTCACAACCATTGCACAGCCTGCAATGCAAGTAGTTTCCTGATGGGCCAGCTTCAGCCTTTGGAGGTCTCACCACAGGGCTGGTGGAAGCCCCTTGCAGCTCAGTTGAGGACAGGAGGTGGTGATGGGTGTTTAATGAGGCTCTGGGATTGTGTAATCCAATTACGACTCTGGAATAGCAGCTGGTGGCTCCCCAGAGAGCCATCTATTACCATAGCTTGCTATGTTTCTCTCCCTGAAGTTTCACTTGAAGGCTCGAGGAAGGAGGTTGGCTGGGCTCTGAATTAACCCACTGATTTCCCTCTGCTTGACACACTGCAAATCTTTAGTGGTGCTGACATCCATGCTCTACCAAACTCCCATATTTCTTAAGAACAGTTGAACTAACAAGTGCTACGAGAACACAGAGACTCTGAAGCCACCTTGGCTGTGTTTCAACACCTTCTGGAAAGATCCTAATGCAATACAGGCATTTGCATTTGTACCTTAGCATTGGCTATAATGAGCTCTCCCCACAATACCACACATGAAATACAGCCAAAGAGAAAGGAATATTGGTTTCAGAGTTACCTGTGACGGAAGGCAGATGTCTAGAAGCAAGAAGAACGCAGTAGATATGATGATATAGCCTCCCAGCTCTGCTAGTCACTGTCCATGCCTCAAACCCAGCTAAAAATTGTTTTGAAACTGAACAGTGTCTAAAGTGAGTCTCTCAGATACAACCAGAACAACCATGAGGTTGGATCTGGACTGAGTTCAGTAAAAGCCACAGGTGTTCTGACCTACTAAAAAATGTGAAGAAACATAGTTTACCCTGACCCTTTGCTTCTGGAACCGGAGAGTGACAGATCAGAAGATGCTCTGCTATGGAATCAAGGCAATGAGTCTACCTTACATGACCAGGTAGCAATTTGGGAAAGGCAACAGAAAGGAGATCAAAAGTAATGTGATAGCAGCTAAAGAAACTGCCATCTGCCCAACAGCTGTGTGGCTTAGTCCTTCATGCCTTTTGAAGTCAGTGGTGTCATTGCCAGGTTGGTGTAAACTCATGCCTTAGATCAAGAACTTGAATACTTAAATTCAGTGAAGACTATTGAAAATGCATGTCACATCCTTTCATTGCTGAAGGAATATTTCCCAGGCATTTCAAAGCTGAATTATTCAAAAGCCTTTTAATTCTGTTAGAATAGAACTGATGCATATGTAACAATAATCAAGAAACACAAAAATTATAGGGATAATCCGACTTAAACATCAGTTTGCATCAATTACTGGACTTAATCCCAAAGTTCAGGGGAAAGAAGAGCTCACAAAGCAATGTTCCACCTCTGCCACTTATCAAAGTAGACCAATACCCTAAACTAACAAAGCTACTTTAATCCAAAACATTCTGAAAGTGGCTTCAGATTTCAAACTCGTTTATTACTTTATTTTCTATGTATGACCCATAGTTCATGAGATCCACACAAAGCTACATATGAGGGAAAAGGGAGGGGTTCTGTAATCAATTCTGCATTACCTGAGAAGGCAGGCAAGTATTTGTCATATCAACTCCTCCCAGTGTTAAACCGTAAGAAGGGGTTATATGCAGCTATACCTCATCAGTTCTGAGCTGAGTTTTGAATCTTGGAGAGTGACACAGTGGGTACAGATGTGGGTTGACTGGACTTTTAAAAACTGTGGTTAAGATACAGTAAAGTTACAGTAATAGCCAAGATAAAGAATGTCTGTCGCAACCACAGATGGGCACTCCTCAGTCCTCATCCTGCATGTGTGTTACCCATTTTACCACAGTAGGCATTACAGCTCACAAATAATTCTCACACAGCATCTGCAAGGCTTGCAGAAGTTTAGAGGAAGAGGATACACTTCTGCTCAGCTCTGACAAGTTACAATCAATTCCATGTCTTCAAGGGCAATATGGTGTTACAGGGCACTTTCACTCCACATAGTCAGCAGAGTCAACAGCCTCCTGAAGGCTACCCCAAGAATCTGTCTCCCTCTTTCATCAGGACCANAAAAAAAAAAAAAAAATCAATCAACCCCACAGCAGCTGTGAGCAGATGTTTTTCCAGCCTTTCTTTCAGCAGCTGCTGGACACCTCTGAGCTCAGGCTGCAGCAGCAGGACCAGTGTGAGGCATCACCGTGTCCCCAGCCGGTGGTGGGTCAGCGGCGCGCCGCAGACCTCCATCTCCTTCCTGCTCCTTTTCTAAACTTCTCGGTGTCAGCTGAGTTGAACCAGTTTTCTGGATGCTTTCCCACTTCCTCAATACTTCAGCAAACAACACTAAGAGTGCAAAAGGGTTCAGTGCACACTTTTGAAGGAACCCAGGCCTGACAAGCACTTCTTGGCTGTCACTGCTGTGACGGAGATGTATTGGCCCTTGTTTTCCCCTTGTTTTTAAAGCTGCTCTAGAGGTGTTTTACTGCATTTGATGGGGAACTTTAAAAGGCTCCTGTTCTGAAGTGATTTTAGAGGACAATCTCCATACGGCAATGCTTTTTCTCACCCTGACTCTTCAGCTACAGTATAATTTGGAAAAATGGTGCCTTAGACAGCTTCTGACCTTGTTCTCAAGGCTGCTTCACTCCTGTGGTTCAGATTTTCTTGTAAACATGGCTGTACATGATTTCCTATGACCCACGGGGAGAAAAATCCCTAAGGCTGGGCTTTGGTGCAAGGATACTGAATTCTGCGTTATATAGCCCCCAAACCCACATTTTCTGTTATCCAAACTAGAAAATAACACACTGTCCAGTGTGAGGCAAAGAGGGCAAAAAGAATCAGTTCTCTTTAAATCAGATTATATCTGACTTCCTGTATAAAATTGTTGAAGCCATTCCTTATGCTCACCAAATGACTTCAGCAGGTGCATATCTCTCCTAGGAAAGAGATTCAACCTCTTTTTCAGTGATGGAGCACCCATCATGACCCCTGGCAAACTAAAGATTATTTATCTACTTCAAAAAAACACTGTATTTAAGTTGGGTTATATGGATGCAAAATGCTGCCAATTTTGAGTTGCAGGTCAGCAAAAAAGAAAAAAAGAGAGAGATTTAAGGCAGAGCAGTCCTGGTTTGAGGCAGGAAATCCTCGCTGTAATTGCAGTCTCCCAGGTAAGCGACACTCCCCCTGTGCTCCCACCCACACCACATCCAGGTGTTTAAGGAGGTTCTGCCTTCCTCTCCAGAGAAACGTAGTGGCCTCTAGCAATGGCTAATTACCACTTTGCTGATTGACAAAGCGTCAAAGAGTTAGCACTGCTCACTCCATAACTGATAATTACATTTTTGTCAGGCTGCCAAGGTCCTCACACACACCTGCACACTGCCCACATGGTTGTAACAAAGAGACTTATAATAATTAATTATAACATTCCTATCACACATCTCCCCACCTACTTCCAGCAGCGGCACGTAAATCCAGCAATGGGCATGTCTAATTTCCACTCCTTGTTATGAGGGTTCACAGCATTAAAGTCAGCTAAGAATGTCTCCTATTTGCATCCTTTGAAGCTTTGATTAATTTAATTCTAGATGAGGAATCACATTTTTTTTCCTTCCTCTTCTTCTTCTTCTTTTTCTGTTTTACCCTGGTGATTTGTTCACGCCTTCCTGACTAGTCTAGACAGCCCCACCACTTATGATTTTGCCGAGGTGGACGCTTTCCAAACAGTACAGCTCTCCTCGCACAGAACGTGGGCCAAGCTTCGCAAAACCAAACCTCTTCCCACGGATCACCATTTCCCTGGCTAGTAATTGACTTGCAGAACTGAAGAGGTGGGAACTAAAAGCCTGCAAGATATTCATCAGCTCCAGGATCATTCCCAATTTCCAAAGGCATCTACTGTCCATGTAGCATTCCCCTGAAGCTGCATCCCTCATTCCTAACCCCCCCCTACTTTGTGCTCGTCCTTGGGACCTTCCAAGACGCTAACACTGATGAGCCCCTGTTGTAGTGCTCCTCTCCCTGGTCTTCATGCTGCCCTTCTGTGGGAAAGCAAAAAGCCCCATTGAAATTTTCCTTCTCCCTGATTTGCCTCTAATCTGTTTTGCATTTTATTCTTTTTTTTTTTTTTCCCCCACACCATATTCTGCTTTTACATCCTTCTCAGTTTTCACTTTCTCTCACAGGTTGCTGGCACTGTTGACATTCATCTGCACTTAATCTTCTTGGGGTTAAGTCTTACACACAAATATTTGCTTTCCCTGTTGGCACTTCCAGCAGTCTAGGCAAAACTTTGAAATTTCCCTGTGGCAATAGCAGTGGGAGGTCCCAGACAAGCAGGGAAGGGGCTTTACTCCCTCTTTTCTCAGGGACTTGCATTGCAGAGCATTAGTGGTAGCTGATCCCTATCCAGGATAGGGCAGAAACAATCATCTTTAAAGCTCAGACGTCAGGTGTGTTCTGTAACCTTGAGTCCTGTGCTGTGAGGGGTATAGGACAGAGGTCTATGCAATCATGAGTGCCATGGAGAGATTAAAGAGAGACTGGCAGCATCTTCCAGGAGAACAACTGGGAGTATCAGATGATACAGTAGGAAACGAGTTGAAGGCAATCAAAAAGTGGTGATTCTCAAGAGGAGGCTGGACACCTTTATGAGACAGAAATGGACTGAAAGTCACTGAATATATAGAAACAAATAAATATATGGAAACTACTTGAGCACAGAGAATCCTCCACCTGAAAACACTGGAGGCTGGGAGAGCATCAGCAAGAACCACCATATATCTTTACCCTCTGCTTGCACTCTTCCCTGGATACCTGATTTAGATACCTGGCGGTGTGCTGTGGGTATTGGGGTGGGGGCAGGGGAGAATGCTGGCAGTCTTTTACTTTACTTCCCCAGAAGATCACTACTTTGCACCAATTCAGGACTTCTGATATTGAAGCACCTGTCAAAAGGACTCCTGTACCCCACTCTGCTGTTGGCTGCAGCACTTCAGAGTGTTGTGCAGTGAAATTCAGTCTTTCCTCACGTTTTGAGATCAATACTGAAGCAAACAAGCTCCCTAACTCCATTCAACTAATACTTAAATGCATCCAACCAAGAAGCCAATCCAAACCTGGAATATTTATACATAAAACACATAATAAAAATAGGTTCTATCTATAGTGTATAGTTGAAATCCAAATAGAAAAAGCCCTAAAATCAATGTTGAAATAATTCAAACAGCCCCCTGTAAAAAGGCTTTCTTACATGATGGTTCCAACAACCTTTACTGGATTAGAAAGATTATTCCAGTTGTTACTGCAAGCTTTGGAGTCTAAGGCTTTTTAAGTCAGAGGTAATGTTCCCTTTTGATAAGAGTATTGATAACATATGTATCCTCTTTTTTTTTCTTTTCCTAACATCATTTTTAAAAATGCTTTTAATTTCATTTACACATTTTGCACCATTTCCTAAATCAGTCTGTAATTGACCACAGGCATTTAAAAGGGGTAGAGGTTTCAGAATTTCAAAACACAGGGAATTGCTTTAAAGCAATGTGTAAGATTGTATTTAAATCCACAAAACAAAACTCAACATCTTACATGCATTCAGCAAATTTTATCCAAAAGGCTTTATAAGCTAGAAGATAAAGACTCCAAAAGGCATCATAAGCTCCAGTCAAATTCAAGCCACCTGCTCCACGCAGCAAAGATATGGAAGGGGGACTCCAGACACTTTGCCCTCACATATTGTGCTGGGCAAGGATTTCCGAATCACTGTGCTGCTCTAGAGGAGTCAGGAACACCCACGGCAGCTGACACTGAAAGCACAGCTCAGGTCACAGGAAGGACCAGTCTCAATATTTGGACTGACATCCCATGATGTTTTATGTGCCACGAGATACACGCTCATTAACCTGTCTCTTCAGTATCAGTTGATGCCTGGAGAAAGCAACGCTGTTGCAAAGCAGAGGACACATAGATACGTGTTCTCCAGCATTTCTGTAAGTGGGGTTTCTGTTGGGACTCCTCATATTTAAAAGACATTTCTCATAATTAAATGAAATGAAGTCTGACTCAGCTGCCCACCCTGTCACACGTAGCGCCCCCTGAAAGGTGGAATCTCAGTGTTGAACAGCAGGTTTCCCTAATCTTTCACATCTCCTGAGGAATCTCAAAAGGCGACAGGTAGATGAGTTGCTTCCATAAAGGCAGGTATCCCTGTCAGACTACTGGAGTCCAGGAGATTCCATTGAGGATAAGTTCTGAAGCCAGGTAATAGACAGCTCTACCAGAGGGAATGCAATACAGGCCTGTTGATTACCAATTAAGGGAACTAATCAGTGTCGTCAAGATTGGAGGCAGCCTGGGCTGCAGTGATCATGCACTGGACGAGTTCACAGACCTGAGGGGTATGTGTGAGGCAAAGAGTAAAATCAAGACCCTGAATTTTAGGAAAGCAGATTTGCAGCTCATCACAGAGTTAGTCATACAATCATAGAATCGCAGAATCATTTAGTTTGGAAGGTCATGGAATAGGAAGGGCACAGAATTTAGACAAAAAAGTTTACAAACAGAAAGTGTTTGGACAGTTGTTTCTAATCCTAGTGGGGATAAATCCTGAGTCAAAGAGAATTGTCTCCACTGGACTGGGAAGAGCTACAGGTGTCATCAATCCAGACTTCTGTAAAACCTTCAATGCAGTCCCCCACAATATTCTTCTCTCTGAAGTGGAGAGACATGGATTTGATGGGTGAGCTGTTCAGTGGAGGAGGAATTGGTTGGATGGACACATCCAGAGGGTAGT
>VZRE01016167.1:0-13762 GCA_013396775.1 Cephalopterus ornatus | reverse complement strand
CTCTCCAGTCTATCCAGGTCCCTCTGCAGAGCCCTCCTGCCTTCCAGCAGGTCGACACTCCCCCCCAGCTTGGTGTCATCAGCAAATTTGCTGATGATGGTCTCAATCCCCTCATCTAAATCATCAATAAAGATGTTAAACAGGATTGGGCCCAACACTAATCCCTGGGGGACACCGCTAGTGACCGGCTGCCAGCTGGATGCAGCCCCGTTCACCAGCACTCTCTGGGCCCGGCCCTCCAGCCAGTTCTAACCCAGCAGAGAGTGCTCCTGTCCAAGCCATGGGCTGACAGCTTTTTCAGGAGTATGCTGTGGGAGACAGTGTCAAAGGCTTTGCTGAAGTCTAGATAGACCACATCCACAGCCTTCCCCTCATCCACCAGGCGGGTCACCTGATCATAAAAGGAGATCAGGTTGGTCAGACAGGACCTGCCCTTCCTAAACCCGTGCTGGCTGGGTCTGATCCCAATCATTTGATTTTAATGTAAAAATTAGTTTTATGATATTCATACCGTTCGACTGCTTCACAGTAATTTTAATGTGATGTGTCCAAATCAAATGGGTTCCTACTCAGAATAAAAAAGTTGTTCTATAATTGAGAACTATTTATAAACCCTATTAATTTCTCTACTATTTACTCCTTCAGAGAATACAAAGTTCATGAATTCCAGCACCCACACAGGTCCCTGATGATGTTATGGTTTAGAATTTATTCCTTCATTTTAATTAATTACAGAAAAATTATCCAGGGAAACAGATCAAAACAACATTCATGTCAGCTCTAAAATAGCTGTCCTTAGTGGAATAAAACTCAGAAATATTTAATCGAGAAACATAGAGCATTAGGTAACATTTTTGCGGAACTTCTGATTTTGTGTTATTTTTTTCCATTATGGAATTTGTAACAATTTCATTGAAATATACCCGGTTGTAAAAAGTAGGTTTTATCTACCTCTTCCTATAGAAAAGCATTCCTGTGCATAAGTATTCTGTCAAACATGCATTAGCTGAGTTACTGAGAAATAACACAGTTAAAGATATATTCCCCTGCCTTTCCTGGGACAATCCTGTGATACACACTCTTGTGTACACACCTGTGCTACTACTACTATTATCTAGAAGATATCAGCAAAGGAGGTGACAGATATTGAGATCTAAGACCCTGGGTTTCTTTAACTATTTTAGTGTAGCCCCTCAGCATCAAATATGGTAAATTTTTTCATGGGTATTTGGCTGTATACTCTTTCATTCTAAGTAATTCTGGATTCTTACCCAATTTAGCTGCATGGAGTAGACTTGTATGAATTAGGGAGAACATGCCTGGGAAAGCACTGGCAGACTTAGCATTTGTGTAATTTAACCCTAAAAACAGACTTTAATGACATTAAAGAAGACTATGCTTTCCAAACTCTGTTTCCACCTTGGCCAATAACCTCAGATTTACAATATCTCAATATGTGAGGCAAAGGGTTTTCACCACTCTGGCACTTCCAGATGCCTTGCTGTGCATCTTTGCCAACGTGTAGTTGCCTCAAATAGATTTCAAGTTCACAGAAGAGCTGATCTTGGTGATCATAAATACAAATGCAGTGAATAAGACCGGAAGTCTATTTTATTTTCTTGTTTCCTGTTCTAACCATGAACACAAGAACTACATAGAACACAATGCGGTATTAATCACAATATTATGATTTCGAGAGAACTAATTCACTGATGGATGTGAAAGCAGTAAAAGACACCAATTCAGAGAAAGGAAAAATTGATTTAAAATATGTGAATGTTTGCATAGAAACATGCTTATATTATATATATTGGGCAATCATATTTTCCATACTAAACTCTAGAGTTGTAGGCTTTAATATGTTAATCTGTTTTCTTGAATATCCACAAAACTAAGTTGACTAAGTAATGTGTAGCTTAAAAAACTGATACCTTTTGTTAAAGAAAAATCTATGCTTATTAAAAATTCTGAAGAAGTTCTTCCTTGATTTTCTTAATTTTCTTTTTAAAATATAAATGACTAACTCAACTCTAATGTGTGTTTGACAGAAATAATTTGAAAGTAATTATACAGAGCCAAGCATTTAAACTCATGGGTAATTTGAATGCAGTTTCTTTCACCCTTTGTAATTATGTACTTCTGGTTTTGTGCTATTGAGTGAACATTACCCTTTAAAAAATGCAGAGAAAGATGTAACTGTTCAAATTCACTCTGCATTATAAGACTTCAAGATATGATGCAGTAAAAGAATGTAGAACAAAGAAAGCCCTTCTGTGAAGTCCGTTTGTATTTCCAACAGAGACTTATAGCTCTCAAAACAGGTATGTGAGAGTCTTTCTTTGCGGTTTAAAAGCAAATTCACTGCTTTGAGAAAGAAATGGACAACTTATGTGTCTACAGACAGAGATTTGCCATCTATGACCCTAGAATAAATAATCTTATTTTGTCTGATTTTGATTCTGCCTCTGACTTTTTTTCAGGTGTTGTCAGGAAATTGAATATGGCCAAAGCCAAGCGTTTTATAGGAATTAGGTGGTCAATGAAGAAAGGAAATATAAGTGTGGCCAACAAATGGAGACTGCTTAATAACTGATGACAGTACATTTCAGCAGAAGCAGCACAGCAAAGCATCACACTAGAATTAGCAAAATTCAGAAAACTGTCTTCTGCAGGTAGCTGGAAGACACATGTGCCTATTCATGTTATTGAGACCACTCAAAACTTGCTGGTAGTCGAGTTTTTCAGTCCATCTTTAAGGATAACCTCACAATTTTGGGAGAAGTGTTCAGTTGACTGTTCCCTCCGAGTTTAAGATCATGGAGACTTATTACATGGAGAAAAGAATAACTTAATTTATTCAGTTAACTTACAGATTAAACACTGACTTTAGGTCAAAATGAAAATACACATAGACACTTAAAAACTAGAGGTCTTTTAATTTGTCACTTTATCATCTCTTCTCTGTATTTGCTGTGAATGAGTCTCACTTTTCTTTGTCAAGATACTTTTATTGGATGTCTAACTTCTTACTGTGACCAATGCCAACTATTTCACTTTTTGTCTATCCAGTTCAAATGAAATTGAAATTAAATCTTTAAGCTCTGTGGCTTTTCTTGTTGACTAATTTGAAAACAGTACCAAATGTTCATTTCATCTTGATGACCTTCTGTGGTTTCCCATCAGAAATTTTTTTAAATACTAGTGACTTAGTAAAGTTCAAATTTGCATTGGGATTAAGTCCAGTCTTTCAGAATGCAAATAATGACACTCTCATCTTGGAGAATTTATCTTACACTTATCATTTTACATTGTTTTTCTGACTGATAGTGCTTTCTTAGTCCGTACCTTTGTGAATTACATTGTGCTGTCTGCAGTTACCTGTGAGGACCTCAAACCACTGTGATCATGATGTGTTTTGCAGCAAATAATTTCTGAGAAAACTGTGATTCAGGTTAGATATTGCTGAACATTTAAGGAAAGTGCTAGTATCCTTATGGTTAACACCCTCTAAGTGAAGGATAAATTGGACCAGTGGAAGTTAATGGGAAAACAAAAAAAGCTACTCTATCCAGAAACTCACAGAATGAAAAGAATTCATCGGAAGATTAGCATCATGTACTAAAAATGTATGTGAACAATATATTCTAAGGTGTTAATAAAGTTTTGTGTTAATTGCAAGGTAGTTGTTAAATTCCTCCAGCTTGGTAGTAAAATGATACAATCTAGCAAATAGATATACACGGCAGATACAATTTTGAACATAGCATTTTCATGTCTTCCATGTGATATGATACGGGTGATCCTCCTGCCCATTCAAGTCTATGTTACAGTGTCACATCAAACCACCTATGTTATAGAACAAGTGTGCTATAACAGTTGCTGTCATAGAGAGGAGAGGGCATTTTTGGCCACAGTTGCCAACTATCTGCAGTAAAAAGGGAACGGCCTAGGTATATAAATGTGTGAAAAAAACAGGTTAGAGACATGTGATGTATTTCAATTAATTTTTTTTCTGGGATCTCCTGGAATACATGTATCACTCTACTATAGTATAAATGAATATCATTACTGTTTCTGAACATGGCAGACGTATTTGGTAAACTAAAAGTTTAAATTGCACTTAGTTTCCTTTTATTGTTGTTTATTCAATGATTTGAAAGTATTCTGCTAATTTAAAATGTATAATTAATTACTCAGAAGGCACATGATGAATTGAAACAATTTTAATAATAGTGCCTATCACTGAATAGGAATCTGTAATCAAGATTCCTATGTCGGTGAATATATGCAGAACAAATTGTCAGAATCCTACTATTATTATTTCAAAGGAGGAATACTGTTCCTTCTGAGGAGTTTGTTATTTTAAATGACTAATTACAAGCTGACAGTTTCTTCTTTACTTTTTTGATTCTTCCTTTTGAATTGCATTCAGGAGGTGAAGTGGAGCAAGTGCTACACTGAAGGCCTAGAATTGGAGCATAGAATGTTGATAGATTCATCATATCTATTGTCTACAACTAAAAAACATAATAGACAAAATCCCAGTTCTATTCACTTTTTGGGCTCCCAAGTTCACCAAACATCTATTTACTTCACAGTAATTTTGTCTTTGATTTTATTTAAGAGAGTATTAAGGAATCTCAGGGATCTGTTCTGAAAAAGAGCACGCATAAAATACTTCATCCCAGTGTTAGTCAATTTTTTAAGTTGCTTTTTGAGTTTTTAAAAAAAACTAGAACAGTTATTAAAAACTGTTCTAGAAAATTCTAAAGTCCTTGTTTAACATACGGTTCTCAAAACTTTGCAGAATGAATAGACCAAAATTTCTTTATTGTTCTGTGGTGGGTTGGCTCTAGAAAACAGACAAAATCCTATCCATGGGCTCACTCACTTCCCATTCTTAGGTGTGGAGTGGGAGAAAACAGGTTGAGAAAGCTCCTAGATTGAAATAAAAATGGAGATATTGCTTACCAACTATGATTGTGGACAAAACATATTTGAATTGGGGAAAATTAATTTCATTTATTTCCAATTCATATAGATTTGGGTAGTGAAAAGACATACATTAAAACATCTTTCCTCCCTTCTCTCCCAGGCTTTACTTTCCACCTTTAATCCCAACGCCGCTACATGTTCCTAATCTGCATGCAGCAGAAATGAAAGGGTTTATGGTCAGTCATAATGATTTATACCTGCTGTTCCCTCCCTCTCACACACTTACCCTTCCCTGGCATGGACTCTCCCCACAGCCTGTAGTTCCCTCAGGAAATATCCGCATACTCTGGTGTGGGACCTCTGTGGGCATCTGCTCCAGATTTTCCTCCTCCTCTTCCTTCTCTTCAGACCTTAGTGTTTCCTCTGCTGCTTCTCACTATTTTGTTTTATCACTCCTGTCTCTACTGCTTTTTTTTTTTCACCCTTTCTTAAATGTTTTTTCCCAGAGGTACCACCATCTTGTCTAAGGGGTTCAGCTGTGCCCTGAGGGGGATTGGTTGGAACTAGTTTAGACTGTCCGTGCTGAACATGGGGCAGCCCCAGCTCCTCCTCACAGAGATCCCTGCTGCCAACTTGGGCACATGAACCCATGCCTTTATAAACACTAATTCAATGGTGTACATAGTACAGGCCTTTAGTGTCTCAGGTATATATGTCAGCTATAATATTAATTTCATTTTGTCTTTCCACAGTAATTTTATTTCACTGATGCACATGAGAAAGAATTATTTTCCTATTTTTACTTTCCCCTTCACTTTTTTTGTTCTTTAAATAGTGAAAAAAAAATTCGTTTTGAAACTATCTTGTTGGCAACTGTCAAATAACTGTACTGGTAAAAACATTAAATACAAAACCATTTTCATTATAATTTAAGATGGAATCAGAGATTTATGTAGAATCATTTGGATTGGAAAAGATTTTTAAGATCATGGAGTCCAATGTTATACCTAACATTTTCAAGTCCACCGCTAAACGATGCCCCAAAGTGACTCATCTACTTCCAGAGATGATGATTCTTCCATTTCCATGGCCAACTTGTTTCAGTGCTTGATAACTCTTTTTGTGAAGAAATTTTTCCTAATAGTTAATCTAAACATCCCCTGGCACAATTTGAGGCCATTTCCTCTTTTTTGTCACCTATTACTTGGGAAAAGAGACCAACCCCACCTGGCTACAATCTCCTTTCAAGTAGCTGTAGAGAGGGATGAGGTCTCCTCTCAGCAGCTCCTCATAAGACTTGTGCTCCAGATCCTTCACCAGCTTTGTTGCCCTTCTCTGGACATGTTCCAGCACCTCAGTGTCTTGTAGTGAGGGGCTCAAAACTGAGCACAGAACCAGTACCGAGTACAGAGGGGAATCACTTTCCTAATCCTGCTGGCCACATTATTTCTGATACAGGCCAAGATGTCATTGGCCTTGGCCACCTGGACACCACATTGCTGGCTCATGTTCAGCTACATTTGTATACAACGTAGCAGCAGTCTTTGCATATTCCTGCTACTCTTCTACAGAAAACTGGTATATATTGATCACACAGAAAACGGTGTTTCTGCCTTTCTGAAACTTATGATTTTTGATCATGCATAACAATCCACTTACAGTTATTTTCTGTCTTCTTTTGTACAAGAGTGTTAATGACATTTTCAAGAAGTTTTCTAAGAACAACTCTCAACTCCACTGGTGGTGGTTGTTTTGTCCTTGTGTGGAATGATCCCTCATCCTTTCATCAAGAACTATAAACCCACTTACAGAGACACCTTTATGCTGTATGACCAGCTTTAATGCACAACCAATCTGTCTCTGTCTCAGATACTGTGCTGTGTTTTCCCTTCACTGCAAATTAAACTGAACAGTGTTCCCTTCTGTCTCCAGCATTTTACTGCATTTGAGGAGTTATGAATATTTCCCACTAGGAAGAAAAAGCAAACATGGTGTTTCTTTGATGCAATCCTGTTTACAAAGATGGCACGAGATACTATTTCTATAAACTCAGCAGGGAGGAGAGGAGAAACAGCAGGAATGTCTTAGTGCCAAAGTGTTTTTCAGAGCACTTAGTCCACATGTTCTTTCAGATGTTGCCATTTCCTGAGCTAATGATGCTTGTGGTTTGTTTCACTAATTCTCTTCTTTAAGAAGGTTAGTCTTTTTTTTCTTCCCCTCCATATGAAACAGTAAATATACACAAATCAGCCCCACAATGAAATTCCCTCTACCCATATTTGAGTGCTACATGCGTTTTGTTTGGCAAAGGAGAAAAAACGATTGTCTCAGTTTAAGGACATTATTTATTTCAGCTATTT
This sequence comes from Cephalopterus ornatus, assembly GCA_013396775.1. Taxonomy (NCBI): domain Eukaryota; kingdom Metazoa; phylum Chordata; class Aves; order Passeriformes; family Cotingidae; genus Cephalopterus; species Cephalopterus ornatus. The sequence goes on along the minus strand of VZRE01016167.1, from coordinate 6,467 downwards.
GATCCCATAGTACTTGAAGATAACTGATGCTCTCTTTTCCAAAAAATAATGCAGTTTAAAAACATGAAATTTAAAATGAAGAGAAAATTTAATCAGAATCCTTCAGACTTTTTTTCTAATCTGTAATGAATTCTTCCTTAATAATGCAATCTTGTTTCTTCTGAAAGATGAACTTTTATGAATATGACATTTTGGAACACTGCATAAGAAATTATACCTTTATAAAAAATTAATTATAATTACATTTATTTTCAAGTTAAAATCTAATTATAGTCACATAATCTTCCACTATTTACAGTTTTACTCATGTACTTTTTCAATAAAAGCAGTACAATTTCACAGGTTCAGATCACTAATTGTACAGTAAGGTTTAGATTGCAGCTACAAAAGGCTTTATTCAATTGCTATGTAAATTAATTAGGAGAACTAATGCGTGACATTATGCCACTAGACATACAATATGACCTTATACTTTGCCATTAATGATTTTAGAGTTTGCAAGGAAAAGGATGCTAACATAATGGTTATGTTGGCAAAGTAACACTGGGTAAAGTGAAAGTACATTTCAGATTTCATTTTTTTTTTAAGTTTTCAGGAAAAATGCTGTTCCATGAAAGAATACTGGATATTTTATACTAATATTTTATCAGAGCCTTGAAGAAAGATAAACATTTTTTTGGTATTTACCCTAAGGAAGAGAAGTGAGGGGTGTTTGCTGCGGTTTACAATTCAGAATTCAAACTGCAGACAGAAGAGAAAGGAATAGGACTAATAATGAAAGAAGTAATCCAAAAGATATCTGTTATATGAAAGTAGTGTCTGTTATACTTTCCCAGTCTAGATAAAAGATATGTTCTACCTTTAATTTTAAGTTGCATTCTGTTTTCCTCAGAAAGAAACTTCAAAAAAAAATATATTTAGGCTTTTGACAGAGGTTGGGTCTATCAGCTGCACTTCATCAACTGATGAATCAGAAACACTTTGGTTAGCAAAAAAAGATTTTGTTTGATTTTTTTCTACTAGATTTTGTAGATCTCACAACTGAAGGTATTTAAGTAACATTCAGGATGAAAACCTTAATCCACTGAAAAAGAATTCAGTGTTTAGTGTAATAAGAGAAAGACAATTCTTCAAAAAGTTGAGGAAATTAATTGTTATTTCAATAGACTCTTAAGCTCTTCTGGAAAATCCTAGAATCATTAGAGTTGGAAAAGGCCTTCAAGACCATTGATCTTTGGCCGAACACCACTATGTCAACTAAACCATAGCACTAAGTGCCACCTCCAGTCACTTCTTGAACTCTTCCAGTGATGGTGACTCCACCACTTCCCTGGGCAGCCTGTTCCAGTGATTATCCAGTGTTTCAGTGAAGAAATTCTTCCAGATGTCCAACCTGGACCTCTCTTAGCATAGTTTGAGATCATTTCCTTCTGTAATGTTGCTAGTTGCCTGGGAGAAGAGGCCTAGCCGCATCTTGCTACAACCTCCTTTCAGGTAGTTGTAGAGAGTGATAAGATCTCCCTTGAGCCTCCTTTTTTCTGGGCTAAACAGCCCAAGATTTCTCAACTACTCCTCATATGATTTGCTCTCTAGACACTTCATCAGCTCTGCTGCCCTTCTCTAGACACACTCCAGCGCTTCAAAGTCTTTCCTGTAGTGAGGGGCCCAGAATGACACAGCAGTGGAGGTATAGCCTCACCAGTGCTCAGTAGGGGGACAATCACTTCCTTAATCCTGCTGGTCACATTATCTTTGATACAGGCCAGGATGCCACTGGCCTTCTTGGCTACCTGGGCATATTGCTCACTCATGTTCACATGGCTGTCAGCCAGCACACTTAGGTCCTTTTCTGCTGGGCAATTTTCCAGCCGCTCTTCCACCAGGCTGTAGCACTGCCTGGGATTGTTGTGACTTAAGTACAGGACTCTGCACTTTACCTCGTTGCACTTCATACAGTTGGCTTTGGCCCATCAATCCAGACTGTTCAGATCCCTCTGCAGAGCCCTCCTGACTTCCAGCAGATCAACACTCCTGCCCAGTGTGGTGTTGTATGTGATCTTACTAAGAGTGCACTTGATCCCCTCTTGTAGATTATCAATGAAGATGTTAAACAGGGCTGGCCAGCTGCCAACTAGATGTAGTACCATTCACCACCCAGCCCTCCAGGCCAGTTTTTAAATCAGGAAGGAGTGCAACTGCCCAAGGCAGCTTCTTCAGAACAATGTTGTGGAAGGCAGCATCAAAGGCTTTACTGAAGTCCAGGTAGACAACATCCACATCCTTTCCCTCAACCACTAGGCAGGTCACTTGGTCATAAAATTACATCAGATTGGTCAAGCAGGACCTGCCTTTCCTAAATCCATTCTGGCTGGGCCTGATCCCCTCATTATCCTGTACATGCCACCTGTTCTATGACCTTACCTGGCACCAAAGTAAGGCTGAGAGTCCTGTAGCTCCCTGGATCCTCCTTCAAACCCTTCTTGTAGAAGGATGTCACAATGTCTAACCTCCAGTGGGACAATGTTCCCCCCACTGCGTCCAATAAAGGATGGAGATTTTTCTTGGCCCTTCATTTATTGTTAGTATATTTATAAAAACACTTTTTGCTATCTTTCACTGCAATGGTGAGGTTAATCTCTAACTGAGCTTGTGCCTTTCTAATTTTCTCTCTATATGACTTAACATCCTTATGCTCTTCGTGAGTTGCTTACCCCTTCTTCCAAAGGTCATAAGCTCTCTTTTTTTTCCCATGAGTTCCTGCAAAAGGTCCCTGTTCAGCCAGGCTAGTCTTCTTCCCTGCTGCTCATCTTTTAACACACAGGGACAGCCTGCTCCTGTGCTTCTAAGATTTTCTTTTAAAAATAAGTTCAGCTTCCCTGGACCCCTTTGTCAGTAAGGACTGTTTCCAAAGTAACTCTGTGAAACAGTGTCCTGAACAGGCACAGCCTGCCCTCTGGAAGTCCAAAACAGAGGTTTTGTCAACCATCACATCACCCACCAGCCCTCTCGGCCTGATGACAGCAGGTCAAGCGGGATGCCAATCCTAGTAGCCTTGCTTACTAGCTGTGTCACGAATTCATCTTCCACATACTCCAGGAACCTCCTAGACTGCCTCTTCTCCACTGTGTTGAGTTTCCAGCAGGCATCCAGCAAGACGTGTCATACAAGAACGAGGTGAAAATGAAACATTAGACAGACATTTATAGAATAGTTCATCTGCCTCTTTATCTTAGTTGGGTGCTTTATAACAGCCTCCCACTGAAATGTTTGCCTTGTTAGCCTTCCCCCTGATTCTTACCAATAGATGTTCAACCTCATCATCACTATCCTTGAGCTCTGTACATCAAAACATTCCCTAATTTACAGAGCTACCCCAACACCTCTCTTTCCTCACCTGTCTCTTCTGAAGAGCTTATTCTGCAATTCTTCTGTAATGAACAGTTAGGATAACTTTTGGCCTCAGAATCAAAATGTAGGGAAAATGAGCAAATTAAAATATGACAGTGTCATAAAAGTGTGCAAGTAAGAAGCAAAACAACAACAACAACAACAACAACAACTTGAGACACATATTCCAAAGAATTTTGTTTTGGCAAAATTGTAATTGTTTTCACCATATGCCCATGAAATATAATTTTGTGCTTATGTAATGCAACACAAAACCAGGAGAAACTTTCTTATAAGCCCTCAATAAGTTCTGAAAGGCTGCTGTAAATTCTCTCCAGAGCCATTACTTGCCCAGGCTGAGTAACCCCAACATTCCCGCCCCATTACTTGTCCAGGCTGAGTAACCCCAACCCTCCCACATTATTTTCATAGGACAGGTGTTCCAGTCCTTTGATTATCTTTGTGGCCCTCCTCTGGACTCACTCCAACAGGTCCATGTCCAATTATTCCAGCCTATATTTTCTCATCTGAAAAATGAGACTATTGTGGGACACTGTGTCAAAAGACCAGGAGAGATCAAAGTATAGAACTTTTAGTCCTCTGCTTTATCCATATAACAAGTCTTTGTGTAAAAAACAACCAGTTCAATCAGAAAAATTTGCCATTGGTAAATTTATGTTGACTACTGATTACTCAGTTGCCCTGTACATGCCTGGAAATAAATTCCAAAGAGACATGTTCTCTTCCATGGAGAAAGAAGAGATTGGCCAACACATAGTTATCCAGGTTCTCCTTCTGATATGCCTTAATGATGGGAATAACATGAAGTTTTTTTCCTAGTCATGGATCACTCCTCCAGTTGTCATTCTTTTTCACTGAAGACATACAGGTACCTTACAATCACGATCCACCAACTCTTTCAGCACTTTCAAGCTGAAACAGCTGATGAAATGTTCATGCTGTTCAAACTGATGGATGTAAATATATCCAGTTTCTCTAGGTACTTTCAAGGTGCGGATCCTGGCTGTTAGCTCACTCCTTCTCAGACTATGCTGTTACACACAGAGATTTGAAAGCAGACAATGTCTATGAAGATCAAGACATAAAGGCACTGAGTTCTTTTGCCTTCTCCATGCAATCTCTCATTTGTTAGTTCCCCTACCCATCAGCAAACCCATGTTTCCCCTCAACTTCTTTTTTGCAATTAGTTTAACTGCAGGAACCTTTTTTTTTTTTCTCTAATGTCCTTTGCTAGGTTTAGCTCCAGCTGGGCTCTGTTCTTGAATTTCTCCCTAAATATCTGAGAAATTCTATGCTCCTCTTTTGTTGACTGTCATTTCCATCTCTTGTATGCTGCTTTTTGAATTTTATTTCAAAAGGTATTAACATATGTGCAAAAAGTAGGTCATATTCAAGATGAATAAGTATTAGACCAGGATAAAAACTTACCAAGTTTAAAGTTTCAATGCTGGGAACATTCTGGTTGTGAGATAGAAATTCTGGAGTACAGAGGAGATATTTTGAAAATGAAATATATTACAGATACATAGGTGTGCTTTACTGCCCTGTATTTTTGGGTAGCTTTTAATAACCAACAATAACAATAACCAAAAAGCCCAAACCAGATGACAGCCTACAGAAAGATGTGGAAAAATGGAAACTCTGGATGCAGATGACTTAAAAGAAAAAAAAGTCAGATCACTGTTAATTTCAAGCATAGTGTTTTTTCATCTATTCTGTGTGGAAGCAAGGAGGCTGGCACTTTGCTTCCCTTCATTGTTACAAAAAGAACTTTTGTAACGTTGTTTTCATAACTATGTTGTGAAGCTCACTATGCTGCCTTAGTCTGGCACCAAAACACCATCTTTTGCTGCCATGCAGCCTGCCTTATGTGGTGAAGTGTGGTTCCCTGCCTTGCTGATTATCTTCTCTGTTATAGATGGTGTTACTTTGTGCTGCAGCATTCCATTTTGAAGTGCCATTCTCTCTTGCTTGTCTCCCTTCTGATATGCCCATCACAATGAAATTTTAGTTTACCGCTTTCAGTAAGAGTTTTTGTGTGGTATGTGGTCTGTAAGGGTATTATTGGTTTTAATTTTGCATTTGAGTAATGGAATATTGAAAGTCCTAGAACTTCAAGATGGTACTCTACTTTTATTTAAAGAATTGAAAATACCTGTATTACAAAAAGTTGTATCAAATGACAAGGAGAGAATAGAAAGAATATTTTATTGATCTGATTTCACCTTGAAATGAAAAAAGTAACCACAAGGTTCTCCACCAAAGTAATAACAATATATTACTGTTGTTATTTTTGTTGTTATTACTGAACAGTAAAGTAATATAAATTTTAGGTGCTTTATCTAGGTAGAATCCACTGCTCTAGGTTCTCTGTGGAATTAAAAAAAAAAAAGTATGAAAAACACAGAGATCTGCTTGAAAAAATCCCGTGGGATATGGCCTTGGAGTTAAGAGGAATCCAGGAGAGCTGGGAGCTGGTTGATATTCATCTCCTCCAAGTTCAAGAAATCTCCATCCCAACAAGTAGGAAATCAAGCAGGGTGACCCAGGATGGGCTGTTATTTGTTTGTGTAAGGGGGATGTTAGGAGTGACAAGGACAATCTATACTTGAATCTGTCAAGGAATCCTAACAGGAAAGAAAATTATATAAACAACAAAAGGAAGGCTAGGGAAAACATGGACCCACTGGTGAATGAGGAAGGGGACTTTGCGATGAAGGACGTGGAAATGGCAGAGGTAATCAATGCCTTCTTTACCTTGGTCTTTATGGATAAAGTCAGCCTTCAGTAATCCCAGGAATGTGAGACCAGAGGAAAAGTTTGGAGCAAGGAAGACTTATCCTCACTGGAAGACCAGGTTACAGAGCACTTAAACAAACTGGACATATGTAAGTCCATGGGTGGCACCTACCAGCACTGAGGAAGCTAGCTGAGACTTCACACTGTCTCCCATTCTTATAGCCAAGCCGAAAAAGAACAGGTTAGATAAGGGGAGAGGTGAATTAAAAACTATCTCACAGAGGACAGAGTGCTGGAGAGCAGCTAGGCAGAAAGGGACC
>VZRE01016166.1:448730-512920 GCA_013396775.1 Cephalopterus ornatus | reverse complement strand
ACAGAGCAGGAAAGCTGTGTTTCCATGGATGCCCAGATATGGTAAAGTTAGTTGGATACAGATCCTGCTCAGCTTAGCGCTTCTGGATCGGCCACTAATAAAACTGACATGGGTGAGGCTTTTAGGTTATACTTTGCTTAATATTTTAAAAAGGATGTATTATTTTTAGTAATTATTACAGGTTTAATGAAATCCTGTGAGCATGTGTGATACATGTAAAATGCTTGATTTGTAACATCTTTAGATATTAGTTAAAAACCTTACTCCTAAAAATAGGGATGTATCCTTTATGTTTGGGGGTGGTTATTTGCTAAAACAAGTTTTTAACTACTCCAATCTTATGAACTCTGAAGTCTGCTAAAGTCATGGGAGTTGTTTGGAATAGCTGCCAGGTGTGAACCCCTAATGTTCTTTAACTGTACAGGTGTTTTCCCCGTCCTCCTCTCCAGTTATTTTGATTGCATTAGGATGGGAAGAGTCTGGCTCTTCATCAGCTGCTTTGTTTGTACTTGCTGCCTTCTGTTTCATGTACAAGTGGATGTTATTCTGGCACAGAGAGATAGAGAATTTTTTATGTTAGATGAAGAAAACTTTTCTGTTAACCTGTGTTTTGTCATCGTGCTGATTTTCCCATGTAGGTGCACGGATTGTCTCCAGTTTCAACTTAACTTCTTTCATTTGGGGGGAATTTAGTTCCGTTTGTTCTCTCGTTATTGAAAAAGCTTTCTCATGTCTCCTTTGTTTTTTATTTATTTTCCTATACTAACCCTGTTGGGATAACACACTTGATTTATTTCTTGATGTTCTCCTTTCTTCCTGTGCCCTCGTACTTCTTTGTTGCATGTACATTATCTATATGTGATGAAATGACTTGTGTTCACCATGCTTTTCTGCATGTATGGTAGAAGTAAAGTCTGTGTACTGGGAATGTTGTATTGACCCCTTTTTGATACGTATCTCTGCCTGGAATTTGAGACTCAGAGGAAACCTCTTTTAATCTGCAAGTGGGGAGCAATGCTGTCAAACCAAGGCTCTGAACAGTCAGCCTAGAAAGATTTCATTGTGTGTAACCTCACCTGCATGGTGGTTCCTCACTGAGAGACCTCCTGGATTAGCCCACACCAGAGATGGTGTGTCGTTCTTTAATGGACCCATCAGAACTAAACCAGAATTATTATTTAAGAAAAATTAAAAAGAAAATATTTCAGTCACATGAAATATTTAGACTTTGAGTCAGAGATGGTTCTGTGAGGCAAAAAGATGCACTGGTATGATTAAGTCCCCCCATCTTTTGAAAATGTCTGGTCTCCTTGAAAACCTAGAACTGGGGAAGTAAAAAAAGGAACAGCAAGCAAAACTAAAAATAACTGTGTGGCTTCACTAAGTTGCATGTAATAACGTGGTGAATTATGTGGGAACAGATAGTTCATGAAGGTATTATTTTGGTGGAAAGGACATACACTGCTTTCTCTTAATACAATTTAAACTGAAAATTCTTTCTAAAAATTCCTGTATTATTTTATATCTCTGTGGTTCTTTAATGGTTCATGCCACACTTCTTTTTAACAGTACAGTATGTACAAGACGAGTTGCTATTATTTTATTTGTCCTAAATACCAAAGCACAGTTCTATTCTTAACAGCACTTTCTTTCTGACTTGCTACAGTATCTGCATTGTTTTAGTTCCCTTTTCTTATTTGTTCACTGGTTGAATCAGCTTTTGCACAGTTCCAGCTGGCAGGAACGCAGCGTTAACCCAAGTTCAAGCTGTGCACGAGGCAGTTGCATCCCCTATTGGAGGCGAGGGTGGATTAAGGACCCAGGGATGCGGAATCCATTTTAGACCAGACTTGCAAAGAAATTAGCTACCACCAGGTTTTTAACTGTTTCTTGAACTGGGTCATTCTCTGCTGACATTTAGCTGTACTTGGGTGTACAGGAGAAATTATGCACAAAGCATTTACTGATTGTAGTTGCTTTTCCTTGTCTCTTACAGAGAATCAAGCACGAGTCAAAGAATCCAACGATTTGTCGGACACTCTCAGCCCAAGCAAGGAAAAAAGCAGCGACGACACTACAGGTGAGAGTTTAACTGAGGTTTCTGTAACATATAATTAGTTTGAATTAAATCACTTCATTAATCATGAGTATTTTCTTAGAAGAGTGGAGTGTATTATTCAGAGTCGGATACAAGCTTGGAGCAGTATTGTCTGTTCTGCAGCTTCATAATTAACTCTTGTAAATTGAGAAGAACATAAAAGCTTCTCTCCATGTAAAGAATGAAACCTGTCTGCAGTCTGCCTGCTCTCTGAAAGGTGTGGACTTTGTTTTGTTTTGTTTTTTTTCAGATGCTCAAATGGATGACCAAGATCTAAATGAACCTATTGCTAAAGTAGCTCTTCTAAAAGGTAAACAACCGTATTTTTGTAACAAGTGCATAATCTGTATATATCATCTTTTTATCTACCTGTTTTTTATCAAATGTGCATTGAAGTAAAGTGCTGAAATTCGAAGGTTTTAATCATGTAGTATGCAACAGTTAAATTTAAGTATCAATAATGACTCCTTTGGGTGATATCATATAAAAGCACACTTCTGAATGTTAGTATAGAAATAATCTGTGTATAAAGGTAGTCTCTGCACTCACCAACACTGTTCTAAGAATTTACATGTCAAGACTTCAAGTAGAGTTGAGAATTAGTCAGTCAGCATGCACTTAAGTTAGGGCTAATAGCTGTGGGGAGGAGGAATTCTTCCATCACGGATATGTTTTAAGCATTGTCTAATTTTACTTGCATAGCTTCCATCACTGTCAGAAGTGCTACTGTTAGTTTGTAGCTGACAGGTTAACCAAAGCAAGATTTTAGTTTTTCTTTTTAACACAATCAAAAATTGAATTTCCTGTTGTAGCTGTATTTGAAATGATTGCTGAGCTGTAGCTTTGAGCTTTATAGCTATAAAATTAAAATTTTTTACTGTTCTTTGCACCGAAGGCATGTGCTTAAAACTTAATTAGCAAGGTAATATTTACATATTCATGAGCTGGAAAATGTGGGATATTAATTAGTTGTTACATTTAGCCTACTGAAAATTAATTCTATGCTTTTTGTACAAATAGATATTTGATAAGATCTGTAAAATTATGCTTATGTTGTGATCACAAGTAAAAAGAATGTCACAGTTCTCTGTGATTCAGAAAGAGAGGAAACTGTAACAGAACTTAGGAGACCTGTAAAAGAGCTTTTTTCTGCAATTGTTTACACTCCCTAATTTTACGACAGAAAGCTTCCAAAATTTGCACAAATTACTTTTGCTATTTGACAATGATATAAAATGGAGTTTGATATTTCCCAGTAGACATCAGTTTAGCAAAGCAGTTTAGAAAGGAGTGTTTCAGATACTGAGCATGTTCCCTTTGGGGTTTGCTCTAATACTTGCAATTAATAACAAGTATATTCAGCGACTTCCTATGCTAGAAGGTAGAATTTGATAATGTTGTTTGTAGTGATTGATAGTCTTATTTTAGGTTATAAATTTGAGGTTGGCAGCAACTTTTATTTGAAAAAAAAAAAATTCAGTTGAAAAGCATGATGTTCAGTAAGTATCGGAACTTTTAAGTCCAGAATGGGAGACATATTAAGGAATTGGTTTTCTGTAAGCATTGGCACGTGCACTGAATTCACAGCTGGAACAACCCTTCATGTGTAAACTGTATGGTAGAGAAACTGAATTCAACTCATGTCAAAGTTTTAGTTTAATTCTAATTGATTTAGTTTTAAGATGGCCAGCTGAAGACTAGTCCTAACGGGCTCGATGTCTTAGTTATCTTCTGCAAACAAATTAAAGGTAGTCCATGGACCCCTTAGGCTGAAACCCCATGGATTCCTGAGTTCTCTTTTTATGCAAGACAAGTCTTAAGTTCTCCCAGAAAGGTTCATTGAACAGCCCAAGACCAGGATCAGGCAGCTGTGATCCTGCTGCTTCCTGCACTGGAGCAGTCCCGTGTCACAGCAAGGGCAGGTGTAGTTACACTTGCTCTGTCCAGGGTGTGTTAAACTGGCAGGGAGGGTTAATTGAGCTCTTAAAGGACTGAAATCAGGTTTTCTATAGTAATATAGAAGCAGTGTTTTGCTAATGTAGATGTTTTCATTGCTTCATCTGTCTACTCAGTTGAAGATTTAAACCGTAACTTACTGAATTTTTAAGTGAATAAGTAGAAAAATATCTATTTGTGTACAGAGCTTTGCTATTGAATTAACTAAAATAATTGGAATACTCATTCCCTCTTGAAGCTATTTATGGACATTCCTATTTTGCTCTCACGAAACCATTACAAAATATCTGTACAATGAATCATTTGCCCTTTTAATTTTTATAAAGAGCCTATAAACCCCCACAGTGTTGAGGTTTTTTTCAGAGAGCTACTTCATGTGCCTGACTTTGCCCTAATAAGGACCTTACTTGCCACAGAATGGCTTTCAAGTGGACTTGTGCTGTCATATAATTAAGGAAGAGTGAGAACATTTCTGATCTGGCAGCTGTTTGGGATGTGGAAACAGCTGCTGGAAAAGGCAGTGGTCTTGTTGGAATTTACAAAACAACGGAACAAGAAAATTATGAGACTTCTCATTGCTCTAGTTTCATCCAAGCGTTTTCCATCAAAAATTTTGAGTGCATTCAGGATTAGTTTTCAACTTTCTACAAGTCAGAATCGGGCGAAGAGGGGAGGGGGGAAAGCTGTCACAGATTAGCTGGGTTTTTTTCTCCCCTTTCCCCTCTCCCCACAAAGTAAACGACTTTAATAGCCATTCATAACAGTTCCCTGGACACTTGTATTTAAACAGGCTGTTTGTGACTACTTATTGCAAAGTTAAGGACAGGTAAATGCTGAACAGATGGAAAGAAGCAATAAATGTCATTGCAAGGTTGCTAGTCTTGTTTCTATCAATGTCTCCGTGTTTTCATAGTAACTGCAAGACTGATCCATGGAATCTTAATAGAAAGTGTTTTCAGTTGAGGGTTTGCTGAATAGTGGTAGTTTACATAAGAAATTTTGAAAATGAGGGTTTTCAAACTGTTGTATTTGACCTTTTTTTTTTTTTTTAATTTAAATTCCTTCTGGCACCTTGTTGTAATTAATGATAAGTTCTTTAAGCTTCTCTGAGAACAGTTAGTCCAAAGCTGAATACTTCTGGAAATTGCTGAAATACTTTTTTTTTGCAGCCTTTTACACTGATTCTCGAGGCAGGTTTTTGTGATGTGAATTTGACTCTTAAGGGAACTGATTCTAAGCATGATGATTTTTAGTAGTTTTGTTATTTATAAATAGAGCAATCCTACTCACTAAAGAATTATTTTTCAAAACTAAAATTGCCTTTTGATTTAGAAGCATGTCAGGCACATGGAAATTCCCCTTTTGGGTTGGAGTAGGAAAGAGTTTTTACCTTGATTGTTCCTTTGCTCAAAGGGTAATGTCCCTTAAACTGAGCCTCTCGTCTCCTTTGAAGCAGTACTGTCTTTTATGATGTGTGCTTTCAATGACTAGAAAATCCTGTCCACCAGCAAGTTCATTTGGGGTGTCTTTTGTTGAATTTGGGACACTGTTTCTTTATCAGGAGTGATTGGAGCATAATTTGTCAGCTTCCTCATCCATTTCTTCTGAAAAGTCTCATTAAGGAATACTGGAAGTCTAATTGCCCCAAGTCTTTATCCATGAAAAGCTAAGAACAAAACATGTTCAGTAAAGAGAAACTTGGATTTGGAACTAATAAACTATAAAACAAAGTATTTGGATGAAATATGGGGTCCTCTCTGTTCTTTCTGCTCTCATAATTTCGTTCTGAAAAAGTCTAAAAGCACAAGTGTGTCCTCATCTCTCCTCAATCCCACCAATTCATTACTGTGAGAAGAGGAAAAACAGCCCCCTTTTTAGAGGAGTGCAATATGAGTACTTAAGCATGATTTGATAAACAATTGTTTTAATTAAGAGAACAAGAAAAAATGTAGAGTTACTTTATTGGTAGCATATATAGTCAAATGTCAATGTCAAAAGTATAATGATGAACTAAACTATAGCTTCTTTTTATTTTTTTCTTATTAGTGAAGGTTCCAGGCAATGAAAGTAATGTTTAATTCAAAGCCTTTATCTTAAATCCATACGGTCCCTAGTTGCAGGTGTTTATTAACCAGGTAGCTGTGTAACTACTGTACCTTTTTTTTTTCCTCCCTCTCCCATGAGATGCAGCTGGACTTCTTTCACTAATTACCTTCCTTTACCTTTCTCACCAAACAAGCTTTGCATCAAGCTTTAGCACTCTACCTAAAGAGTTTATTAATGCTGTTGAAATTAGAGCCTATTGAAAGATCTGTTTCTGCACAGACACTGCTTAGGGAAAATCTAGTGAATGAGAGTTTCCTGGATGCAGTTCCTGGCATTGCAAATGCCTGCAGGCTGGAGTGTTCTGCATCTAGTTTGTAGTGTGTGTGTCCCTTAGAAGGCACTGCTGTTGATTACAAGTAACTTATTTTTCCTCTTTTAAATTCCTCCAGAACTTCAGCTATAAAAGTATTTAATTTGTCTGTGACTGCAAGTCATGTCTTATAAACCCAAGAGGCATTCAATATGCATTTTGGCTAATGCTAAACTTATGGAAAGAGCAAATGTTTTTATTTAAAGTTTAAATAACATGCATAAATATCTGATCATAATAAAGATATAGCTAATTAAGACATAGTGAAAAAATGCAAGGACAAAATTTATTTTAGTATTCACTAAGAATGAAATACAGAGGCTGGACTTTTCTTATTTTTCTTAACTTTGTTTTAGAAAATTTCCCTACTTTTTTCCTTTCACTGTTGGTCCCCAGAGGGAGGGTGGCAGTAGCAAACCCCTTAAGAGCAGCTCTTTGCCTGATCCGTGCAGCTGATGGGCATTAGCAGCCTCAGCAGGAGGCTGGGCTGGGTGTTTGGGACAGGGGAATGCAGGATCATTGCTCAGGGACAGGCTTAGAGTGGCTTCCTTCAAAAGGGGAGAAGTCATAAACATGGGCTTGTTGTCCCTTGGTTTTGTCAATCCAGAAATCCTTGCCCAAGCTCTACAGTGTTCTTAAAAACTCTCTGGTTCTTGTTTGTTATTTTTTGCTTTATACTGCATGTTATATGTAATGAATGTTTTAAAGTTTGCATATGTGTTACTCCTTTTCTAAGTATATTAATATTTTGGCTAATATTTACCTAATCCAGTTTTGAGTTTACTTTAACTAACTTTGGAAGATTTGAGTAAAAAGTCGCCAGTCATCAAGTGGCAGTGCAAATGAAACTGTTGTTCAAATTTATGATTTAAAGAAAATGTTCTTTTATCAGATGAATTGCAGGGTGCACAATCAGAGACTGAGGCTAAGCAAGAAATTCAGCAACTGCACAAGGAGCTGATTGAAGCCCAAGAGCTAGCTAGGACAAGTAAACAAAAATGCTTTGAACTTCAAGGTGAGACCCAGATCAACTTGGTTGTGTAGGGTATTCATTAGAACTGTATTTATCAAGTAGTCTTAAAAGGGGAGTCCAGTTTTGCTGACTGTCTGTTGGATAAATCTGGTTCGAAGCATTCACATCTCTTGCACAGAATGTCAGAAACTTCTGGGGGTTTTTTTTCTGAACCTTTTTTCCTCTCCTTTTTTTTGAATTCTATGCAGTTCAATTCAGCTCTGACTTTTCAGTTCAAGATAAACCAACATATTTTCATAGTATTGAATACATACTTGAACTCTGTATATTTTATCCTTATAGAAGATATTTATCGACAGATACCGATTAATCTGCATTTCAGTCAGATAATGCACATACTGGGATGTGTTTAGATCATCCTCCCAGCTACGTGGCTGTATCATTACCCTCAGTAAAGTTGTGGGTTGTTTTTGACAGGAAATAGTATAGTCCAGTTGAATTGCATATTGTTCAGTGTTCTTTATGGGGTGTATTTACAGCTGTTTCTTTTTTCTCCTCCCACACCAGTTTGCATTTAGCACACCTGGAGTTTTTGGAGCAGGCAACAGATTACATTACTTTCAAATTAATTGTAATACTACCACCATAATGGAATGATTTCTTAACATTAACTTTTATTAAACTACTCACACAGTTACTAGCTTTGATAACTTCCTGACATAATATGTTTGTTTAATCTTTTAATTTAAGGGGAAGTTGTGACTAAAATTAATTACGCAGCTGAAATACATGTTACTAACAAAAACTGGGGCACATTTTCACTTGTATTTATAGCACTCTTGGAAGAAGAGAGAAAAGCATATCGAGTGCAAGTTGAAGAATCTAACAAGCAAATAAATGCTCTGCAAGGTAGGAATTTATTTTTTCTCCCCCCTACTCTTTAGGAAAGTGTGTAGCTTTGACTTTCTGTGGCATCATAATTACTAATAAAGGAAAATATTGAGTGTATGTTTTAAATCTGATTTCTTTCACCATTGAAATCTTTCACCATTATTGTGAAATGTTTCCTGCCAATTCCTATGGTTCTAGTAGTATCTTAAAAAATGCAGATGTAATCTGTAATAGATACCTCTTCATTTCTCTTCAGTCTTCCTCAGTTGTGATCCAGGGATTCTTACTGTGATGATCTTCAGAGCACTGAGAAGGTTTAGTCTTCAGAACAAGAGGAGGAATTTAATTTTGAATGTTATCCTGCTGATAATGAATACTCTCCAAGTAACAAATGCTGTAATAAAAGTTAGAAAATATAATTTGATAGTTATTTTGACGCAGAAAAAAATGTCTTTTTTTTTCCTCTCAAAAAAAGAGAATCAGAGTAGAATCTTGACAGAGCCAAACTTTTACAGCAAGATGCTTCTTGTTGGTTCGGAACTTTTTTGTTTTCTGGATCCTTCTCAAGTGAGGTCTTGCTAATGTTTCCTCCTCTCTCCATGGTAGTTCATACTGTTCTGATGTTCATTGTGTGCTTGCTGCTTCCCAAACATTTAGGGTGTGACACATCTCACAATTTCGGAAAAGTTGTCAGGATTCTCCCTTGGCAAGTGCTGTGAACTGTAAGGAGGGAAAAAACCCAACCTGGCAGCTTCATGTAGTGACATTTCTTGAAGTATTTTCATGGAATCAGTGTTTTAGCCCAGCCAGTGCTGCATGGCATTTTATGTTTGTCATGGAGAAGAGAAAGGGCCACAGAAACAACTGAGACTGTGTCTCTGCGTGTGAAGTTCGTTATATGAACAGATAGGTAGAGCAAGGAAATTCAAGTAACTTGTTATGCCTTATTTTTAAAAAAATAAAAGAAGTGAAGCATTCAATTCAGATGAGGTAATGGCTTATATAAATGAGAGATGTAATGGAAGTTTTCTTTCTAATTGTCCTTTCAAATTATATCCAGTGCTTCAGAAACCATTCCAAGATTCTTAGTAGTAATTTTCATGTGTAAGTTATTTCTACAACTCCACCAAGCTTTAGAAATTCTTGTGTATCTTTGTGTTTTCTGTCATACTTTAAATGTTCAGGCGTGAAAACAAGCAAAGGGAAAGTTGTTCATCAGCAACACAGATGGAGGAAAAGAACACATTTCTTTGAAATGCTGCCAATACCAAGAAGCAAGAATTTAGCTTGGCTTGATAAAGAAAATAGTATCAAGAAGATATAGTTTGCATTCCTTTGCTCAAGGACCTGCTTTATAGCAAGTCGTAGTTCTTTGTGGTTTGAAGCACATTACTTTGGTGGCTCAGGGCTTCCAAGGTTACATGGAAAGGCAATTATTGATACACCAGGTGTTTTATTACTGTCAGGTTGTTCTCATCCACTGCTTTGTTTGCTCTTCTGTTACAGTACAAGCCTGTAGAAACTATTTTCAAACAAATGAGGTGGTAGTAAGCCTCATGTTGCACACATATATTTAAAAATCCATCATGCTGCAAGTGTTATGGAACAGGTAGACTGTTTAATCTCATACAGAATTGCTGTGGAATCTAACTTACTCTTATCTGTAACAGCTCTTATGTATTACAAAATGCAATAACTATCCTATTTTTCCCACAGTGTCATTTTCCTCCAAAGTGGGGAATTGGGTAATTCATAGGTTCTTTAGTTTCTGTAATGAGCTAAATGTCTTGCTTGAGTTTAGAGGAGAGCAAAAAAACCTGAGTTTTTCTTCTCTGCTGTAGATCAACTAACAGCAAGGTTTCTAGATTGTACTGGTACATGAATTCTTTCTATATTACTCTGTATATAGCTACTGAAAAATACCAAGTATAATTGTCATGAAAGTGCAGGTGTCTCTTGAGTAGCTTTGATGATGTATCAGCTTACAGCAAGACTCACTCACATTCTTCCTGTCACCTTCTGTAATGGATTGAGAGGACAGAAATAAATACAAGTAATCTAGGAAGGTTACTCAGCCTTGTTATCCACTCCATGCTTTCCACTGTCCTCATTTGTCCCTTTGCTTCTGAAACATGTACCTTTAAATGTGTGATCCTGACCCTCCACAGTATCTTACATTAGATTTTCAGGTCCTGTGAAGCATTTTACCTTTTCTTCTCAGAGTAATTCTTCATTAATTTAATAATTGCTTTTTTGCATGTTAAAATCAATGAAATACATGTGAACTCTGATACATGTTCTTTAAAAAGTAAACTAAACCCACAGCAAATTAAACACTTTGCTCCCATCAGTCAGGGTTTTTACCTGTAATTTTTCCTCTGTACTGTACTTTTTCATCCAACTGTTTGCACTGGATTCTATTTGCATGTGTGTTAATGAAAAATCATTGCGCTCAGAGATGTCTTTAGTAATAAAACAGTTTTGGATGGGAATAACTTACAAGATTTGCTTCATGCAGAAATGTCAAATAGCCTACTGTGTATGTGCCTGCTGCACATTTACAGTAGCTGTAAATTCTACAGGGCCTTCTAGCTCAGAATATTTGGTGCAGCTGTCCCTTTCCATTCAAAATTCATCTTGCGCTTTGAAAAAGGCTTTTTGCAAAGAAATAATGTTATTTCCTCTACTACACGTGAAGCATGGAGTAGAAATTAGACCCCGTGCCTCAAATTTTTATAGACACCACAAGTTAACTGCTGAACAGGCAAACATTTCCAGTGTAGCTTTGTGTTTGTCTTGTCACAGAAGCCTTCTTCCTTTTCCTCTTGCCCCTGAAAGCCCCAATGTCCTTGTTCTGTAATCCTTGTTTTGCTTACAATGAAGTTGGATCTAAATCTTGCTTCAGAATTTGGAGTTGCTTTAGTATCACACACACAACACAGCTTTATCTAAGAAAGCTTTGTTCAGAGACCATTTTTCTTTGGTTTGACCCTGTGTTACATGGCCTACATACATGTCTCTGCCAGTACAGCATTTGACAAGATTAGTATATTTTTTCAGTTGCACTGGACTTCTTTAGTCCTGTTAAATATGGACAAGTTGAGAAAGGGACTTATGTTTTTTAGATTTTCTCTAAATACAGTTTTAAAAAACACAAAACGTTAATGTTGCTTTCCAGCCCAGTTGCGGAGGTTACAAGAAGAAATTGAGAATCTTCGTAAGGAAAAGGAGAACGAAATCTCAAGCACTAGAAATGAACTAGTCAGTGCTCAAAATGAGATTCTGTCCCTTCAACGAGTAGCAGAAAAGACAGCATCGGAACGAGACACAGATATTTCCACTCTGCAAGCGGAGCTGCAGACAGTGCGAGCGGAGCTTGAGCGGTGGCGGAAAGATGCCTCGGATTATGAAAAAGAAATTGTCGACCTGCAAGCCAGTTTTCAGCTCAGGTGCCAGCAGTGTGAGGATCAGCAGAAGGAAGAGGCCTCTCGCTTAAAAGGTAGTTCTTTGAAAGGATGTAACAGACCAGGGCTAAAAGAGCATCCTTCTCACTCTGGGAGACGACAGTTACTCAAATCACTATTGGTCTGTGCCTTTGCAGACATTTACTATGTCTGTACGTATATATATATATTTATACACATATATGTATATTTCTGTATGTTTGTCAAGGCTTGTAGTGTTACAAAAGCTGTTTTCCATGCTTCATTAAATAGTAATTGTCTAAATTAGCTCATGTACTTTGATATCAGGACCAACTATAATTCCACTTAGAAAAGATGGAAAACTTTTACAGTTTGAGGGACTCATACTGCCACAGATTCCAAGAGGATTTGTCTAACTTCTGTAATTTAAGCCCATAAAGGGGGCGCTTCTGACTTTTTAATTCTAGCAAAGCTTCAGTCAAGACAAATAATTGTATTTTATGGCTTAATGAAGCTGTTGATGCCATCTCATTTTTAACGTAAAAAATGTTAAAACAGATTTAAAATTTATTAGCTTGTGTTACTTGATGCAGTCATGAAATAATTTTACTCAATTGAATTAAATTTTATTTACTGCAGGTGAACTTGAAAAGCTGAAGGCAGAGTGGCTTGCTCTGGAAGCTGAATGTGTAAAACTAAGGAAGGAAAATACTTTGCTTACATCTGAACTTCAGCGACAAGAGAAGGAGCTTTCTAGGTAAGGGCACTGTGGGTTTGTCTAGGAGGTACCATAGTAGTTGAAGAGGTTTTTTGGTGGTTTTTCCTCATGAGAGAGGTACTTCATGTCTAATAGTGTTTCAATAAATGCATTGAGATTTTATTTATATCAGAGTATTGGGCTGAACACTTCCATGTCAGTTGTTATCCCAAGTTATGTTTTTCTGCTTTACAAATGCTTTTGTCCTGTTTTATCATCATAAAGTAACCCAACTTCGCTGCTTTTAATAAGGACTTGGAAGTGTGCATTGTGGAATTATTTAGACTTAACAGTTATCCTTCTACTTAAAAGATAATAAACTACGTAGATTCCTAACCTCAAATTTTCTTAGTGTTCAGGGTGGAAAATGATCGCAAATGGTTGGGTGTCTCATGATAGCCTGTCACAGTATAAATAGTGGGCAGAAACCATGTTCTAGATCATGTTTTCCTTAAGAGAAAAATATACATCTTTTTTATCATATCCTTTGGGAGGGGTTTTAGAGTGCAGGAGAATTTGTATTGTACTGTATTTCTTTTGCTGTTTGAGCACATGACATTGCTCAAGGCCATCCAAATCTTCTGCTTGGAAACAACTTCCCCTCTTATCCCTTCATCTGCCTTTTTTGGTTTGTTTTCAGTTTCAGATATTGGAATATAATTCACAGACTAAATATGGGACAACAACTTTGTTTTATTGTGGATCTGAATTTTACCATCATGCTTAGATATATGTGTGGTCTCTTTTCCCTTGTGGCTTCCTCAGTGCTCTAAGATCTAATTGAAAATTGAAAATGTCTCACAGTAAAACATTTCAAGAAGTAATGTACTATTTTTCAGTATTCAAACCTTCCTTTTTGGATTCATTATGCCTTCGTTTCTGGTTTTTTCATACACAAGGTCACACGAGAAAATTACAGGATTTGCATAATGGAGATATGCAAGATCTCTCCCTTATTTTTTTCCTTCCACAGGCATGAATTAACAGTACTTGACTATTACAGTGATTTTTAATGGCCTAATTTTGAGCTCTCTATGATTATTACACAATTGCACTAAACAGCTGAACATACTAGCTATTAGCTTATGCAAGTGGAGTAAGCAGAAGCACACGTGCAAACAAGTGAAATGCTTTGAATAATGTTGGACAGACTCTTATTACAAATTTGTTTCAAAACACTTTGGAGTATATAATAGCAAATACTTTGAGTAATAAAATGTAAAATAAGAAAATAAAAATTAGCTATAACTAATTTAAATTATAGATTGTGGTTAGTTATACACACTAAACTGTGGACAGGTATTTTAAAGCAAGACTGTGGCCAGCCTTTTGTGTCAGTACTGTGTACAAAGAGAGACAGATCTATACTTCTGTTACTGCTCTAAGCTGATATTTACACATTAAAAATAATGTGTGAAGGTTTTGAGGATGAAAAGTGTCTGTGTAAGATACATAAGGAATCAATTTGATTTTGTTTTGCAGCTCTCAGAAACAGAGTTTAGCGCTAACCAGTGATATAAGTGTTCTTGAAATGTCTCGAAAGGAACTTGAAAATCAGATGGGATCTTTGAGAGAAAAACATCAGCGGGATGCAGCTAGTCTGAAAACTCAGCTCAGTGAAGCTGAGAGTCAAGCAAAAGATGTTCAGAAAGAGGTAACACAAAATACTGTTTCCATTTTGAGGGAATATAATGCCCAATGACTGACTTCTAAGCTAAAAGAAAAGGAAAAGTTTTCTAGTAATAAAAAAGATTTCTAGTAATGAAATTTTTTCATAATTTTATTGCAAGCACTTAATGGTAGCTAAGAAAATATAAACTGGCAGTTAAATCTAAAAAGGAAGATTTCAGGTAAAATTACTTTTGTGTTCATTGGGAACTTCCTGAACTTTACTTTGATGCATTACTCCAGTAAATTTACTTTTAAGCTGTTCAGACAGGTAAATTCCTGTTCAGAGTCTTCTGAACATCGTGGTCTAGAGTTTCACTAGCTGTTTTGAGTCAAAATTGATTCTTTTTTAGTCAGTCTGATCTTCCTAGTTAGATTTAAACTCTTATTTGAGTGGAACTATACACTCTTTACAAAGATCTCCTTTCATCTGACTGGATCGTTGGGCTGCTGAAGATGACTTGCAAGTGCATGAGGGTCAGCATTTTGAGCATGTATTTCATCTGCCTGGCATCTGAGGATTGTCTGGAAGAAAGACATATTTTCCAACACTTACTTGCTTCCTCTTAGGAGCATTTTTAGTGTTTCCCCAGTCACTGCTCTTAGGGGTTTTTTTGCAGTACTTTGCTTTGTTAATTCATCCATGTCACATTCCTTACAATTTTCAGAATCTGAAAAACCCAGTCATGTTAGTCTGTGTTTTTGTAATCAGATGTGTTCGCACAAATTTGTGGCAAATGCCAGTACTGAAAGTCATTGATTCTGTGCCTGTCAGGAGGACTACTAGAAAGCTTGTGATCTCCAGAAAAAATGGAATGTGGGTTTGAAAGAGGAAAAGCTGTCCATCCTGTCGGAACATGTCACATTCACCCAGTACTGTTTGTAATTGACCCACACTGAGGATGATTTTTGCTCCTATTTGCTGGGTGTAGGGATTGAAGCTGCAGCCTAGATGTAAGACAACTATTCAAATGTGAAGAACTCTTTGTTCCCCTGCTTTTTGTTTTGTCCTTTCCAGTATGATAAGGAATAATTGATGTAAGACATGAACTAAGGCCTTGCATTTACTTTGTATTTCCTTGGTTTTAGTAATTCTAGCCCTTCAAGTCGGGCAAAAATCTTCATTTAGATAAAAAAGGAAATCTAAACTCTACACTGCTTCTATGAGAAAAGAGTGTACTGATCCAAGGCACGTTATTCCAGGCAGATGACAGAAAAGGAGGCTGTGTACTAAGCAAATGTCAGCATGTGTTGGGTGTCCAGGGCTCCACAGACTGTTCTCTCTTTGTCTTTAGTATGAAAGAACACAGACTGTGCTCTCCGAGCTGAAGGCAAAGTATGAGGTGGCTGAGCAGGAAAAGCAGTCACTCACGGAAGAGCTCAAACAGTGTAAAGAGAACCTGAAGCTGCTACAAGAAAAAGGAAACAACGTAAGTCTGTACAAAATGTGTGGGGAAGTCAGATTATGCCACTGACAATCCTGTTGATTGAAGGAATATGGAAGAGTCAAATAGAAAAGGATGGACTTTAAAAAAAAAAAAAGGCTGTGTACTCATATATACATATATATATATTTGCAAAATTCCATTCTGGTCCTACCTGTGCAAATTTGTAGGTCATTACACTGTTACAATTAACACAAAAGTTCAATTTACAGTCGTGTGACAGGTTTAGGTATGTCTTTAGATATCTGCTCTCTTGAAAACATATGGCTTAAATGCTAGTGAACCAGAACTAAGGAAAACTCTTTGATTCCAAAAAAATGATACAGGGGTAAAAGCTTAGAAACCTGTATCCAAATGAATTAAGCAACCTTTTTCAAGATGCTTTTATTTTCTTAGTGTTTATTACAATGGATGTTCCCTCCTTACTCTGGCTTATTCTTCTTAACTGGTTATTCCTGATGGGCTCATGCTTTAAGCAGTACAGTTGAACTGTCCTTTCTATTCACTAATGAAAATACTGGTTTCTATTGCAATTAATTTGAGAGGTTGTATCATTAGAACTGAGTTTACAGCAAGAGACAACTTTTTTTTTTTTATATTGAGATTCTGAAATCTTCCAAACGTTAGGAGTGTGGCAGACACATTATAAGGGGGTCATGGCCTTATTTTTAGGTACCTTACTACCCTGGGAGGACTGGTTTATTGTCTTCCTTTGCTGCCTCTGTGGTCACTGCAGGATGAACAGTAGTGGACAGTACAAAACAGAAGAATAATGAATGCTCTGTGATATACCCTTTTAGAAAACTGTTTCTCTCACTACAAAGAAATTTTACAGTACCCCATCCTCTGAAATCAGCTGACTCCTAGATGCCCAAAAGTTTGTATGAATACCCTTGCCATAATCAATTCCTGAATATAAACGTCTAACATCATAGAGCTGTCGAAGATGTAAAGAATTCAAAGCCCGTCTCACTTTCTTCAGCCATATTTTCAGAAACATGATTTTATAATGTTATAATTCTCTCGGAACCTGATTCTTGCTTAGAACTCTTCTGCAGTGCTCAGATCATACTGAGTTACTTAACTAGGCAGAAGTCAAAAACAACCAGCAAAAAAACCCACCCCATTGTAGTAGAAGAGAACACACTGAATAAATAATAGCGAAAGTGAGATTTACTGCTCTGTTAAAAACATCAACCTCAGAATTAAAATGACCAGTGGAAAAGGGGGATAGTAGAGGGAAGACATACTGTGAAGGGAATTGGCACACCTGATGGCAGTGGAAACGCCTGTAAGGTAAAGGAAATTTTAGGAAGAATTAGAGGTAAGTAAATGAAATCAGGAACCAGGGCAGTTGCCAAAATCTGCTTCCAGAGGAGGAGTTAGTTATGACAGCTGAAACCTGGAGGTCAGGGTGTGATGAAGAGCATCGAGCCGTATAAGGACTTGCAGGACAAACTCGCTGTTGAGCAAACATTGCTCCCCGTCAGTACTGTAAAACATGTCCATCTTGGGGATTATTTCAAACATCGTGGATACTGGGCTGAGTTCCAAGGTCAAATTTTTCAAGTACCACTGTCCCCTTATGCTGGAATCATTATCTGCTACTTCATTTCCGAGGAACAGAAAGTGGCTTCCCACTGTGGGATTTGTTCCTTTTTGCAGCCCATCTGTGTCTGAGTTTGCACATCTTCATATTCTAATAAAAGATGCATATTTTTGTTAAAGCACCTAGTTAAGTGCTCCTTGACAAGAAGAAGATTTGTTATATATTGATAAGTTCGTGAAGGGAAAAATTTCATTGTTTGGAGGCAATTTCATTGGATGCAGTGGATATTTATCATCGGTTTCATTTGCCAAGATGCCACAGCCATGAATGTGTGTAACTTACGAAAAAAAATAAATCCATAGACTTGTTCGGTGAACTGACAAATGTTAGAAAAGACAAGGCTTCTGTACTCCATTTGGGATATCATTTAAATTTTAAGTTCTGATACTTCAGTTTTACTTTTAAAAAACTTGCAGTGTTGTGTTCTTGACACGCTTAGCAGTGTGGTGTACTACTCGTGCTTGCATGCTCGTAGTCACTGGTTATTTCCTGATGCGCTTCATACGACAGATTTAATGATGTGAATGGTTTGAGAACATCAGCTGCTCTGGTTGATTTGAACTTCTGGCACTTTTGTGAACACTGCTGTGATTATTTCTGCCAGCAATGCTTTCTGTGGGAAGGTGGCACTGTGATTTGTGGCACCAGTGACACAAAAATAATCTTGCATGAAAATTACTTCAATAGTTACACATGTCTGTTAAATACTTGCCTTGATTGGGAAAAAAAAAAAAGTAATTGAATGGCAGAGACTAGAATACCTTCTAATATTCCTGTGTTTTGAACCATATTGGAGGTTCTATGATTAAGTGACTTCTACAAATTCATAACAGGATGAGATTTTATTTATGAATCAGTGTTTTAGAAACTTCAGTCATGAACTTATTATTTATTTATTTGACTGAACAAAAATCAAAGTAGCTTCAGCACAAAAAAAAAAAAGTTTTAAAAATATTTGGCATGGTTTGAACTTACCCCTGTGTGTCTTTGTGTGTGCACAAATATGTAGGCTAGGATACAGAGAAAGCAGATGTCTTCCAAGGACAGCTTAAAAAAAAATTTAGTCCATTTTTCTTTTTAATTTATCCTGTCATGGATAGAGGCTGTCCATCCTGAATGTGCAGTAGTTTACAGCTAATTGAACATAGCTGAGAAAACGTGTGGCTGGTTCCAAGGAGGCCATAAGCTGAAGGAACCCTGCAGGCTGGTCAGCTGCAGTTGGGCCCAGCTGCAGCATTTGACCCATTTTCAGAATTGCATTTGGTCACAAGGCTGCTGACCTGGCAGAGATGCTGAGCTTTGTGGTATCTCTGATGGAAATGTGCTTCTCTGCTTTATAGTAACTGAGTGTTGATTGTACAGTCATGTTACAATCTCACGGAAACGTCTGAATTACTGGGTTTGCCTGTGGACATGGTTAATTGACTCACTAATGGAGGAAAAAGATTGTTTTTCCTGGAGGCTGGTGATGGAAAATGGGAAAGGCTAACTAGCAAGGAATGAAGAAATACCTGAAAAATTCAAAATCTGGTGTGAGTCTGTGTACCTCAAGAAATCCAGATGGGATTTCGTCTCACTTAGAAAAACTAAAACCAACTATAAATAAGATACAGGCAAATCAGTTTAAGATTTGTGTTGGTTTTAAGTGCTAAATTCCAAGTTGTGACAAGAGGTTTCTTGGAACATTTTCTGCTTACTTCCCTTTATTTTTAAACCTCCCTGTTCATTTGAGTAGAATGGTGTACTAACTTTGTATACCAGATTAGATAATGCTGTAATGTGTTAGATGTCTTTTAATACATTTCAATTAAAACAAAACTTACTGACTTATTTTCCCCTCTCTAAATCATCTTTACCTGATTGATTTTTATAGCACAAAGTGATTTTTAATATCCCTTCCCTTCTTTAGCCTTCCATATTACAACCCGTCCCAGCCGTATTCATCGGCCTAATCCTGGCTTTCCTGTATTGGTGTTACGGCCCATTGTGGTAGCGAAAGGTACAAGCACTACTGTTCAGTCAATGTATGTTTGTCCCTCTCACCTGTTTGTGCCATTTCTGTATGAAATAGTGCATGGTTCAAATGCTCACAGGTATTTCTTTACCTGAAGCAAACCCTTCATTTAATATGCCATTCTGTTGATAACTGATGAGCTGAGCAATCAACTAATCATTTTAACATCTATGTGATTTCTTTTAATCCTAACAATTAATTTCATCCTAACTGGTTCTGAATATGCCTCTTCTAACTTGGTCTCGGTTTGCCTTTAGCAAATGGGCTGCCTTTTGCACAATGCTGTGATGCTAGGGCTTGTAAGAAAACTTAATTGCTTGATTAACTATGGAAAATGAAGAGTTTGCCTCTAATAATAAAAATCGACAAGCTTTGGTTCCTATCTATGGACTAAGAAATTCCTCTCTGGCTCTAAACACTTTAATTTTTCTCACTATTGCTGATGGAAAGATGGAAAAAAAGACAAGAAATAGGTGGTTGGTTTGTATTCTGAACTCTCAGCTTGCATTTTCTCTAATGTCTCTCAGTGTGTCCTCCTCTTGAAATGCCATTGTTGTCATGCAATGTTGTGACAGTCCGTTAAAAATGATGTTGTTAGGATCTGCTCCAAACTAACGTCACAGATCTGGATTTGAACATTCCAAAGTTAAAGATTCAGTTCTGAATAAACCTGTGTCTAGCGATGACTCGGCACAAACCATGTTTCAAACACCTCAAGCCCTCGCATGTTTAAGAGCAGATTTCTGAGGTGCCTACACTAACGAACCTGGGAATACGGAGCTGCCAAACGTTCTCCTGCTGATCCTCAGTCCTGAAGAGTTGTGGAGTTCCCTGTGCTAGAGAACACGGTTTGCTGTGATGCTCCGAGTCAGGACTAGCCTGCAGCAGGGCTCGTGGGTAACATTGTAGTGATGCCTATCAACAGGTACTCAAGACTTGCAGGAACCACGAGGTAAACTGATTAGTATGAATTAGAACAGATATGATATTGATTTCTTTTTTCTCTCCACACAGAGACAATGGCCTTGGATGCCTGTGATGGCAGCTTTGGTTGCTGTAACAGCCGTGGTGCTGTACCCAGGCCTAACCAGAGCTTCTCCATGAGAACTGTTGTTGAATCCATACACCGTCCTCCCTTTAGAAGCTGGCAACATTCATATACTGAGGGAAAACAGATTAATTCTCTTCCTTTTTACCTCTTAATACAGCACAGCTCTGCGTGAGAACAGCAGTAGGGTCATTTGCTTTAAACTGTATAAAATGTATCTGTCTATAAAGAGGGAATAAAATTGTGATTCATCATACTGTGAGCAATATTTTTGCTTACAACTTCATGCAAGTTTTAAATTAGTATGTTGGGGTTCTGAATACTATAATGGTGGCCTAAAGTAGGCTTCTTGGTACCAAATTATTTATAATGGCTAGGGTTGTGGACACTGACTTTAGAATCTGATTGCCAGAAATAAGAGGAAAATACATTTCTGATTTGGACATCCAAGCCAAGTAACTTTGCAGATACTTGGGAAACAGATGCAGTGTGCTCAGTGCCTTTCAGTATGATGTATTTTTTTTTTTAAACTAGTATATCGTTTTACTTGCTGTTAGTCACTGAGCTGTTGGGAACAAGACTTTAAGAAAACTTCTCTTACCACGCCTTTCGAAGGAAGCATATTTTTCTTTGATAAGGATTGCTTTATTAATGGGTTTGGGGAATAAACACAATTCATGTCCAGCCTTAAAGAGATAGAGATATTGATGGTGAAGACCAGCCTAAAGTATTTAGTGTGCGCGTGTGCGAGTGTAGCATGTGTGTGTTCTTGAGTGAACTGAGGTGTTTCTGGGAGCAAGTACTTGGTCATTTGATGGACATAGTGCAGTGATTCAACTTATGTTAACTTTAGTTTGAATGTAATTTATTAAATTTCATATATTTAAAGAGATACATTCTTTAAAAGTATGAATACCTTCTCACATATCACATGTATCAGTTTATTTTTTCAGTCATTTGATACTCTCTGACTTGAGCTGGAGAAGCTCTTTAGATAAGCTTTTGTTGACGTAACTTTATTAAGAGAACTGCTACAGTACATCTGTGATTAGCTGAAAACATCTAAGATACATAAAATACTACGAAATTGGAATCATATGCCTGCACAAGTATGGTCAGGTGAAGATGATTTTAATTTGGTAGTAAAATTTTGTGCATCCTCATCACATGGCTGTAAGTATGATGCAGTGGTCCCCATTACAAAGTTGATTTTCCTTATCTAAGTACTATAACTATTGCTATTTGCTGACTTTTGGTGGGAATCACTGTAGTTAGTGCTGAATTATATGTAGACTGTAGTTGTCTTGTTCAGCTCAACAGTTCTGTCAAAAAAGTTTATTAAAGACTTAAGTAATATGCTAAAGAATGGTAAAGTAAAATGGCTCTGCTAAAGGCAACTTCAAAATAGGGAGGTAATCTCAGCAATTCAATTGGCTTTAAAGGATGTTATGGCAATCGACAGATAGTTTAAATAATTAAATAGAAATTTAGCATATAATTTACTTTGTGAGGTTTTAAGGGTCATTGTCCTTTAATTAAAGGTTCTATCTTAAGTTACATGGGATTTGCTAATGGGAGGATTATTAGTTGGAAAAAATAGTCCACAAGTGACTTGTAGAAAATAAATATTGTCATTTAGTTCATTCATTTCATCCTTTTCAGTTGCAGGAAGCCACCCAACCACAGAACACTCGTATGCCAGTGGTACTTAGTACCTCTTGTATATAGGTTATTGCAAATATTGTTCTGAAATGCTTAACTTCAGAATTACATTTTTTAAAGTAAATAATTGTTTTAAATCTATTTTGTAAAGATATAAAAATACAATAGAATTTCTGGAGTACAGATTAAACTATTTGCACTAACACACGTGATGTGCATGATTTAATAAAATAACTTTACTCTCCCTATGCATGTTTGAGTTGAATGTCATTTGAAAACAAGAGATTCATGCTAAGTTTCTTTTGCACTAGATATTGCCACAGTTATAGGCACAATGTCTGCAGCATGTCCAGTAGAAGCAAAAGACTTTTTTTTTTTTTTTTTTACTTTGTATTTCACATTTGCACTGGTTTTAAGTTTTTGTCTGGCTGATCCCTCTCCTGTTTGTGGTTTTCAGAAAGAAATGGGGTAGGAGAGAGCCATGCAAGGCTTAGGAGCATATTTCCACGGGGAAGGAAAAAGGTATTCAGAGCTGAAGGGCGGCTGTGCCTGTGGCAGGGTGGTGAGATGGGAGGAGCAGTGCCTGCAGGTCCTGGGCAATAGAGGAAAAAAAGCCCTGCTGGGGGAAGGGACCTGATGCTGCCTCCTCGCTTACTCAGCATCTCGAACTCTCTGTCCCTCTTTCAGCTACTGTTTCTTTTTCAGTGGATTCTCTTCTCTCCTCCCTGCATGTAGACATGGCGTGAGGAGGTGGAGTGGAGCCTGGTGGAGCAGGGGTCCCTCCTGCCTGGCAGCAGGGAAGGTGCCAAGTTCCCTGGGAACAGCTGGGAGGGACCTGAACTGCAGCAGTGCTGCCTGGGACACAAGTTTGTTCATGTATTAAAGACTAACGCTGAGTTTTCAGAAATCTTTAGAGCATCAGAGAGCTGCAGCTTGAGACCCAACGTGGTTGTAATAAGGGAGAAATATTCCTAATCTCATTCTGTGCATGTGTGCATATTTATATACACAGAGTACACATTGCATGGGGGTTTGTGCTTACAAGTATACCTGTGGTTCCCTAATACAGTGCCTTTCCCAGGAGTTCTTGACAATTGCATGTTCAAAATGATGAGGAATGAGCTAAAATGCACAGTTCACTCGTATGTTGTGAGAATCCCTGGAGAAGGGTTGGGTAACTGGGAAGCTGCTCTTCTTCAGTGCTTTGATACTAAAACAGCAAGTGGAGTTATTTTGCAAGCACTCCTTGCACAAATCTTTCTGGGTTTTCATTGCTCTTGTTTTTTTAATGGTAAATACATGTGTTCTTTTACATTCAAATTTAGGTTCTTTCTTCTGTGAGGCTTGATTAGCTAAGCCTTGGAGTTACTGTAAGGAGCAGCTTTTCACGTGTAAGATGCTCTACTTGTAAAACAAATGCTCTGAGCTTGCACTGACGTTTGAGGTTTTAAAACAGTTCCTCATACTAGAAAAGTTAGTTGTTTTATCAGTCGCTAGTTCAATTTGGAAGATTTACTGTAATAGAACATCTGAACGCTTCTTCAGGTTTGTCCTGGTGTCCTGACTGAGGCACCTTTTTTAAATTCTAAAAGAATTCTACCTACAGGGGGACTACAATAGCAGGCCTTTTATTTAAAAATATGTAATATGTAAAAAAAATAGTGTGATTTTTTTCCTGTTCTTGTAGCTGAATTAAATGTATTCTTCCAGAGTCTTAGCCTCATCCTTCTTGCAGAATCTCTGGATTTTTTGGTGCTAAATGGAGCATTGGGAGCCTGCACAGTATATTGCCAAGTGTTCTCATAAAACAGTGAGACTTAGTATCAAATGACTGATGGCTGAAGCAAAAGGTAAAATCACCTGTGCATGTATTTTTGGGGTATATTCCCAAGTTATTTTTCTAAAGTATATTACCTGTTCCGGAATTTCGGTGTGCTTTACATAAGATTTTGAATGTCTCCTGCCTTAATCCATAGGGTTCTACCACTTGCAAGAATCATTTCTTCAGCTTGAATCTTCTCCATGACAAAACCACTGCCGAATTCATTCCACCAGCAGCATCTGAGTGCTTTTTAAAACACCAGGTCACCACAACGGCTTTTGGGAAGCCACTGTCGTTTGCACTGGCTCTGCAACTGGGGCTGGCTGGGTTTCACCTCCCCTCAGGCTGTTCATCCACCATTAGTGTTTCATTAGCAACTGTGTCAAGGTTTTGAGTCTCCATTTTTAATAGCAATGGATCATATAAAAGAATTACAAGCCATATTTTTTCCTTCTCTCTTGCGTATACCTCTGTTTGAAGGGTGATTGCTTCCAGCGAACAGCTGCATTGAATTCCCCAGATCCAGCTGATTTACTTATCCCAGTCCCTCTTTGCACATGCTTATGGACACAGAATTCTTCTTTCTCCTCTGGTGGGGAATTGGGCTGCAGTTATTGGGATTTTTTGGGCTTCCTGGGTTTTTACTTTGTATCAATTTACTGAAAGTGAGCAGAGGTTTGCCCACAGAGCCAAATTCTTCTGCTTGGAAGAAAGGGTTGTACCCACTACTGCTTTAAAAACTGGGTGCTACCCGTATCTGACTAGAGGCTCCCAGCAGGAGGAGGTGAATCAGCAACTGAAACCCTGGTTTCAGTGTTAAGGGCCGTTAGAGGCCCAAGTTCCCATTTGGAAAGGTAGCAGGAACCCATCACTTTTCTGGATGTCACAATCATAAAACTTCACTGACTGATTTCAACATCAGCAGCAGAGTGTCAAGAGGTTAAGCATATGTTAGAAAAAAAAACCCTTTTGCTTTAAGGACTTAAGAAAAAGGATCACTCTCCTCTGTAGGTAAGTTATGTAAGCAACTACTTTCCTCAAAAAAAAAACCCAAAACAAAACCTTGTGATTGGGTTCATCTTGCTTTGGGTCCCAAAAATTGGGCTTCACTTTATCTCTGAGGATACTTTTTGGAGGATATCCTCCTACAAATGTCATCCTGATCTAGGGATTTGACATGCCATGATCATACCTTTCAATCTTATTTTATATGGATGGATTGAATTTCTTAATTTTTATTTCTTCATCCCTCTAGTTTTTGTTGTCAGCCTTTTAAACAATTTTTAATTTTCCGAATGTTCTTTTTTTGAAGACTAGATGCCCGAACAGAACATGTCCTTACAGTAATTACCTTACTGACATCATATAAATAGACAATAAGCTTTATATCCTGCTCTGGTATTCCCGGGTGACTGTCTACCAGAACTTATGTTGGGATTCACAGACTTCTAGCATCTGGATTTTCATCTTGTGAATCAAATCAATGTATTCCTTGCAATACTGTTTGGTAAAAATCACTGTTGGGAGCATTCCAAGGCAGAACCTGTTCCCACGACTGTTCAGCACTTGAGAGGGGTTTTTTTTGCCCTTCAGGTTTTTACAGAGATGATTACTGAAGCACTTCTGGGCTATTGATCATACACTGTTGAACAGTAGTGAGCCAAAACCAGATCCCTGAAGCACAGCAGGGAAAACATTCATAGAGTAATTCCTTTGCTTAGTTTTTGCAATCTGCCAGCTATTCTGTAATCCACATTATTAGTTACAGTGGTAGTAGTGTAGTGATCACTTTTATTGGAAGGCCATGATTTACAGAAGCCTTGCTTTAACAACACCAATAACAACACCTTTTTTTTTTTTAAACTTAGAAAAGTGGAATTTTATTTTTAAAATGCTTCGACAGGCACGAATTATTCTACCTTCTTGAATTTTGTGCTGACTGCTTCCCAGAGATTGCTGTGATTCGCTTAGATCTTAGGGTGGAGCAAAGCCAGTCCTTTTCCCAAGATCAGACCTTTTACTCTCTTCCCTCAGCCCCACTGCGTTTGCCCATTTAGTGCCACTTCCCTCTACAAGGCATTGCAAATCCGAAATCGTTGACTGAGTTTGTCGGTGTGCCCGGTGTGGCTCGGCGTCGCTCCCAGTGCTGGGTGCGTGGCAGTTCTGACGCTCCGAGGGATGTGCATGTGTGGACGTGGCTGTTCTGGGACTGCGCTTGCATGTGGCAAAACAGATCGTGATCGCTGGCGTTTGGCAGCCGTGGGAGTGGGGATGTGATTGGGATTCTCAGTTCATTAATTCTCAGCTGTGAGGATGGAGGTGTTGGTAGGGAGGTGGAATTCTTGTGCTGTGTCAGGTGCCACACTGAAAATGCAAATGTGCTTCCAAGCGTGTCATCCCTCCATCGTGTCTGATGAACAAATCCAAAGCCTGGGTTAAACTAAAAGTAATTTTAATTACCTGATCGTATTAGTTCAGTAACTTCAGACAAAAGGTTGAAGTGGTCAATTCATTCTGTTCTATTGGAATAAACTTAACCAAAACTTGCCCATATTTGTTTCAGTGCCCTTTGCTGGGAAACGATGGTTGGTTGGTTTTTTTTAGAAACACAACACACACACTATGAGTGTTAAAGTACTGCCTTCGGTATGGAATGGATTTACTATTTTAATCTTTTCATGCTAGATCATTTATGAAGCTTATATTCTATTTATATTTCTTGTAAGGAGTTCTTGCTCTGGAAAATAATTTTATTGAGTATGTCATCAGTTTTGATGTGACAAAACTACTTCTTGTCATGAATAATACAGTGGCTCTTACTTTAAAAATGTTCCAAATATGCAATATGTCTTTTGGGATGAATAAATGGTAAAAAATATGAGAATAAATTTACAACACAACAGAAAGCTGATGTGTATTGTACATAGTCTTTCATTCAGCCTAACTCCAAATTTCAGCACTCCACAACTTCCGAACCTGTTACACTCTGCTTTATTGCGATAGAAGACAAGTTACTAATTAATGAACCAATTAAAACTTATTTTAAAATTGGAATCTTTTTATCTGCTCATTTTGTACGAATGGGGTTTGCAGGCACATGACCGTCCCTGCTCTGTGAAGTGCTAAAGCCGGGCTGCGACAGCTCTGCGTGTGACCGCAGGGGCAGGAGGGCTGGAGCAGGGGCCAGGAGTTCAGCCTGGGGCTGTGCGAAGAGTTCCGTGCGTTTTAGTGACCAGACACCCTCAGGGTGTCGTTCATGGATCATGCTTTAAGAAAACCAACAGTCTTACTGTCTTTTATCTGCACTGTAAATCAGATGGAATTCTGGGGCTCTGTTTCAGTGCTGACTCAGAAGGACATTTCCTGAGTCACTTGCATAGTTTTCAGCGAGTTTGAGGAAGGGAAGTCTCCTCCCTGTTTGCTCTGTGGTTTGGATCCGCCCCAGGGCGCAGTTTAAGTGCACATGGTTGCACTCCAGACTGTGGTAAGTCCTGGTGTAAGACCCTGCGTAACTTGTCTCTGCTATTCCTCTGTTTAAAAAGTTTAAGTCAGAGTTCACATGAAAACATTCTCCCAGATGAAGTAGATGTTTGGGGGTTTTGAAGGGCAGAAAAAAACAATCTAAAAAAGTGTTAAATACGTGTGCTGCTCTTCATGGGGTGCCGTTGGTAACACCTTACATGTGTCAGTAACTTTGTCTTGACTTCTGGTCTTCCAAACAGCAGTGCGGAGCGCTCTTCCTTAGCCACTCAGTGAGTTTTACCTAAAGGTGAAAAAGGGTGATAAGGTTTGCGCATTCGTAAAGGTTCAGCATCAGGATTACAGGCTCGTTGGGTGTGATACTCGGGGTGTTTGGTGTTTCTGTTCTATGTGTAGCAGCCACAGCTGAGTGGCAGTTTCGCCGCTGCAGAACCCGACTGTAATCCAGCTGTAGCTGGGCATTGTAAGACACATTTATTGCTCTTTTTTTTTTCCACTTCATAATTATTGTAATGGCACGTAACTGAAGATGTAGCCTGCAGCAACTTCAGTCATTTTTAATTGCACTTACACCCTTGGGCTGGCCAGGTGTTGGTGTGTCTGTGCTACATGTTGCAGCGATAGTGTGCCCTTCCCCTGCAGACTTCTCTCAACTGTAATTCTTCCCTAGTTTCCAGTCCTTTGAGATTTAAAAGACTCTCACCACTTTTTTAATCAGTAAATTTGAAGTTGCTGCCGTGGTGCACCTGCAGGGTAGTGTTTATATATTTTTATATGTTTATATATTCCATAATTGTGTCCCAGCCAATAATAAATTATTAACAGTCTCCCTTATTATTGCTTCACAGGAGGACTGCTTTTGCAGCAAGTGAGGGTGTTCCTGTTCAGGAGGAGACTTAGTAGATAAATAGCAAAAAAATCTTTAATGACTTACATGGTGTTTCTTATTTCAAATCTAGAGACAGTGGTAAAAAATTATTTGCCCCAAGCTGATGTTTCTCCTGGTAATTAAAAAACAAATACTGGAATAGTTCCAGCAGAATGACCACTTCTGGGATGTTTCTTTGGTGAGAACTGAATTGCTTTATCAGATATGTAGGATGTTGCATCTGCTTGGAATGTGGATCTGCAGGATGTCCCTGCTACTGAATGACTGTCCTTAGATGGGCAGGGAAATGTATCAGGGAAGCCTTTGGTGTAAAGTTTATCAAGATGGAAGATGAGACCACTGCACTGGCAGGGATCATTGTCAGCTCAGGCACCTCAGTTCTACTCCTGTGCACATGGACTCATGTAACAGTGGTGTGTTCATTTGGTTCATTTAATGTGAATTGTTTCCAGTTCCCATAAAATACATTTCACTGGAGATTATTAAAACACGGTAAGTTTTTTTTATTCAGAAATAAAGATCAGTAATTGGGTATTTAGTAATGTCCTGCAGCTGTATGGGTTAACATTTTAATTTCTTGGACTGTAAGTAGGGCCTCACTGAGATCCTGCTGGCTCAGATACTTCATCAGGAAACTGCTGTATTATCCTTTAGATTTTGAGCACGTACTGGAGTCCTTCAGTCCTTTTGGTTGTGAAGATAGTCTGAAAATATAGAGTTCTAACTCTGTGAAGTTGCTTCCTGCAGCCTCTGAAGGGCAAGCTAGGGAAGCAGTCTGCTTGTCCTGATGAGTTTGACTGTAGGTGTCTGTGATCCAGGTGTGAGCAGACATCTCCAACTGAGGAGAAGGAGGAGGATGACTCAGGGCAGAGTCATGTCCTGTTAATACTGGTTAGGGACACCACCACCTCACTCTTCCTGCTTCTGACTAATGGGAGCTGAAAAGCCATAAAAAGAGAATCCTTGAAATATGAGAAAGCAAAAGCCAGTCCTTCAGAAGTCTGTGGTGTCCAAATCTTGCATGCAGGCAGCTTACCTGTTCAAAAGCAGCTCAAGCTCAGCACTGGATTTATGGAGGTACTGGAGTCCAGTGGGCCTCTCTCCACTGCTGGTGGCTGTTGCTGCCCCGTTGGTGAGGCTGCTGGCTGCAGACCCAGGCACACACATACTGGCCTTGCCTCCCTCCAGCCACGAACCCTGTGGTTTTCTCTGCAATCATAGGCTGAGATATTTGCCATGATGCAGACTCTGGTGCATTTGGAGAAGTGAGTTCTAGGGTTGATTTCATTAAACGAGATTACAACTGCTCCAGTGTCCAGAGTGGGAGAGCTGAGCCCCAGTAGTTGGCAGTACCCACGAGGGGAGGCTGTGAACACCCATCAGTGAAAAGCAGTGTCCGGCTCTTGCATCTCAGTGTACTGCGGCCTGCCTTGTTGGCTTTCAGCTGGAGTCCAGCATTTATGCTAATGGGCGGGGTTAGCTTGGATATTGGGAAGAATTTCTTCACTGTGAAGATACTGGCACAGGTTGCCCGGAGAGGCTGTGGCTGCCCCATCCCTGGAAGTGTTCGAGGCCAGCCTGGATGGGAGCTTTGAGAACCTGGTCTAATGGAAGGTGTCCCTGCCCATGGCAGAAGGATTCGAATGAGATGGTCCTTAAGGTGCCACGCCACCCAACCTGTTCAGTGATTCTGTGCTTGAGTGTATTTATGCAACTTCTCTTTTACCAGCACACATTCAGTGAGCAAAGATGTGTTCGTGTGGCTTCCGGAGTCAGGTGAACACTGTAGCAGAAACAAGCAGGTGTAGCAGAGCTTTGCATGAAACTCCAGTTATCTCTACAGTCTGTTTTAGCAGGATGAAGCTTTGTGCTTCTCAATACAGTTTTAATGGCATAGAGGTTCAAATAAAGCTATTTCAAGCTTTTAAAATCTAATGTGTTAGAAGGATAAAGTTGGAGTTGAGATGTGGTGTGTGCTGTGTGCACAGATCTCTGCTGAGGCATCTTAGTTTGCAAAAGGGTGTTTGAAAACCTTCCCCAAAAATATTGGCTGCGTCCCAATAACTTTTAAACTGGCATTTAAGCCAGAAAGGATTTTTTCTTTTGGTTCTGTGCTACATTGCACAGAAACTGACTCTTTTAAGCAAGGAGCTTCCACTAACAGCTTGAGATGTCAAATCTCAAATTTCAAATACATTTCAAAACATATTTTGTGATGCAAAGTACTTCCCCTACAGCCTTCAGGAGGAAGTCCTTGCTGGTGGTTGCTTGCTTCTGTTTTTCCTCAAATATGTCAGACTGTTTTTGCTGAAGTAAATTACTTGTCATCTTCAGTACATAAAAGCCCGTGTAGCTGCACTGGCTCTGAGTGTGCTGCCCCAGCAGCCCCGTGCTGTGTGTTTGCTTGTTTTGGTTTCGTGGACAATAAGCTGGTGGCCTGGGACGTGTGGCCTGGCCTGTGTCACTGTGAGAGGTGGCAGGAGCGTGCAGGAGGAAGTTCCAGGTGTCTTGAGAGGAAGGAAACAAGGGGAAAACTGCGTTTTGGGGAAAGTTCCCACACAATGCAAAGGAGAAGCACAGGGCGGGGGGGCATCAGGAAGGGAAGGATGGGGGTGTTCCTGTCTGCTGCCTGCCTCCCTGAGCCAGTGTGGTGGTGGAGAGTCCCCAGCTCCTGCCCGGTGCCGGGGGAGCTGCCCTGCATGACCCTGAGTGCAGTGAGGTGGAAGGTGCTGTTTAATGTTTAATGCACTGTGCAAGGGAAGGGCCTTAGAGACAGTATCTGCCTTCCTTCCCTATGCCTGAACCTCATGGGAAGCCTGTTCCATTCTTATCCCCTTCCTGGCATTGACCTGTGGGTCTGCTGTGACCAGAGGCTTCCTCTCACCCTTGTGGGGCCAGCACTTTCCACCGCCGTGTGAGAGCCGGGTCCATACAAAGTAGCTGCCAGTCATGTCCAGAGGGTTTTAACCGGAGACACCCTTCTAGGCACTGAGGTCTCCAGGAAGCCAAGTCTTTGGTCTCGGCAGTCATGACTGCAGGAAACGTTGTGGGAGGAGATTTGGTGGAGATCCCCCTGCAGAATGCAGCTGCATGTGCTGCTGGGAAGGCACAGTGCCCCTGCAGGGTGGGCACAGTGCCCCTGCAGGGTGGGCACAGCCCGTGCTGACAGCAGCCCTGCTGGTCCCAGGGCCAGGACTTGTTGTAGGTGACTGCGCCAGGAGAAGGTAAGATCTGGGGACCTGTTGTGCTGTAGCAGGAATGACGGTGCCGGCACGTCCTGCGTGGTCTGAGTATTGCCTTGGCTAAACTCTGTGTTATGAGTGAGATGCCTTTGGTGCATCTGTCGCCTCATTCATTGCCTCATCCGTGGAGCTTGGCTTAGGCCATCCCTGTGGCTAAGAGAGACAAAGATCCTTTTAAAACTTAAAAGAATCTTTGTTCTAGTTTTGTTTTGTCTAATTCTCACTTGTATATAATAATGTACATAATATATATGGAAAAAATGATCTTCACTTAAATGTTTTGTTCTCTAAACACAAGCCAGTGGAAAATGCTTCATCAATACTTCCTTACAGTCCCACAGATCCAGACAATGCAGTGCACAGTACTGTTTTAATCTACATTTACTGTTAAATAAATCATTAATTTTACCAGAAGCAGATGTCAACTTTGTAGTCTCAAAAAAACCACAAACCAACAAAGCACCCCCCAAAACAAAAGGATAAAACCCTTTAGACTTAGTATGTGGCCTAAATGCAGCCATCCCTGCTCCTGTGCTGCTAACTGGGCCCTTCCTGTCACCCTCCTTAGCCCTTGGGGTTTCTGACAACTGCTGAGAAGGAACCCTCCCCATTACAGAGCATTGCAATACTTGTTACACGATGTCTCTCGGTGGGAAGAAACAATCAGTTCACACCCTTTAAGTCCAAACTATAAGGTAAAAATAATCCCTTTCTATTCTCTCCTGAACAGAACTGCTCCTGGAAAGCAGAAACAAACCCTAGTAATTGCTCTATGTCCCTGGAGTCCTTAACAGAGCATCTGCAGACATGACAGGAACAAGACCTGCTCCGGGATCCCTGCAGTTTTCCGCAATGGCAGAGCTCAGTTCATGCGT
Organism: Cephalopterus ornatus; assembly: GCA_013396775.1. Lineage (NCBI taxonomy): Eukaryota > Metazoa > Chordata > Aves > Passeriformes > Cotingidae > Cephalopterus > Cephalopterus ornatus. Next base: position 480,650 of record VZRE01016166.1, on the reverse strand, counting down.
TACTGTTTCGGTGCTGTGTGTGCGCTCAGTGCTGTGGCTTTACAAAGAAGATGACTTTATTTTCCTGCTGCAAGGAGGTTGAAATCTTAACACCCTGAACATATGGAAGGAGAGTTTTCTCTGACTGTCCAAAATCTCATAAAATGTAAGCTGGGGGGAGAGGGGAGGCCACATGCATGCTCGGTGTTCAAGAAAAAGCTGTTTGTGCTCAGTGTAACGGCAATATTTTTCAGTTGCAGCTCTCCTGTGCAGGAGTTTAATCTCCCTAATATGGACAGAGTCAGAGCAATGAGAGCTGTATCGCTTTTAATTTAGCCAGTTTTCTGAGAACAAAAGAGATCTGTGTCAAGTATGTGTTTTGGGTCAGTTTTGCACCTTTTTTTGGTCTGTGTTTCTATTTATACCCTGGCCAGTTCTTACACTCCCTAACCTAGTAAGAAAGTTAATGTGGTTACTAAACTTTAAGAGGGAAGGGACTGGTTTCCCAGATGTGGGCTGAGCACCATTGCCTTTATTTATATAAACAGTGACATCATCTTTTATGGCAGAATGTGAACCTTAAACAGTTATGGGAGAGCAAATTTTACAAAGTGTCCCTATGAGACATTTGTGTTTCATCTTCAAGTGTGTATATTTAAGAAAGACGCTATATCCTGAGTCACGTCAGCTCTGTGATCTTCACTCCATTTCAAACTGTAACTTATTAGCAAAAATTAGTCACTTTTTTTTTTCTTTTTCTTTTGAACTGTGTGAAAATTGGTGCTTGCAGCCTGCTGGGGAGTGCGAGGAGCAGCACAGGCAGCTCTTTTGTCCTCTTCCAGCTTCCTCCAGAAATCTGCTTTTGCACTCTTCCAAAAGCCTTTTGTAAATGGTGCCTGACCCATGTGGTGACGGTAACGGTTTCTGGGATGTGTTGGTCATCCAGAGCGGGGATGTTCAGGGCACTGATGAGCTGCCAGTAAAGCACTCGGTTTCCTACCAGAGGAGTTTGCTGATGTGTATTAGAAAGTATCCCCACGGTCAGGTTCAGTCTCTCCTCCATCACACAGCGTGGAGGGATTGTGCAGCCTTTTTGGCCAGAGCTGAGAAAGCAAAACGCTACACCACAGTATGGCTGAGTTGCTGCCAAGGGTGAACATCTGCTCTACAGCTTGTCATTCAGCCTTTAAAGATGTCCTGTGAGCAGCCAAGAGCGCTGGCCTGGCTGGGTTCTTGCATCTGTTTGATACCTGAATGGGAAATCGCTCGTTCCAAAGGGGAAAGCCACGGACTGCCAGGCCCCACCTCTGTGCCCGCTGCACCTCGGCAGCAACACCCTGACCTGCCTGCTGGACAGAGAAAACCCTGTTTTCTCCTCACCTGGATTTTCTGTGCCATATTTACTGAAAAAAGCTGCTCCTGCTGTGAATGGCCGTGAGGAAAGTAGACGTACGCTTCCCATTTCATAGCACCTGCCTTGGTGCAGGGACGTGTCTCTGTGCCTCTTCTCGCTGTCAGGAAGCAACTCTGTGCTGTCAGGCAGGGACAGAGACTGAAAGTTGTTTGGGTTGGTTTGTTTGTTTAAAAAAAAGGGACAAGTGTTTAGCAAGCATTAGTGATTGTTTTCAGTGAGTTTGTTTCAAACCTGACCCTGTGCCACAGGAAAGGCTGGTGTTACAGCACTGCTGGACAACTGGGGGTGCCACGTCCCAGTGTCCTCCAGATGTGTCCTAAGCCTGTGTACCTTCTGTCCTGTCTGAATTGCTTCCTCTGTAAATGAAGACAAATGCTGCATTATTCCAGAGGCAGAACAACATTTCCCAAACCTTCCTTGTGAAGTGGCTGTTGCCACTTTCCCTTGGCTTTAAGCCAGGGCTGGCTCAGCAAACTTTTGGGTCTGATTCCTGATTTCTCTCATCTGGTTGTTGCCTTTTCCCATTGCTGCTCACAGCTCTGCCAGGCTGTCAGCCAGAGTGGGGGAGCACTCATGGACCAGCCCGTCAGCCCAGGGCCTGGCCCTGTGAAGGGCTCCGGTGCTGCCAGGGTGGTTTGGAGGAGATCACCAGCTTGCTTTTTATAGCTCCTGCCAGGTTTCACTTGCTCTAATGCCCAAGTTTCACACTAAAACCTGAGGAAGGCCACATCTGAAGGTGTTCTGTCTTTGCAGCTCCCTGTGGAAGGTGTAATTCCCTGATGGCACTTCATGCTTTGTTTTGAGCTTATCGAGTGTCTTCACCCTCATCTCAAAACAGCACCTTTATATAAAAGCAGATGAGCCCAGCTGGTGTGAGGGCAGAAGTGAGAGGGTTTTGGGCATCTCACAAACATACACCAGCTCCTCACTGGGTCCAGGATTACAGCTGTGCCCCAAACAGATCCTCAGTGTGCCCCTCCATTGGCCTGGGTCTGCTCAGGGCTAAGGGCTGCTGTTCTGGCTGACATGTAGAGAAAGAAGCATTTTTTCTACTCCTGCTTCCAGGAAGGTGAGGAGATTTGGAGAGGCTGGTCCTTTTTTGAGAAGATTTTGGGTGCCATCTTCATGTGATGATTCTCAGCAGTGCCATTTATCCTAGAGGATTTGCTGTGCCTGGTAACTTCAGGGATGTGTGTTTCTTCCTGGTCTTACTAAGATCCTGATGAACCATCTGGAAATTTCATCCTGTGATTACCCCAGAATCTGGAAGACCTTTTGTAACTACTAATCCCAGAAACAGATTTTTCCTTCATCCTGTCTGTCAACACAGCCTTTAACTTATTTTTATGGGTTTCAGCACATGTTTGAAGCATCACTGCCTTAGGATACAGCCTATTTTTTTCCAGACTATTTCAGTGCTCCTTATATCTATGTATAGCACTTTCTGAAGAAGGACTGTTTACTAGGATCTTCAGTGTCCTTTAAAGCTTAACACATCCCTAATTGCACCCCTAGAACAGGAATCAGCGTGACTTTAGCGTGCCATGAGCATGAGATCCTAGGAAATTAAGCTTTGCCATGCAATCTATTTTGCTGCAGTAGAATTGAGTAATGTTTTCATTAGTAAGATGTGATCAAGATTGCTTTAAAAAGTACTGATCCAATTAAAGCAAGGGGGGTAAAGCAAAAAGAATAATCTAAGCTAACTGGCACCATACTAGACTCTTAATTTTTTTCCCTTTTTTTTTTTGTGCCTTGCCCACTAGCACTTGTTTACCCACCAAAATAACTTGTGTATGAAGTTTGCTGTAGGCATCTTCACTGCTTTATGGAGGCAGCAGCATCTGGCAGGTAGGAATCGATCCTGTGTGCAGGAAAAGCTGTTTGATAAAGTGCCCTCGACATCGGGGAGTTTAGGAGGGTCTGTGTTGTGATCTTGCCTTGAGCCGTGGCCCTGTGTTCCTGCAAGAACATAAGGCCCCAGGCAGAGGTTCAGAGAAACTCGCTGGAGGAGGTGTGCAGGACATCTCCCCCAAGGCAGGCGCCAGTGTGATGGACAGGGCAGGAAAACGTCTTTGTGTGTGTGCAGCCCACAGCAGTGAGCTCACTGCAAGTCCGCAGTGCTTCCAGGTTTGTTGGCATCTGTGCCTTTGTGGGAGCGGGTTCTGGGCCACATGTACTCCTTGTGCACTTGCAGAGCATCCTTCTGCACGTCAGAAGCCAAACAGGGAGATCTGCCTCATTTTTCTCTCTTGTTAAGGAAGGATTCTCAAGAAATGCTTTTCTTGGGAACAACAGGAAAGCTTGACTTAATTGCTGCTCTAAATATATACCTATGGCCCCTGAAAGGCCCAGCAGGATATAAAGCCACCAGTTACCAGTTCTCATTTTTGCCAGAACTTCAAAGTGTTTCCTTTTATGCAGTAATCTTAAAACTAGTCCAAGAAAACACTCACGCAATTACTTAGATATTCCAGTTATGCCACCAATATGGAAACTTAAATTAGGATATTTTCCACAGGCAAAGCTTCCATTGTTAGTTAAACATGATGTCTCCTGCTTGCTTGTGGGGAAGATACAACCTCATTTCCATGGCCTGAGAAATGGTTGCAGCTCAAAGCTGAGCTGAGTGTGGTGACTGAGGACTAAGAAAATGGGACCTAAACGTAGCCACCAAAGTCCTATTCAGACTTTAAATGGTTTTTAATCATAGTCATATCCTTCTCTGGAAGAGAAGCTTCACATGGACCAGCCAGTATTAATTTAATAAACACTCTGCTGTTTTAGTGTTTGAGATTACTGTTCCCGTTGTTATCAGTTGTGCATTGTGTCCAGACTTTATCGGTAGAGATAAAAGCTCCTGTACGTCCATTGATGAATAGTAAAATTATTCAGGCAGGGCCTGATCCTATACCCTAAGTCTTAGTCACTTCTTGAAAGCATTGTAAGTTGTGATTTCCCCTGTCTCTGCCAGTGTGGCCCCATGTGATCTGGCAATGCCTTTATTTTGTTAGTGAGGCCATTGCTAGGCTTAATTCATGTGTACTCAACAAGCCACAGCTGCTTTGCTCCGGAGTTTATAACTGTATGATATCAATACATGATAAAATTGAGAGGGACGTGGGGCTTTTTTGGTCAGGTTGTTTTGGGACTTTCTTGGTAAATGCAGTTATGGGGCAGGGTCTGAGATATTTAATATTTGCTGCTGGAATGGCCTCACGGTAGCACTTGACTTTGCAGTCAAGCCAAGGTAGGTTTGTCCCTTGGCTGCTGGGCCCAGGAGACCCACGGCAGATGCACCAGGTCCTGGTCGGGAGCAAGTCCTGGAACACCAAACAACAGCCACCAGGGCCAGCAGAGACCTGCCACACTTGAAGTGGTTTCGAGGACTGTGGATGTGTGGTCAGAAATGAAGAGATCATTCAAGGATGGTTTAGATGTAGAGAATTCCTCCTGGTTAAGCAAATATCCTGCCGGATTTCTCCTGGAAAATAGTTCGATGTGTAAGGCTGTATCTTTTCCAGATTATGAGGGATGGGATGTAAAAGAGGAAAATTTCTACTTCTCCAAACTTAGAAAGCATGTGGGCCTCAAACTCTTTTCCCAGTTGGAAAATTTGCTGTTAAGAAAAGGAAATAGATTTTTATAAGCAATATTTAGTTCAAGCATTTGGCTAATTCTCCTGCTGCAAAGTTTTTAAGTCAAAGTCTGATTCATTGATGTGGATCTGGAATGAAAGGGATTACGAGAGGAAGTAGACTCTGAAGTTAGGAAAGCTGGTTTCTTGTCCACTAAGCATTTTTTTCCTACTCATCAAATGTATATTTGACCTGTGTTTCTATTTTAAGTGCTGGAGGGAAACTTACTCCTACACATCTGCCTTTGCTCTTTCTCTGCCCATTGTCATCAGCTCTGCCACAGGCGTGTTCCATTTTACTCTTGCAGAAAGGGATCCTGATCTTTCCATATTCGGGGAAGTTCCTGGACATGACATTGTTGTACAGATGCTGGGAATTTATACATTTATTCCATTAGGTTAGAGAATGGAAAACGGGTGGTTTGTTATTCTTATTACTCATTAAAGGCCTCTGTTACAGTAGCACCCTGTTCACTCTGGGATGTTCTGCAGTGGTGCGGCTCGGGGGAGTTGTGGCCAGTACCTTCCTTTTGTTGTGTGTGTTCGTGTATCCACACAGGTGGGTGTTGTGTTCAGGATTCCTACAAGGCTCTCTTTGGGGATCCATCTGAAAACTTTATGTTGGCTGTAAGGGCAGTCTCCCTCTGTCTGTCCTTGCCTTGTCCCTGTTGTGCGTGTGACCCCCAGCTCCTGCTGTCCACCATCCCACTCCCTCCCAGCCTCCAAAGCCTTCCCTTTTCCCCATGGCAGTACTCCCATTCCTAGGTCTTGGAGACCTGGCAGTCATCAATGTAATATCACTTAAAGTATCCCATAACATCATGAGTGGTGGTGGTTGTGAGTTCTTTTCCTTGCTATGTCCAAAAAGAGCTACAAAGAGACTGTTTGGAGGAGACAGGTCTGCATCCCACCCTGCCTCTGTTACTGTGGAGCAGTGTAGGATTTACTGCTCCCATAAATGCAGCAGACGGCATTGCCGAACCCGGTGGTTTATCTGAGGCCACCCTTTTTTGCTCTGCAAAAGATAGCTCATCCTTGGAGAAAAGAATAGTGGGGGGTTTCCCTGAGTTTACAGTAATTACTTTGGGAGTAATTATGTTGCTCAAAAGAAAGAGAGCTGCTGCTTGGTTTGTGAGAAAATAGAGATAAGAACAAGGGGGGTTAAATGTGACAAGTCTTCAGGCAGACAAGGGTGGGGGGCAGTGGGACCCCAGCCCTGCACCTGCTCTGGAGAGTGGGGAGAGCATTGGTGATGGGCCACGTTCACCCTGGGGCCAGTAATTGGCCGGGTGGGAGTTTCCCACTAGAATTGAGGGTGTCCTGGGAGATCTTCTGGAACAGGAGAAAAGAGGGGGTTTTGGCAGTGCGAAGGACCTCTTCATTTTTCTCCCAGTTTTCACCATGTAATTCATGCTTTGCTCTGTAAAGCACTGTGATATAGTTTGTATACATTATGTAAAATAAGTTGTATTCTATTACACTGAAGAAGTACAAATATAAAATAAAGTCAAAGGATGGAGTAAAGTAGCTGTGTGGTAACTGGACCCGCAGTCCCCGATTGCACTGCTTGTCCCATTCCCCAGGACTGTGGTTGCAGGTCTCTACCATCCCTGGAATGATTTAGGAGTTTTCCACATGACGATACGATGTTAAATACAGACTGTCCCGGATGAACAGGGAAGCACAGATCAAATTCTGTGGCACATCACTCACCAGCAGAGCCTGTCTCCACGATCCCAGGCTCCCCTGCTGTTTGTGGCACTGAGCAGCTCTTGTGTCTCAGGGGTTTTCAGAAACAATTGAACTGTGCTTCAGTTTTTTAAGGCTGGAGAAGCTCTATTACATCTCCAGGCACAGCTGCTACGAGGGCCTTTGAGGGGTAGTACCTGTAGTGGGACAGCATGTGGCAATTTGTAACCTGGGGAAAGCAAAACCCTGAATCTCCAGAGTTTGGACCGGGGGAGGCTGGGAGGGTGGTGAGGAGGGCTGAGCGCAGTTCACATGGGCAACTTGCTGTTGCAAAAAGTGGAATCTGCCAAAAAATGCTGAGGTGAATATTTTATGGGGAAAAAAGATGTCGTGAGCTGCCTGGCACCAGGGAGAGACCCTGCTTCTGCATGTCATCCTCGAGACAGGAGCTGCAGCCTGAAACCCCTCATGTGTTGTGGGACAGCCACACTCCCAGTGCAGGCGGGAGGAAGAGCCATAAATCCCAGCGGCTCCCGAGCACGGCTGACAGGGCGGAGGAGTCGGACTTTTGGCTCTGTGAGGGCTGCCGAGGAGGTCAGCACAGGGGGCTCCCGGCACAAATCCTTCTGCTCTGTGGGAATTTCCCTCTTGAGTGACTGCTGCACTTTTTAACTCGAAGATTAATGGAAGGGGCCGTGGAAAGGGCCAGAGTGCTGGGTATTAGTTCATTAGTCTCCAAGCAAACATGCAGCCGGTGAGTCACCAGCTCTGCTTCCTGCACGCTGATGCTGTGCCTGGAGCTCTCCCAGAGCCGAACGATCCGGCCCAGCCCTGCGAAGGCTGGGAACTCGTGGGACCAGATCACCGCATGCTGCGACTGCGGGCTGCTAATGCTATAAAATAAAAACTAATCTAGATTAATTACACTGCACATGTTATTCATCTGTAATCCTACTCTTTCCCTCCCAGCATAGTTCCCCATTGTTTTCTTTTCCTCTCCTAAGGTGTCTCTGACTTCCTTTCCATGCCTTCTCTGCTCGTTCTGCTGGGGCAGACCCCTGTCTGTGTATGTGGAGGCATAAATAGCCAGTTGGAGCTGTCCTTTGGCTTTGATGGGTCACCAGCCTCAGCAGTGGCTTGAGATGGCAGTGAGGTGCTGCACCACAACGGGGTGGGTGGCTGGAAGTGCTCCTGGTCATAAAATCAAGGAATATCCCGGTGCTACCCCATGGCCAGGGAAGAGAAGTTCCAACCACAGGTCCAGGGCTGGAGGGCTGGGAACATCCCAGGCAGCCCCTCCAGCTCATCCTCCACGGCAGGGTCCCAGCACAGGGTTTGTTTAGCAGCAGGTCGGGGGTGGAGCTCGGAGGGACCCACAGCCATCGAGACTGAGCATCATCACCTGCCTGTGCAGCTGTAGAAGGCTGTTGTCTGTCCCCCTGCTCTGCTTGGAGCAGTCTCAGCTCTGGTAAATCTATTGCTGTGATAGGTGTGATAGGTGCTAGGAAACAAAAAGGTGTCAGCTCGACAGAGCAGCATGTAGGATAAGGTCTGGTTGCCATCTGGAGCCTGTGGCAGCATTCCCAATGACTCAAGTGGGAGAAGCGTCAAGACCCTGATCTCCTGAGATGATGAAGATCTAAGACTTTCTAAATCTGGACAAAATAAGCTGTACTTTTGTTTAGCTGTGAGTTGTTTCAGGCAAGAAGAGACTTTGAAAGAGTCTTACTACCTCACAAAGGATTGTTTCACTTTCATGTGATGCCAGTGGGATGAGTGGATGCTCCGGTGGGGTCCCAGAGTGAAGTGCCCACAGATCCCCAGTCCCCTCAGGAGCAGCAGTGGGTTATCGGCATCATTCAGCTATTTTCCAAAATGTTCTGAACTATTTTCTCTTGCAGTCACTTCCAGCAGGTGTTTTTAAATGTGGTGACCATTCTTTCTTTTCCCAGGCCTTGTTTTTCTCCCCTTTTCACCTGTTCGAACACTGTTGCCACAGGGGAATGGATCAGGAGGGTTCGACCACTGGGCTGGATTTTTTTGTTTGTTTGTTTTCTTTTTTTTTTAACAACTACATTTTTAAATGACATGTTTATAAGCATGGACCTAGTTTTCAAAACAAAGTGCCCCACTAACTTTGCAAACAGCTGTTGCAAAAGAGAGCCCAGACCGGAGACCTTTCACATCTGTATCTCTGACTGTGTCCCTGCGAAAGTGGTGTGAGCACAGAGGGTTCCTGGGCTACCTACAGGAGGGGCTCATGACCCCGTGGGGCAGTAAACAGCTGTACTTTGAACTGTTGTTTTATCCTGGTGTCCCCAGGCAAGCTGGGCCCTAACTTGAGCAGTCACTTGACTTGAAATTGGTGAAAATGCTGGATCCCTGGTGAGGACCCTTGTGGAGGCCAAGGACCCTCTTAGCGGGGAAGGGGATCCATGGTAGAGGAACTGACAGCACTGGGCAGTAGTTGGGGTGTTGAGGAACAACAAAGAATGGATATCTTGGCATAACTGAATGCCAGAGATGTTCCCTGCCAGCAATTGCGGAGGAGGTCTCTGTTCATCGTCCCCTTGTGGGGTCAAGCTCTTCCGCCAGCTCAGACACGTCCAGCAACACTCTTCCTTCAGAAAATAGGCAATTCTTGAAGGGTTTAAATGCAGTAACTTGGGGAATTGTTGTCTTGGTGAAACGGACCCTGTCCACATCTGAACCCCTTCCCTGTGCACCTGCTCCCCAGCGAGCCCCAGCCTCGGGAAGTCATGGCATTTACCAGCAAAACCAACACATCCGCAGGTATGTTTTCAGTGGCACGTGGTGCGTCTGCTTTACATTATAGCAAGGGGTCAGCTGTGTTTAAATGGACTCAGAGGTGAGACCAAAGAAATGAGGCTTAAAATTCAAAGCAATCCGACCTGCCCTGCCATGGTGTAATGGTCTGAGTAACGTGCTGGCCTGGAGCCACCTCCCTGACTCCTGGGAGAGATGCTTTAAAAGCTCCTCACATGGGCAGTTCAAATGATGTGCACATGGGGGGAAAGAAAATAGTGTTTAATTGAAACTCTGCACATGTATATATGTTTTTAGGATAAACAAAACAGACTGGGCAAATATTTATTTCTGCCCCTACTGCTACAAAGCAAACTTTCCCACAGCTTTTGACAGAGATAATCTGTTTTTTAGCCATGATGGTGAATTTGTAAAGACAAGTTTTCATTCTGAATGTTTCAGGATTTCCTGATTGGTTCTCATGCAATTATTTTGATTAACAATGAGGTTTTCAGACCAACTTGAAAGGGTCTCAAAGGCTTAGCAATAACCTGGTGCTTGGTTATTCCTCTCACTGGGATTATTTTCTGCAGCTTTCTAACACTTGAATCAAATTCTTTTGAAATCAAAGAAAACTACATCTTAAAAATATTTCATATCTCCACCCCCTTCTGAGAAGGGTTTCTTTAAGTTTAGAAAAATGCTTGTACCCATATCAAAAAAAGAAAAACATAGGACTGTAATAAGAATGAAAACCAAATGTATTTTTTTAATGAAAAGATGTATTTTTAATAAAAAGATGAATGCCTTAGATGGTCATTTCTGTGAGAAGGCAACATCTGAAAACAGAGACTGAGAAGTATTCAGGGCATTTGTGATTAGCAAAGAAATGAAATCTCATACTTGGAACCTCTGGATGTTTCGCTTTCGTTTATAAACATAGGAGGTAGCTTAAGAATTAGGAAACGTCCATTAGTGCTGTTTGCTCAGATATCATGGTTCTTATAATTTATATTTTTTACCCTTTTTTAAGATGATGTGGAAATCTCAGAGTAGCTTTAGAGTCTGAATGCCAGTGGATCCCATTCTCACTGCCCTGTCTCTGTACAGGGAACAGCCCTCAGGAGTTCCCATTCCTGCCAGAAAATGCCCTCAACAGCAAGTATCCTTAAGTAAAAGAGATGTGTAATGTGCTTGGACCCAGTGTATCCTGGGCAGGGTCCAAATCAGCGGGGACTGCACCTCTTTGAGCTGCCCCCACAAACACCCACAGACCACCAGGCTCCTGCTCATGGGCAGGTGAAAAATAGGAGCCCTGGTTTCTGCTCACAGGAGATGGCACGTGGGGTAACCCAACCACTCTGTTTTCAGCTGAGAAGTCACATTTACTGCAACTGCTTAGCTGACATCAGGAAGGGCTGTGGCCAGGCTGGGCTGAGTGCCGGAGCTGCCCTGTGCTTCACGCTGCCCATCCCGGCACCGGCACCGCCATCCTTCAGAGAACCAGAGGGGAAGGTGGAAGGTTAGAGTCAACCAGGTGAGCCTGAAATTTTGCAACGTAATTCTGTGAGACTGCTGGGACAGGTCTTGCATTCACCATCCATGTCCTATATTAATTTGTCACCTTATAATAAATTAAAGATGATAGCAGTTTTAAGCATCATAGTGGCAGAACCCAGTGAGGACTGAGAAGCGTGGTTTTGATACAAGCTGAGAAGCCTATAAATTAAAAAAAACCCCACAAACAAACAGTTTTTGCTTTCCCTGACAGTGGAACTTTCTGAATTCAAGCACTTACCCAACGAAACTGTCCAAGTTTAGCAAACACACCAGCTGAAGGTAAGTACGTAGCAGCGTATTTTCTTTCACATTGCAGAAAGTGGAAACATAAGCCATGTGTCTGATGTCATCTCCATACAGAGGGGTTTGAAACACTGGCTCCGGTCTGAAATACCATTACTTTTACAGTGGACTTTTGAAAAGTCTATTATTGCTGCTAGTCTTATGTGTATGTATTTTAAAAGTAATTTCCCTGGACTCCTATAAAACGTTCTAACAGAGTTTTGTTCTCTAAATAATTTTAACCCTTGTTTCGCCTTTTGGGGAGTACTTTTGGCCCCCAGGCAATGCAGAAGAAAAATTGCTGGCTAAGTAACTCCAGATGCAGGAGAGACTGCTGGCCACTAGAGAGCTCCCAGATGAGAAGGTCTTTCAGGCTGAAATACAAATATGTTTTGTAATGAAAGCAGAAACCCTTTTTTACTTTAGGGCACAGGGACCAGCCATGAAACACAGAAAGTTTTCTTGCTTGCACTACAGCAAGAGACATCATTATCCATAATTACACTTTTCATGCTTGAAATCAAAAGCCCTAAAGCTGCTCTCCCTCCAGAGCAAGGTTTGGAAAATTATCTTAAATGTTGGTTTTGCTGATCTCAGGGATGAATGAAAAGCTGCTGCAGCCTGTCAGTAAGGGTGTCTGCACAGGGATTATGTGTCCGCCACCATCTCATGAGCCATTGATGGTGGAGCCCCAGGGATGCTGTGCCTCACCTGGAATTAAAATGCTGCAGTCAGAGCCTCCTGCTCTGGGGAAAAACGGCAGAGGGGCACCTCTCCCCTCCCTCTCCCTCACTCAGGCTCCTATTATTTGGGACAAAAGTCACCTTTTGTGTAATTTGTGGTTCCTGGGAACTGAAGGGATCTGGCTATGGCATGCGCCAATGGTCCTTGGAGAATCACCTGGACAGGAAGAGGCTCTGATGTGGGCACCCACTCTGGAGGGTTGGCTGAGGGTCATGTGATTTATATGAGGCTAAAATGTATTGGATTGACTCGGGGGTCTCAGCTCATGCCTGGGGGAGCTCGCAAGTGGAGCCCAGATGCTGGGGGCAGGGTGGGACATGCTGGCGTCAGAGCCATGAGTTACAGGAGCGTTTTTTGTTTGCTCTGAGCACATTGTCACCAGTGGTGAGGACCCGTATGGATTCTTGTGCATGCATGGGCTGGTGCACTGGAGAGGACAATGGAGGCTGAGCAGGGGTGGGCAGCAGGCGGGCTCAGCACAGTGAGTGCCAGCATGCCTGGGCCATTAGAAAACCTCCAGTGCAGCTTGGCCCTGCTGCCTGAAATGAAATGCTCCTGTCCCTGCCATGTATGGCCTTCCCTGTGAGTCCCTGCAGCCTCCCCACTAGGCACATCCTCCTTCAGAGGAGGCTGGTAAGTGTTCACACCTGTGTTACCGGGTGAGAGGGCAGCCCACGTGTGGCAGCAGCTCCGAGAGCAGGGGTTTGTTTTGAGTCATGATTTCACACCTAACAAGTGGTATTTGAAGAACCCTTGCACAGAGCCAGACTTAGCTTAGTTTCCTGGGGGGCAGGAGCTTAAAAATTCCCATCTGCCAGCACTGAACAGGCTGCAGGGGACAGTGTGGTGGCTGAAGGTGGGAGTGAGCCTGCAGCTGGGGGTGGGGGGACAGAACACAGCCACTTGAAACGCAGGAGGTGTTTCCATTGCTCAACAGTCGGTACAGCAGAGCAGTGCCGGAGGAACATGGAGATCAGGACTGACATCATCATGTAAGCATTTTATGCATCTTTCTGGAAATAGCAGTATTTTGAGTCCCTGGTGGCTGGCCCTATGCATTATGGTAGTACCACGTGCAGGGGCCAGGGTTGATGCACAGGGAGCTGGAAACTCAGTGGGCTGTGAGAGCAAAACAGAGGCATCTTTTTCCCTCTGCTCTTGCACAGGCATCTTGAGAGCTGGACCACAAAATCCCAATACCAGGAACCCCTCTCTGATCAAAGCAAGGAGGTAGGTGGGTACCTAGGCATGGGCATGGCTGGACTAGGGCTGTCTGGGGGTTCCTGGCAGCAGGCCTGGGGCTGGGATGTTTTAGGGCCACTCCCCAGTGCGCCCTTGCAGATCTGGGTTTCTCCTCTGCCAGAAGCGATTTCTATCCCCTTCAATTTCCCAGGGGCTTGGTGAGAAAGGGAAAAAAGTGCTGTCAAAGGTTTTCCCCTTCCCTTCCACAGTGTAAGCCTCTGGGGTCACTGGCAGGGATTTGGCAGCCACAGGAATGCGTGGGAATAGGGGAGACTTCAGGATGGGGCTTGATGGGTGTAAGTCGTTAAGAGGAAGATTTCACCAAGGGCTTCTCTGCATCTCACTCACCCCGAAGTCTCAGAGAAAAACTGTCCATGCCGACCCCCCACGTCCTGGTTTGCCTCACCTGAGTGTCCTTGTTCTCAGCAGCCTGGGGCAAGGGTGTACTCAGTGTCCCTGTCAAGGGACAAGGACAGCGCCACAGTATTTCCTGATATTTTGCCTTCCAGGGCGTGAAGGAGTTAAACTTTTCAGATGGAAAGCGAACTGAAGATCAGACCAGCAGCCTGGTGACCTCCCGCTGCTGGGACAGCAGCAGCTCCCAGCCAAGCCCGGGCAGTTCCATCCATCCACCGTCTTGGTGGGGCCACGGGGAGCAGTGGACGGTAGGTGGGTGCGAGGGGCAGCGTGGTTGGGCACCATGTGGGACCTGCCCTCGGCTCCGGCGGGACCCCCGGGGCTGGGACTGGAGGGCGATGGCAGGGTGTGAGTGTGAGGGTCTGTGGGATGGAGGGAGTGCCAGGAGGGCTGTCCCTGATCTGCTTTCAGAAAAGGGATTGCTCAAACTGAGCTTGTCCTGACACTGCCAGGGGAACTGTGATTTCTTGCCTTTTGGGACACCCAGTCGGCAGATAACTGAGGGTTTGGGAACAGCATAGTTTTGTAACTGAACTGCTTGCATGCAGCAAGGGAGGATACTGGGGGTTTATTTCTCCCTGACAAGGAAGGAATGATGGCCACATTATTTAATCCTGTCCAATAAACGCAGAAAGCGGTTTACATTTTCTAAACAGTGGAAGATTTTGATATAAATGGAAATTGTGCGGTTTTTTCCCTTGAAATGAAAACACTGTGGTCTGATTCTAAGTAGTGTCAGGCATAGCCTGTTGTGTGAAGTCTGTGTTGTCTCCCCAGCTCTTCATTTTATTGAGCGATAGCAAAGACTCTCTGGTTCAAAGACACAAAGACACAGTGTCAGCATATTGTCAGTGTCAGCATCAGAATGTTTATTTTGCAGTAATAAAGTGGTTTAGTTTTACCTAAGGATTTGCATAAACATTTATCGTATTTACCTTATCAAATATACTTATTTTGTGTTATAGAAACAATTCTTCTTGTTCAGAAATAATAGCTGAATCAAAAGTCATGATAATTTCTGATGAAGAAACAAGGCTTATGCTTACTTAAAAGAAAACCAAATAGAACCACAACCCTTTAAAATTAAAACTAAAGTAGTAGTATATCATTCCCTGCACCGCAAGAATATACTCAACCCTTCTGGCGTTATATGTTTTTCCTTAGAAAGAAACCAGAAAACATATTTCCCTAAAATTTGAGGCTTTTTTTTTTTTTAACTGAAATGCTCTTGGGATGGTGTCTGAAGGAGGTTGCCAGGCGGATGGCTGCTAAGTGGTAGTTTCTGACCAGGCAAATGCAATCACCATGTTACAGAGTCAGAACAGCTCAAATTGCTCTTTACTGGCCTCCCAGTCGCTAGAACTCGATTCCCCCAAGGTACTTTCTGGCCAGAGATGAGGCTCTTGATTGCAGAAATGCTGATCTCCTGGTAATTGCGCTTGATTTATTCTTCCATATCACAGAGAACAAGTCAGTGTTATTCTTTGGAAGCATGAACTCTTCCAAATGCTAACGTGCGGGAAGAAAGAAATCAGCAACTTTTATTATCTTCTTAACAACAGCACACAGGAATGTGCTCTGCAGTGAGTGCAGCCTTTGAGTCCTCCTGCCTCAGCTCCAGCACCTTTCCTGGGGGCTGCCGGCACAGCCGGAGACCCCTCTGCCGATTGGCCAAAAGCCCAACAGGGGAAGCAATAATCCAAGTGAGAGGAAAGGAGGCTGTGGGATGTTAAGAGAGGAGCTCTGAAAAGTCATTAGTAGAAATGCAGTGGGAAGCCCCACTCCTGAGGGCACCCTAGAGACAGCCTGTGGCTGCTCAGCGAGATCCATGTCCCCATGGGGGCACCTCCTTTGGCCAGGCTGCATCTGCTGTAGGTGACACCAGATGGGACCCTGGTGATTCATCTCTTAGGACTGCTGGGAAGGGGTGCTGGATGCTATGGCTCTTGGCATGAGGCTCATTGGTTTAACATCCTCTTACAGTGGTGGGGTTTGCCCTGCAGACATCCCTGTCTGCCCCTCGTCTGTACTTGATGTCACAGAGAAAAATGTCTGTACGTAGATGGAAATTTGTCCGAGGGAGCAGAACCTGCCCAGGCAGGTGAGGTTTATTCAGTAGGGACTTAACGCTACTCCCATTCAAGTGGGTAATAAAACTCCCATTGATGGTTTTCATTTACTTATGACTTTCCATGGACTCTGGATTACCACTGCAGCCATGCCCGAAGTGTGCGAGTGTGCGGGGGGTGCACAGCGCAGAGGAATCTGCTGTATCCTGTTTTTGTAAAGGGCTTTTCCTCTTAGTAGTTGTAGTGAAAACAAACATGTGGGAGAACAATGGGATTTTTTTTTCTGTTTTCCTCTACATTTTTAAATACAATAAAAAGGCCTATTAAAATTAAATAAAGCATGATAACAAAAATAAAGGGATTTCTATATGTTAACGAGGAAAATAAGCGTAACTATGTGAACATGCAATCACAAGCACAAAGGTCATTTGCCTTCTTGATGTCAGTCTGTATTTTTGCAGTTGAAAGCCTATTCATTAAATACCTTGTGAAAACAGGCACTGGTAGAGCAGAACAATGCCTGTGCCATAAAGCTGTTATCTGTAATAGAGGAGGGTCAGCTTCACACCCCAGAGAAACACCCTTGGGCACTGCTGCAGCATTCTGCAGACTTCTGAGTCGTCATCTCAACAGGGAGCGGAGGGGAGTCCACAGAAATGATTTCCTTTCTTCAGATAAACACAGAGATATTGTATTTGCTGTGTCTAAAATATTTTGCTATGGTCAAATACGGATAGTTCTAGTTGCTGTAAAAATGGAAGTGATACTAAAATGATAATTCTTTCTAGGAATTAGAAACTAGGAGTAAACGTTGGAATCATTCATGGGACAAATTACCTCCAAGGAAACAGGGACTGAGATGAGGTACAATATAAAAGGCAGTACAACCACCTTAAACTGTTCCTATTTTAAATTACATGTGTTTTAGGGAAACCTCTGACACTGATTCTTCCATATGAGAGGTGGAGGATCTACCATAAGAGATGGCTAAGGGTACAGTTAGTTGTTCACAAGGTTAAGTTGCTCCTGTTTGAATATATATTTCTCTAGTGCATGGCTGCTTAGCTGCAGCTTTCTGCCATGAGCCCTTTTCCCCCAGGAAGGGGGAAACCCTCACCTCTGACATTGCTCTCTCCGTGCAGGTGCTGCAGCTCGTGACCACGTCTGGCCTCAACCTTCTCAGCAGCAGATCAGGCTCCTGAAGCCCTTCCCTACAAGGTGGGTTTCCCATGTCCTAGCCATCATCCTCCTTGCTGCTCTTGCTTTTCTCACTATCCTTTCTGAGTGGCAAATACCACATCAGGATGGAGTTTTCCAATGTGTTTCTATGGAATGAGATCAAATTGCTTTGTGAAATCAATATGAATTTGAAGAGATTATTTTAAGAGTGGGAGAAAGGTGCGCTAATGTCAAAGTACCACATTCAGTGTTATTTGGGGTGTAAGAGTTTGGATTTGTTTTGAAACAACGTATCCTTTCAAGAATTGGTTTGCTTTCTGTTCTAACACATAATACAAAGTCAAAAAGAACAGTTTTGAAGTGCCTGAAACTGAGGGGAGCAGCTTTTTGCCATCCTCCTCCTGAGAACTGTAGGCATTGGGGCTTTGGCTCCGAGTCACAGTGATGCTAAATTTAAAAAGCCTTTTGAAGTAGAGCACAACCTTTCTCACAGCTCTCTTCATAAGAAGCTCAATGTTGAAGCGATAATGTTCGGAACAAAGAACACTTAGTGTAAACATTTAGCTTGTACTAAATAAATTACATTTGGTCTTACAGTCACAGTTATTGGTGACAGCTCGTACAGCCTGCACCCTTCCCCTGTAATGCACCAGAGCGAAGCAAATATACATCGCTGGGAAAAATTCCTTGTCTTTTGTCAAAGAGCCCAACTGCTGTCAGCAAACATATTGTGGGAATATGAATCTGGAAACAAACAGATCATTAGAGGGTGAATTAAGGTTTTGTGATTTAATTCTAACCATGTTGAATGAGGGAACCAGAGATGTGCAATACCAGAAAAACTACACACCCAAAGGGTTTTTTTATTTAATGAAAGCTGGTATTTTTATTGAATACAAAGTGCTTTGGGTGACAAAGATGGTTACATATGGAAAATATGAATTTCTGCTTGTTCTGGAGAATTATGAGGATCGCTTGATTAGAAGTAACGTTGTGCCGATGCAAGTCTTATATTCTTTCCTTTCTGGACATTATTCATCCATTTACAGAACTTTATTAACAGAGTACAATAATTTTCTGATGTTAAAAAGAGAATGTATATAGAGGACCTCTGCTTGCACAGAAAGTAGTGACCTGGGCTTCTGCAGTCACATCTCTGGTTGGATTTCTTCTGTGCTTTGCCCTGTTGCAACAGTAACAGGGTTGAGAAAATAAAACAACTTCCCCGATTAGAGCATCCTTGGTGGGAAAAGCCTGAGCTGGGGTCATGATTCTGCCCAGCCTGCTCTGACTGCTGGAGCCAGTTGGGTCAAAGATTGTCAGGAAGGCAGGGGGCCAGAGAAGCTCTTTGGAGGTCTCCTGAGAGGACTTAGAAATCATCTGTGGAATCCTGAGAGGGCACAACTGTTCTCAGCCTTTTAGAGAAATGCAGTCGCAGTGGGGCAGGAGGAAGAGAGCCAGGCCCCATTCCCCAGCATGAAACCCTGCATCCCCTGGGATGGACTGAGTGCCTGTGACCAGGCTTGTCCCTCTTCTGGGCTTTAGTTCTTGTGATGCATCTCAAAGCCCTGCCCCGTGTCTGGACACATCACTGTAGAACGGATAACCCAATCTGCCTCTGCAGGGACAGCCACAAGACAGTCTGTGTCCTTGTGTATTTTGGCAGATGCTGGAGCTTTGCACTCTCAGGGAAAAGCTGCTTTGGTCTCTTCCCTTGCTATAGCCAGACAGCTACTGTCTTGGCGCTCCCGCTATCCTAGTGGCAGCCTGAGCTGCTCCATTGTACTTGAGAGGAGAAGGTTAGGGCAAGGAAGCAGCAGGACATCTCCACATCAGAGTGCCCCACCAAGCCCATGCAAACCTGGAAGCCTTCAAAGGTTGCTCCTCTTGTCTGGCACCTTTCCCTGGAGCACTTTCTTCAGGCAATAGCAGCTCTACCATTAATGGTTACATCTAATGATAGTCTGAGGTGGTCAACCTTGTTTACCCTCTAGCACATCCAAGCACATCCTGGTTTCCCTAAAATTCAAGCGTTGTCTTCCTGCAATGTTCAGAGTATCCCACCTGCACCACTAACCAAATACAAATAGGATATTAGAAGGCAGAGAAAAACATTGATTTCTGAAAGTCTTTGACAAGATAGTAAAACACTCCTCTTCCTCAGGAGCAGAAAGATGTTTTTATTGAAGTAAATCCCCCTGCAAAGCTGGCTGCAGCCCCACGAGCTGCTTGTGGCTGGGGAGACCCTCCCTGGGGAAACAATCGAGCTCAGATTTGGAGGTGGCTTCAGCTGCCCCTGCCTGCTCATGGTCCCTTCACTGCTACATGCCACCGTCTTTCTCAGTGCCGTCAGCACATCTTCTCTTGCCTGGCCTTTCTGCACCGCTGTCTGCAGTGTGGTCAGGCTTCCAGTTATTTCGATACCGAAATTTTATATGCTGTTAACCAGGCAGAGGTTGATCAATACTTTCTGCTATTTCCTGACTTCTCTCACAACACTGGTTCAAACAAACCAAAAACCCCAGCTAGCTCTGTGAATCCAGCCCAGTACTCAGGGTATAGTTATGGGGGATGCACAGGATGTTTCGATGCTCATCCCAGGGTGAAGGAACAAGTTCTTGCTGCCCTTCATTTCCACCTGGGAGAGAGCATTGATGGACAGGGACAGGCTGTGAGAACACAGGAGCACTGCCTGGAGATGTTGGGCTATCACGAGAAGATACCAGATGATAGTTTCAGAAAATACGCCCATTGGGATCTGAGGTTCAGAAGCGCTAATGGCCAAGATAATGTGTTGTTTATTGCAAACAGGCATTTGTAGTGGCCTCAAAGGTCTGGGTGTCTGACTGCCCTACTACATGCATATAAAAACCCTTCTTAAGAGTTTCAGCCTCAAATTTAGCCTCCAAAGCTAAACGGTGATGGTATCACATTCGCTTTTCATTTCTCCGTGGGCACTGTGCCCATGCAGTTACAACACAGCTGAGTCTGATTTTCATATAGTTCATTGTTTACTTATGACTTACTATAAAGTTGAGCTCGTCTTATTTATGAGCAGCCATGAAGATATGGGATCTCATCCACTGGGTGATGACTCATTCATTGGGTTGGACTCTTTAGCTCTTAATACGTGACATATTTTGGACTATTGGATGAGCAGCATTTCTGCATGAGCCCAAATTAAATGAGGTGAATGGAAATAATTAGTTGTTTGTTTTTAAAATCATGTTTGTAGCTGGGTTTTTGCTGGTTCAGCTCCCAGCTCATTCTACCAATCTACACAAGGGCACAATGAGTTGCCATTTGGGTATGGTGGAGAGGTGATGTACAGCATTTCAGAGTCAGATGTCTAAACATGTCAGGGGTTACTTTGCTTTGTTTCTTTTGCACAGGGAAAAGCTTTGTGGCACTGGAGCATTTGATACTTTCTATGAACTTTAATGACTGCAACATTTCTTGCGCTGCTGCAAACAATTTGAGAAACTAATTTGTTAAATCACTCATAAAAATCTCATGTTCTTTCTGTAATAATAAAGCTCCTCGTCTGGAAAAAGAAATACAAATCCTCAGAAAGAGCAGCTCAGCAGGAGCATACTTCAGCCGCTCTTGTCTCGGGCATGCTCTCCCCTCCAGTGGGTGCGTCATGCCCCATGAGTTCACAGGATGGATTCATGCACAGTCAGAAATATCGCCCCCGGTAATGCTCAGCTACGTAAGGAAAATCAAAAGTTTTTAAAACCTTTTCCCCCTTTTCCTGCCCCCAGTTCTGAGGAATGGGACTGGGACCATGGGAAATGTCGGAGTAACTTTGTCGCAGTGAGTGGTTGTTACGGCTTACAAGCTTTCACAGCCAGGAGCCCTGCCAGCAGAAATTTATGCCTCTATTTCAGCAGTAACGATGCTTCCCAGAGCTGTCGGCCGGCGGCCGGCTGGGAGGCTGCGGCGGGGCGTGTGGGGGACTCGCCATGACATAACCACATTCCTGAGGCATGAGGAGATACTCCCAGGCCTCGGCAAGGGCAGCACAGCCCCTTCCTTGCTCCCACCCCACCGCTGCAGTTCCCAAGACTTGGGGTGAGATCAAGTGAACCCGTTGGCTGCAATGGCTTTGAGTGATTTTGGGGCAGAGTGCCTGGAAAGTTGCCCATTGGAAAAGGCCCTGGGGGTGCTGATTGATAGGGGCTGAACATGAGCCAGCTCGTGCCCAGGTGGCCAAGGAGGCCAGTGGCGTCCTGGCCTGTATCAGCAATAGTGTGGCAGCAGGACCAGGGCAGTGATTGTACCCCTGTATTCCTCGTGAAGTACCTCAAATCCTGGGGTCAGTTTTGGCCCCTTACTACAAGACACACATTGAGGTGTGTCCAGAGAAGGGCGCTGGAGCACAAATCTGGTGAGTGGTTGAGGAAGCTAATGGGTGATATCTCCAAGATTAACTCAGTTGGTTAGAACATGGTGCTAATAACACCAAGGTCGTGGGTTTGATCTCTGTATGGGCCATTCAGTCGATATGGGTCCCTTATAACCCAGAATATTCTGTGTTTGGCCAGGAGAAAAGGAGACTCGAGGGATCTTATAGCTCTACAACTTCTTGAAAGGAGTGTGTAGCCAAGTGGGGTCGGCCCCTTCTCCCAGGTAACAAGTGGAAACAGCCTCTTGTTGCACGAGGGGAGGTTTAGATTGGATATTAGGGAAAATTTCTTCACCAAAAGCACTGTCAAGCACTGGAACGGGCTGTCCAGGGCAGTGGTGGAATCACTGTCCCTGGAGGAGTATGACAGACGTGTGGATGTGGCACTGAGGGACATGGGTTGGTGGTGCCTTGGCAGTGATGGGCTAATGGTTGGCTTTGGTGATTTTAGAGGGCTTTTCCAACCTAAACGATTCTATGAATCTATGGTTTCACCGCCGCATTTTTTTGTTTGGTTGGTTTTTTCGGGGATTTTTGTCAAATTAAACCAATCAAGGCGTTTAGCTGGGGCTTGTCCGGCGCCGGGAGCGGCGGGGCCGCCCTGAGGGCCGGGCCAGGCGGGGCCGCGCGGGGCCGCCAGGGGGCAGCAGTGACAAGGGTTTGTGGGGGGCTGTCCGTGCTCGGGGCGCGGGGACGGAGCCGGGCTGTGCCCTCAGAGCCCCCGGGCTGTGCCCACAGACGCCCCGGGCTGTGCCCACAGACGCCCCGGGCTGTGCCCACAGACGCCCCGGGCTGTGCCCACAGACGCCCCGGGCTGTGCCCACAGACGCCCCGGGCTGTGCCCACAGACGCCCCGGGCTGTGCCCACAGACGCCCCGGGCTGTGCCCTCAGAGACCCCGGGCTATGCCCACAGACACCCTGGGCTGTGCCCTCAAAGACCCCGGGCTGTGTCCACAGACACCCCGGACTATGCCCACAGACACCCCGGGCTGTGCCTACAGACACCCTGGGCTGTGCCCGCAGGGACCCTCTCTGCCCTTTCCCACTTTGTTAATGAAACTGTCAGAGGGGCTGGATCTGTTGGGAAGGGAAGCCTGCCTGCCCCAGCCACTGCCCTCCTGCCCTGAGCCTTCCAGGCCCTGCTACAGACAACAAAGCCATTTTCCACTTGCAGTTGACTGGTTTGCAACCACTTCATCACCCCCTGCCACTTCGCTACTGGAAACTTGCTGCTGTCAAAGAACCTCAGAGGGCATTTCTGCTTTGCAGAAGGAAAATTTGCAGCTGCTGCGAGAACCACAGAAAACACCGCTGAGGCTGGCAAAGGAGCAGGAGAAAGGCTCCTGTGGAACCAGCCTGTCATGGGACAGGGAATGGCTTGTCCATCTGTATGGAGCTCCCAGGCCCTGGGCTGCGACTGTACCATGGTACCTGTGCCAGCTGGGCGTCAGCAGCACCAATGTGTTAACAGCCAGATTGGTGCTCTTCTCACCAGAGTGAAGACTGCCACTGCAGAATCTTCCCACCTCCTGCTCCCAGAGAGAGGGAGATAACACAGGTGTGCTGGCATGTGCCCCACTTAGCCCCATGCTTTAAGACACAGTCATACCAATTGCTTGCCAGCCAGTGATGGCTGTGTCAAAGGGACTAAAGTCCATGCAGAATGAAGGAAGAGTTTTACATACAAAGTTCAACAAAAAGGAGCTATATCCAGAAGACTATTGCCATGCAGAAAGCAGAAAGGAACTTCTTGTGGGTGTGCCTGGCCCTCCTGGTGTGTGTTGCAAGCTGGAAGGTGTTCCTGGTCCCTAGAGGACCATCTCCATCCCTAGGCTCAAGCCTCAAAGAAACCAAAAGCAAACAAGGGCCTTTGGAGGCACCTGGGCGGCCACTGTGCTGTGCCTGTGCAAACAGCCAGTGCCACTGAGAGGGCAGCAGTGATAACCCAGAACTTTGCAGGGCCCCTGCAGCCCTGCCTGAGCATGGGCGGTGTTGCAAATGCCAGGCCCCCGTGGGGCTCCCACAGCGAATGACTGGCCCCACCTGGATAGGATCACCTTCATCCTGCTGCAACCCATGTTATCACCATGGCTGTAAAGATAAAACTACATACCTGAGGCTGCTGTATCTGTAACTCACTCTTCCCTCCCCCTTCCCTAACACCAGTGCAGCAGCAATGGGGCAGCTGGAACTAAGGCACAGTGTCCACCCTCAAAAAAGGGTCTCAAGCCATACCCCAACCTTGCTCCCCTGTTCCATTTTGCTCTTGCTCACTCTGATTAATAGGATTGGGCTTGGTAGGGCTCTGTTTTTACCCTCTGTGTCATACCAGACTCTTGCTTGGTGTTTTAACGTGTAGGGAAGTGACAATGCTTACAAAGACAAGGTTCTTTGCTGTGAGCACTACAGCAGATGGCTGATGTGAAGTGCAGTTCCAACTGCTCTAGTATGACTGAACTGCCCTTTGAAATACATTGTTCTTTTATTGAAAAGGATCTATTTTTACTTTTTAGTCCTTTTCAATCAGACAATGTGTGACTGGGCTCATTCTTGATATTATTTCAGATCTCTGTCAGGCACACGTGGAGCAAGGCACCAGCTGCCCAGCCCAGCTCCACCAGTAACACCTTTCTGATGCCATCTTCTCCCAGTAGCATACCTTTTATTGCCCTTTTTTTTTCCTGGTGATTTTGGATCTGCTTTGCAAAATTGAGGAACCACCATTTCGACACAAGCAGGAACATGGGAATTGAAGGCTTTGTCCTACAAGATAAGGACTGAGTCAGAGCAGAGCCAGGATCATTTACACCCAGAGAAGTTCCTAAGCAATAGGTAAGGCACTGATTATGCTATGGCGATGGGTGATCTGCTCATCTTTCCTCCTGCCCTGTTTTCTCTTATCTGGGAACTCCAGTTTCTCTGGACAAAGCCCTGCCAAGCCACCCCTGAATACCCAGCTGCCTAGTTTCTGCTGGAAGCTGTGCCAGCACACAGAGCTCAGGGTTTCCCAAGCTGCCACCTTCCTCCTGCCCACCCTAGGGTGGCATGTCCCATTTTTTCTGGGACAGTGGCAACACCCTGCCCTTTGCCCCTGGCTGGCGCTTCTTGTACCTGCACACCCACCTCCACCTTCTGCAGGGTGTTGCTGGGCAGAGCTCAGCTGCAGGACATTGTTATGCTGCAATATATTAATGGCAGAACTGACTAACTACGCAGGGGGAACGGTGGTTTGAGGCTGCTGACTGCTGGCCAGGTCCAAGTGCTTTTCTTGCACCCTTTATTATTCCTAATTCTCACCCAAATCAATGTGATGCTGTCCACAGAGGCCTCTGCCATTCCTTCTGGTTCTGCAACGTTTAAAACGTTAGCTTCCTTTCTAGTAGATAAATGCCCCCAAATACACAGCCTTACATATACAAGCATTTATGGAGGAAGTTAAATTCTCTAATTGCGTGGCTGAATCAAACCCAGGCTGCCAGCACCGCACCAGGCTGAGCAGCAGAACAATGCACAGCCCTTGTGTCCTTATGCACCAGGCAAGGCTTATCAGCCTGTGTAGGGGCTCATAAAGCAGCTTTCAAAATGAGTCAGTAGACTTAGAGCTTCTTATGCAAGATTTCTGTCTGGGAATATTTTCCTGAGAAATGTTTAAAATAGAGAAAGGAGCGTGACTTCAGAAAGCAAATCCACTTAAAGTGCTTTTTGAGTTGGTTGAGAACATGAGAACATCATGAGAACACTGCGACGGGGATGGTGGCTGTAAGTACTGTGCAGCGTCGTGCCTTTCCTCTGAAATAGCTGGAAGTGCGTGTTTTCACTCACCCTGTGCCCTGGCATTCTCATCCGCGCGGCTGCTGCATCCCGGGGCGTGTGCCAGGAGAGCCAAACGACCTCCCCCTTTGGCTGCACATAGCTCAACAATTTTGTTTATGTCACACAGAAGTGTTTTGGTTTGTTTAAAAAAATATATGCTGTTCCCCTGGAAAGCGTTCCTTCCTACGCTACCTCCAGCTGTCCCAAGGAGGAGCTTGGCCACTCCTCTGCAGTCAAACACAACTATTCATCTCTATCTCAGGTTAAAACAGCTCCTGAAGAGTAACTGGGGAACACTTGGAATTCTGTGCAGTTCATGAGCTCTGGCAGATGTGAGATGTTTAATTCTGATCTTACACTGCCGCTCCTGCGAATTCCAACACATAGAGTAAAAGCACAAGGAAAGAAATTCAAATCCTGAGAAAAATGGGTGTATCATCTTAGGAAGAGAGCTCTGGTTACTCTGAATGCAAACACAAGCAGTATGTGAGGTTGGAAGTAAGCACAGAAATGTCTAGTGAGGCCCGTGCCTGCGATATCTGCTAGGGGCAGGAAGCCGTGATTAGCTGCACACTGGAGCATTGTGTGGGTTTGTATAGGATCTGACTTCCCAGGTCATGAAATCAGATCCTGAGTTATTTTAAAAATGAGCTGCTATTTCAAATTATTTTTCAACTTCGTGTTTGATATGTCAAGTCACATTTATTTGGGTAAGCTACGTTTCACTCGGACACCCACAGCGCGGCCATCGCCGCATTCCTGGTGCTCAGTGGGGGTTCTGGCTGAGAGCAGGCACTGCCTTGGGGATGTTTGCACTGCCAGGCATCGTCCTCAGGTACAAACACAACTTCATTTGGATTTTGGGAAGAGAGATACTTATCCATGGCTGTGAGTATATGTTTTTTCATTTAAAATCACCTTCAGAAACTAGAAATTAAACACCCTGCAGCAGTTTATCAATCAGAAAAATAGATGAATCAAGAAAAATAGATGAACTTCACAGCATTTCCATGAGAAAAAGCAATGAGGGTATTTTGGACAAATAAATGAGGTGAATTCCTGCATGAGACACTCCCAGGGAATGCCCTGTCCTTGCTCTTCTAGTATGTGCTAAACAGATTTCAGTTTGGTTGCCTCCTCTGATTTCAGGATAGCAAAAAGCACAAGCTCTTGGGCTGTTTACAGCCTGTGTCAAAAACAGAGCTTTAAATTCCAGCTGCAAGTCCCCCTGAAACCCAAAGCAAGAGCAGCACTGTAAATTCTGGCAAAGCATTGTGTTTGCCAGATGGATGGCTGCTTTTGGCACCAGTTTCAGCTTCTGGATACATATATAATGCAGCAAGACATATATAAACACATATATAATGCAGCAAGAACTGCACAGAAGAAAAATCATACTCTTTCTAAGACAGAGAGATGAAAAAATGCCCCAGACACAACTGCTACTACAAGCAACTGTTGCCTAAATAGACTTCCAAATTATCAATTTCAATACAAATTCCAGAAAAAGTCATATTTTTCAGCACATTTCTAGAGATTTCTCTGCCTAAAGACATTCATTCCTCTGTCTGATTTGGACCAAACTCTTGCTGCATACTCTCATATTGCTGTCTTCCTTGGGAAACAGAGGTAGGAGGAAAAAGAAGATGTAAAAACTCAGAACAAGTTGTATCAAATGCCCCAGCCAGTATTTGTATAATGCAGAGCTTCTTTCCCTTCCATATAGCTGCTGAATAAGGAAAATGCAATCCATGACGCAATCCATATGATTCATGCTTTGACTTGAATGGCTTGTCTCGGTTTTGCTTCGCTTGGTAGAGATCATGGTAACTAAAGGAGAGGCTTAATGACTACTTCATCAATCGAGAAGAAACACCTCTATTGTCTTTCAGAACCTAGTAAATAGTGTAACGGTTGAAAAAATATGTGGAGTGTTTGGAAACCTTTGACGCAGCAGGCTGGGTGCTGCTCCCGGGGACCCGGCTGTGGTGCTGAGCCAGGAGCGGTGCTGCCAGCTGCGTGGCACTGCCATTTATGGTCACTTAGTCATGAAATCCCATCGAGTTACAGTGCCTGCGGCTTCTGAAAAAGCAAACCTTTAACTACTGTGAGCCTCAGCTGCTCTGTCTTTAGCATTACTGGCTGGGTGCTGGGTTAGCGGATGAGCTGCCCGGCAGGGCTGTGAGGATTAGCATCTGCACACTGGTTTGAATGTGCTACAATTTATTTTATGGCATTTGTTGTGCATGGCTTTTGTTTTAATGCACAATGCTGTCCTGTGTTTGGATAAGGCTATTATGTGCCAAAAAATTATAAATATTTAAAATCTCCTGATAAATTTCTAAAGCTACCCGGCTGCTATAGCACATGGCCCAGTTATCCTTTTTCCAAGCCATTGCCCTGACAATTCCCAAGTTTTGTCAGCCCCAGGGTATGAACCCTCAGTGTGCTGTGGTTTTGACTGAAACCTTTGGAAAGGATGTAGGCATCTTGCTGGTTTTTCACCACACATTTCTACTGAGACGTGATATATCTTCCAAGTCATTTGTATGGGGTTAGTTGTAGTTGGGGGAAAAAAAATCATTACTCCTCGTGTATTGGCAGCTCCACTGAAATCTCTAAAAGATGACCTTTCTAGTTACACAGATCCTCAGAGAGGTGATAACTAAACCACGATCTGCCAATGGCAGAGAAAAGCCCTTCCATCTGTAAAGACTCAGCCTGAGTGCTCAGCCATGGCTGATTCTGCTCTGAGAAAACTATGCAGGTTGGGTTGATATTAATTCTGATTCTTGTCCTCTTACAATCAAAGCAAGCTGTTGCTGAACAATGCGTCAAGCAGAGAGCATGTACAATGTCCCAAATGGCCGGGATCTTTCATACGTGGCCCATGACTTGGAAGAATCCGAGAACAAATCATCACATGAGACTGTGACAAGTCGATTACCCTGAAGCAGACCCGACTTCATTAGTCACCCCATCATGAGCTGCCTGTCCACTGATGTCAGCGGGGGCCCGCTCCCCACACCCTTCTGCTTTTGCAAGCCAGGCTTCGACAGACCTTTCCTCACTGAAACAGCCAGAGTCAGGGCTGCCATTTCCCTCTGCTATTAGGATGCTCCAAAAAACTAATGGCAAATGTCCACTGTGGAGTCCCATGCTACAATCCCAGGATCCCCAATGATATGATAAATAATCTGTGCTGAGATTAAATTTTCATTAAGGATTATCACAGATCCTAGCAAGAGCAGCAGCAGACCTGTAAAGGCCAACAAACTTTTATTTACCTTTACAGTTTAAACTATGCTCCTAATTTTTTTTATTCCTGCCAACAAAGAAACTCCCTGTAAATTCAGGGAGCCTAATGCCATATTCTGGTCTGAGAGATGTCCTGCAGTGTCTTTTTGCTAAAAACAGAGCATTACAATAATTAATTGCCCTTGCAATTCATTCTATTTGTCAAGGCTGTGTTTTCAAATACAGCATATGTTCTGAGCAATTCCATGATAAAACTGTGCGTGTGTGGCAGTGGAAGCCCTCAGCTGCTGAATTAAACAGGGTCTTTTTAAACCCAGCGTTGCAGTGAATGACCATAGAGGAAGAGTATTTTTAAAACAGTGGAAAAAATTCATTGCTGTGTTTTTGCAAGTGCTTAAGCAGAACCAAAAAAGCAATGACAGTGTTCTTCCTTCCTTATATCTGCATCTAGTGAACAAAGGAAGAGCAGGATGGAAAGATCCTTGTCATAGAAGACAAATCAAATGAAAAAAGTATCCACCCCAGACTGCAGTGTCGAAATCTCCCTCCCTTTCTGCCTATGTACATACATCCACACAAACATCTACCCGTATAAATATACACATGAGGTATTTCTCCAAGGCATACATTAGTTCATTTGTAATAATATACAGTACCAAGATATTCCAGCAATTACAGATTCATGGCTTAGCTTGTTTTTACTTCTCTGCCTCCTGATGAAACTTGAAACACAGGTTCACTTGTGCTAAAGTGTCTTCCAACTTCATTTCAAAGGAAATGCAGCTTTTCAGGTTGAATGTGACCCCAAGAAGAATTCGATCACAGAGCAGTACAGGTGGACTCTCTCATCAGTGGATGAGGACAAGGCATTGATGCCCAGCACAGTAGTTGCTGCCACCACTGGATATCACACTTGGGGCCTGGCAGGTCCCAGACAGGGCACCTCTCCTGATCTCAGACAGCCGGGCAGGTGATGGGGTGCACACAGGGTCTGCCTCTCTCTGCTGCCTGTCAACCAGGAACATTGATCAGACCATAGCTGTGAGAGTCATCTGTGACTGGGAAGGAAGGAAACAAGATCTGTTCCTCAGAGCAGAAATTATTTTGCTTTTTTTTTCATTCTCTTCCCATAAAGCAGTCTTTGTTTCCCAATAATCATGAAAGCAATCAGGATGCAAAAGGCTGAATTCGGTTCAAAAGCCCTGTGATATGCAGGGAAGGGCAGCTGTAATATGGGCTGCTGCATCCAGGCCACCAATATCCCACTGACCCTGCGCTGTCCCAAGCAGCAACAGTCCCAGCTGTGCCACTGCCCTTCTCCACAGGCTGGCAGGGTGAGCTCGGCTTGCATGTCCGTGCCAGAACTTTGCTGAGCACTTCTCATCTGGTTTTGTGCCTTAGTGCTTCTGACGGGAGGGATGGATGGAGGGATGGATGGATGGATGGATGGAGTGGTGCAAAACCACTCAAGGAAACCGCTGTCCCTGTGTGTGCACAACATGTTGTTGCACAATATATCATTGGGATGAAAATTTTCTTTGCTGAATCTATGGAAAAAATTCCCTTAATTAAAAATTTTAACTAAATATTTAAGTTAAAAATCAAGGTCCTGATACTAATTCTGCCTTTTTCCTGTTTAATGTCTACTCACTTCTTTTCTTACAGAAAAAAAATGTCTGAAGCTTCCAATTTCAGTGTGGCATGGGCACAAAATTATATTAAAGAGAGTGTGCATTACTAGGTGTGGGAGTGGAAAGGAACGGAAATTAAAATGTTATAAGCAATCAGCTAATCCGGATGTGGAATGGTTGCTAAGGAGTCCCAGCCCAGGCCAAAGTCAATAAGCAATTAGCACCTATTAAAGATGAAGTATAGGATGATGGGAGAAAAACCCTTGAGAAAAGACTCAGCTCCCTGTTTCCAGGCTGCTTTCCGCTGGGCTGGACCAGCCTGTGCTGACAGCAGAGAGCTGCTCATGGAGGCACAGCCTGCCCTGACTGCGGCATCTCTATGCCCTGTCACTGGTTTTGCCCTGTAAAAACAGTCCTTCAGTTAAAAGTTTTTATTTGAATCTTTCCTGCTGCTTGGCTCAGTAATTTGAGGAAAGGGCAGTGGCTGCTATGCCATGAGATACACATCGATATTTCAGTGTAGTAAATCTGATTTCCAATATCTGTGATAGTTTTAAAACAGGAGGCAATGCTTGTTGGGGAACAATGGAAGTTTAGGCATAACTCTCACTTCACCTCACCTTCATATTCTCTTCTTTCTTATTCTATTGTCAACAAATGAAACTAATATAACTTATTCTGGGGGAAGGATCTGTTAGATCACTGGAGAGAAACTGCAGTGTCACGCTTTAGGGGATGCATTAGAATAAAACCCTCAAAAGAAAATAATTGGAAATCTGTATTCCAATTTTAGCTGAGAATGGCTATAGTAATGTAATTAAATTAGACTTTATTGATTATGTCTTAATTTGTTTTCTCTGACAGAATCCTGCACCTTTCAGTGTGGCAGCCTTGATGTAAAGAGATACATACTTCGCTTGAATTGGTGGAGCAGTTCCTGGTAGCAAAGCCGAGACTGTAAGTGTGTGCAGGATTGGACCCCAAGGGGAGGGTGAGCGGGTGGGCACAGGCTTCCCTCGGGGCAGGGACACGGAGAGGCACCTCACCACAGCTTTCACTGACCCAGTAAATATCATGAGATGTCTCAGCGGCCTGCATAAACCCAGCATGTAGCAACGGCAGCTGGAAGAGTTCTGTTGACTCTGCTGTCGTCAAATGAGTCACCGGCAGCCACAGTCTTGTAGGTCATCAGGGAGTGGCACGCCAGGAAATCAGTCACAAAAGTGGGGGAGAACCCCCAAGAATTTAAGCCTTAATTGACTATTTTTAGAAGTTTTTATTTTCTTCAAACGGCCTATAGAATCGTGTGTGTCGGCACAGAGGTTGCTGTCCTTTCGCAGCACCGCATCTCATGCGAGCACCCTCGGCCTCTCCCGGCCCGGACTGTGTGGAATGGAATCCCCCCAGCCCAGAGCCCGGGCTCTGCCGACCCCGGTCCTGCGTCACCCACACACGGCTGCCTCTATCCCGGCCGTCACCCGGCCGGCGGGCTGACCTGTGGTGCCCGAGAGAGGCTGTGATGGGGGTGCGCGGGTGGGACGGGGGCTGCGCTCCTGCTCCCACTGCGGGGTTTGGTTGTGTCTGTGGGGCGAGGGAGCGGCACCCCGGCCTGGCACTAGCGCCAGGCCAGATGCGCTCCCGCCCGTGCCCCGGTGCCAGGGGGTCGCGCTCCCGCCCGTTCCGCGGTGCCGGGCGTGCAACGGTGCCCCGGGGCCGCGCCCCGGCCCCGCCCCGCGCCTCGGCCAGGTGAGGGTCGGCTCAGCGGGGGCCCCGTTGCGCCAGGGGCTCTTCCAACGCAGCGCAGCCCAGCCCAGCCCACAGCCCAGCCCTG